>CM062804.1:1044594507-1044999149 GCA_031772625.1 Pinus tabuliformis
GATTATATTGTGACTCCTTAGACTCCTATATATAGAAAGGAGGTTTTGTCATTTGTATCATCCAAGAATTGTTCATTTATGTAATGTAAAGGAGGTTGCCCCCTCGAAGAGGCTGAATTCTAAGGCATTGATCTATCTTTTCTTGAGCTGGTTTCATAACATTTGGTATCAGAGCTTTGGATTCTAGGGTTTCGCTGCTCCAAACAGGTCATCGTGGCATTTTCGCTATAACTTTTTTCTGTGATGTTTCAAAAGTCGCAAAAAAAAACCCATTTGAGAAGAAATCACGCTGAACCTTGGGTCCAAATTTCAGAGCTTTTCGCGAGATATTTGTGGAGATATGATCTGAGGAAGTTGGTCTTTTTGCAGACTCCTGAATTACATTCAAAATAGGTGACCTGGGGAAAATCGTCATAAATTTCTCTCTGGGGATCAGATTGAAATTTCATAAGAAGGTACAGAAAGAGGACGGACTGTAGTTTCTTGTGTGTGTGTTTTAGATTCAAAGGTTGAAACAGTGACTCGTGGCACGTCATACAAGTTCGCTCTACTGAACCAGTCTAAAAGCAAGTCACTGTGGGAGATTTCGCATAACTCTTCCTTGGAGAATCCAATTTGGCTCAGACTTGTGGCATTGGAAAGAGGACATAGAAGGCTACTAAAGGTAGCAATTTCAGAACTGGATGATCTGAAATTACAGAGATACATCAGATTCAATATCAGGCTTCTATAAAGTGAAAAAAGGTGTGTAGTTTTTTTTTAAATTTTTGTGTAAGCTTGGTTTAACGGAATTCAAAGGGCATAGTAAAGCATTATTATCGGTAACTGATGCCCCGAGGAAAGAAAATGCAAACACCTAGTAAGGAACCTGAAAGCTCTAGCATGACTCATGAAGAAGAGGAAGAAATGCTACATGATATATCAAAATTACAAGAACAAGTGCAACAAATGTCACGCTCACAAAAGCTAACAGAAGCTAAGATAAGTGGCGTGGAATCTAAGATAAATGGCGTGGAATCTAAGATAAAGGGCATGGAAGCTAAGATGGATGATTCGAAGACAGATTTGAAGAGAGACATGGCAGATTTGAAGATAGATTTGAAGACAGACATGGAAGAATTGAAGAAGTTGCTACAAGAAAGGGTCACTAATGGTGAAAAGGTAGTAAAGGAAACTCATGATGAGAACAAAAGAAATGTTAATCATGATTCCATAGACTCTAATGTTGGATCGAAGAATCACCATATTCCAAAAATCGATATGAGGAAGTTTGATGGCAAGGATCCCGCCACATGGATATTACAGATGGAGCAATTCTTCGATCTCAATAATGTGCAAAACACACAAAAGGTACGTATGGCAACTGTATATTTGGAACCAAATCAGTTTGTATGGTATCAATGGCTTTGCTCTCGTAAACAATTTATCACTTGGGCAATTTTTACGGAAGAATTGATAGCACATTATGAAGATACAAAAAGCAACACTTTTTTTAGCCAATTGATAAGTCTCAAACAAAAGGGTTCAATAATGGAGCACATTGAGGAGTTCCAAAAATTGAACATAAGGGTAAAAGATATTCCAGAGGAGCATAGGATTGATGTGTTCATAGGGTCTTTAAAGGATAATATCCAACATGATGTTCGCCTTTGGGAACCTGATTCATTAGAGAAGGCATTCAGGTTAGCAAGAAAAATGGAAAGCAAAATTATGGCAACCAGGAAGCATACCACTCACAACTATAAAGACGGAAGTGTTGTTGCCCCTAGTCTTCCACAACCTATAAGGTTGACACCACAACAATTGGAAGAAAAAAGAGCAAAAGGGCTTTGTTACAGTTGTGATAGCAAATACACTAAAGGTCATAAGTGTGCTGAGAAGAAATTATTCTACATAGATTGTGAAGAGGAAGAAGAAAAGGAGCAAGAAAGGTCAAAAGAAGAAGATATACTCCAGGAACAAAGCCTAGATGAAGAACAAATAAATCCGACCATATCTTGTAATGCATTGGCGGGAATTACCACTCCTCAAACCATCAAGATAGAAGGACAAATCAAGAAGAAAAAGGTAATAGTGTTGATTGATTCAGGAAGCACCCACAATTTTATTCATTGTAGGGTAGCAAAAGAATTGAATTGCTTCCTATATCCAGCACCAGAGTGTCAAGTGATGATTGCAAATGGAGGAACAATAAATTGCTCTGGAAAGTGCCATAATATCAAGCTATCCATGGGAGAATATGTATTGACTAGCCCAATGCTTTCCATTCCAATGGGAGGTGCTGATGTTGTACTAGGAGTCCAATGGCTACAATCCTTGGGTACAATAGCTTTTAATTTTCAAGAACTTTTCATCAAATTTTCTACGGAAGGAAAGGAAGTTGAATTAAGGGGTATTGCAGGGAAACCAGGAAAGATAATCAGCTCTAATGGCATGACAAAGCTTCTAAAAAAGGAGCAAAGAGGTGTAATTGCACAATTATGTTCGCTAGATGTTTCCACATTGGAATCATCTATTTCTCCAGATCTCCAAAAAGTCCTGGACAATCATTCCAAGGTATTTGAGACTCCAAAGGTCTCCCACCTATGCGTGATCATGATCATGCTATTCATCTGATTCCAGGAAGTGTTCCTCCAAACATCAGGCCGTACAGATATCCCTATGTCCAAAAAAGTGAAATTGAACGTATGGTTGCAGAAATGCTAGAGGCTGGTATAATTCAACCGAGTCAAAGTTCTTTCTCAGCTCCAGTAGTATTGGTGCACAAGAAGGATGGATCATGGCGCATGTGTCCGGATTATAGGGAGCTCAACAAGCTCACTATTAAAGATAAGTTCCCCATTCCTGTTATTGATGAATTACTGGATGAATTGCATGGATCAATTTACTTCACCAAGTTGGATCTTCGTTCGGGATATCATCAAATCAGAATGAAGATTGAAGACATTCCGAAAACAGCATTTAGAACTCATGAGGGTCATTATGAATTTTTGGTCATGCCTTTTGGCCTTACCAATGCACCTTCAACATTTCAAGGTTTGATGAATTCAATTTTCAAACCATTCCTTAGAAAATTTGTGTTAGTATTTTTTGATGATATACTAATCTACAGCAAGTCTTGGAAGGATCATGTTGAACATGTTGACAGGGTGCTACAACTATTGGAGGAGAAACAATTATATGCAAAAAGATCCAAATGTTTCTTTGGAGTCCAGGAGGTGGAATATTTGGGTCATATTGTATCTCATGAAGGAGTTAAGGTAGACCCTAGCAAAATTAAAGCCATTAAGGAATGGAAAATCCCCACATCCATAAAGCATCTGCGAGGATTTCTTGGGTTGACAGGGTATTATCGCAAGTTTGTTAAGAATTATGGGAGAATAGCAGCACCTCTAACAACATTATTGAAGAAAGATTCATTTTCATGGACTCCGGAAGCAACAAAGGCCTTTGAACATCTTAAAGAGGCAATGTGCCAAGCACCGGTCTTAGCTACACCGGACTTCACAAAAACCTTTATTGTGGAATGTGATGCTTCAGGAAATGGAATTGGTGTTGTTCTAATGCAAGATGAAAGACCCATTGCTTTTGAAAGTCGTCCAATCAAGGGAAAGTTTTTAAGCAAAGCTATTTATGAGAAGGAAATGTTGGCAATACTCCATGCACTTAAGAAATGGCGACCCTACCTAATGGGAAGACACTTCAAGGTAAAAACGGATCATGATAGCCTTAAATACTTTTTAGAACAAAGATTATCCTCTGAAGAGCAACAAAAGTGGGTCACAAAGATGTTGGGTTATGACTTTGAAATCATCTACAAAAAAGGGAAGCAAAATGTGGTGGCAGATGCACTCTCAAGAAAGGATGAGGATGTGGAAGCATTGTTGTGTGCCATTTCTATTATCCAACCAGATTGGATAAACGAAGCAAGGGAGGAATGGAAGAATGACGAAGAAGTGTGGGCACTTATTCGAAAGCTACAACAAGATTCCAGTACTTCTGATACATTTAGCTGGAAAAATGATTCGTTATGGTACAAAGATCGCTTATACCTCTGTAAGAATTCCCAGCTAAAACAAAAGATTCTTATGGAATTGCACACTTCTCCCTTAGGAGGGCACTCAGGATTTTTAAAAACTTACCACAGGGTTAAGAAGGAATTTTTTTGGGATGGCCTTAAATCAGATATTCAAAAGTTTGTGGCGGAATGTTTGGTTTGCCAGCAAAATAAAGTTGAAACAATTAAGACACCGGGTCTATTACAACCTTTATCCATTCCAAGCCAACGTTGGGAGGAGGTTTCAATGGATTTTATCACAGGTTTACCCAAGTCTGAGGGAAAGAGTGTCATCATGGTGGTAGTTGACAGACTTACCAAGTATGCACACTTTTGTGCATTATCACATCCATTTAAAGCCAGTACAGTTTCTACTGCATTTATGGAAACAGTTCAAAAGCTACATGGAAACCCAAAGATTATTGTAAGTGACAGAGATCCCATTTTCACTGGAAATTTTTGGACAGAATTATTTTCTTGTCTTGGTACTCAGTTAGCTCATAGCTCATCTTATCATCCTCAATCTGATGGGCAAACTGAGATAGTAAACAAATGTTTGGAAGGATATCTTCGTTGCTTTGTATCTGATAAACAGACACAATGGGTCAAATGGTTGCCTCTGGCTGAATGGTGGTATAACACTTCCTTCCATACAGCAACAAAAATGACCCCATTTATGGCACTTTATGGGTATCAACCACCATCCATCACATCATATTTAAGAGAAAATTCTAAGGTTCAGGCAGTGGAACATCACATCGAACATCAACAACAAGTCCTCCAACTCTTAAAGGATAACCTCGTGTTGGCACAAAATAGAATGAAACAACAGGCAGATCAACATCGCAGTGAAAGAAGTTTTGATGTAGGTGATTGGGTATTCCTACGGCTACAACCATATAAGCAAATGTCCCTAAAGCAAGCTAAGAAGGATAATAAATTATCACCAAAGTATTATGGTCCGTACAAGGTGTTGCAAAAGATTGGTACTATGGCATACAAATTGGAGCTTCCTGCAGCTTCTCGATTGCACCCAGTTTTCCATGTTTCATGTTTAAAGAAGGTTATAGGTGACAAGCTCCCAATTCAAACAATATTGCCAGAACTTGACGAGGAAGGAAAAATTATATTGGAACCGGAAGCAGTCACAGAAACAAGAACTCGACAGCTACGAAATCGATCAATTTCAGAGTATCTTATCAAGTGGAAGAACTTATCCGCTGAAGATTCCACATGGGAGGATGAGAATTTTATGCAGAAGTATCCAGAACTACTCAAGCATTGAGGACAACACTTTTTTGAAGGAGAGGGGCATGTTGGGTCCCTATAATACTAGTGATTACCCCATTACTATTGTAGTTATACCCCTTATTTATATTGTTGTGCCCCTATTACCCCCATATTGTTATTTCTGTGCCCCATAGAATCCCTCTATTGTTATTTTTGTGGCTTTATATTATTATTGTTAGGTCGGCTAGATTATATTGTGACTCCTTAGACTCCTATATATAGAAAGGAGGTTTTGTCATTTGTATCATCCAAGAATTGTTCATTTATGTAATGTAAAGGAGGTTTCCCCCTCGAAGAGGCTGAATTCTAAGGCGTTGATCTATCTTTTCTATCTTTTATTGAGTTGGTTTCATAACAAGCTACCAGGCTGAGCATGGTTTGATGTTGGTCCTGGATCCTACCTTTTTAGCCTGAGGTAAATCTAGGCCCTAACAGGCCAAGCGGATAATGACGATGGAAGGAGAAAAACCAAGGCTCATCTGACGGAAGAGGTTGATAGAATGATCACGAGGGTTAAAATGGAGATGGGTTCATTTTTACACAAGCTTGAACCATATGGAACTATGCTTGGATTCAGTGTCATGTTTACACAAGCTTGAAATGAAAAACTATGCTGGGATTCAATTTCATTTTTACACAAGCTTGAAATGAAAAACTATGCTATAGATTCGTTTACATGCCCCCATCATGATGACTCGATTCTAGGTGCATGCCCCACAAGCTTCATTACATTCAACTAAGTAGAATACTCGTGACTGTCAGGTGGATGGAATGAAGGTTCATTTACGAGATCAAGTGAAAGACTCGACTAGGATTTTATGAGATCTAATCAAAGTCTAGAATTGGAACTTTGCCCTAGAGGACCTTGTTTCATTTTTTTAATGGGATTGACACAAGACATCAAACTCTACTTAGATTCCTTGTTTCATTTTTTTAACGAGCTTGACACAAGACAATGAACTATGCTCATATTCCTTGATCATGACCCATAAGAGGTCATGACTTCGAAGAGGTTCTCATCAGATGGGGGAACAATGCTCTTGAAGGGATATGTAGCAAGGAATCCATTAGCTATATCTCGTTACAATGCCCCCAGTACATAATGCACAACATCACAGAATTGATCGTCAGTTGATGTAGGCATGGAATGGGTTTCCACATAATCTACCCATGGTAGGGAAGATACCATTAAGAAAAAAGGACCATTTAGGGAAGCTGGTTGACTGGAAGCCATATTTGGACTAGGAAGTGAAAGTTGTTCAATGGTGACAATTTTTCTTTCATGTGGGAAACACATCACTCGAAAGAGTGTTGAAACAATAGCTCCCATTTCATAAACATAGTCACGCCCAAGAAGTAAATTGTAATCTAAATGGCCTCAGGCTACCATCACATTGAGATAAACAATTTTTCCTCCCATAGTAATAGGAAACTGAGCAGGGATCCCTAATGGTTGACTAGTTCCTCTGTTAAAAGCCAATAGATTCTGGGTAACAGGCACAAGTGGCAGCGAACCGAGTAGTGGAGGAAAGGATACTCACACATGCACCTTGATCTATAATTATGCCAGATACAATCATATTATAGACCTGTACTATGATCTAGAAAGGCAAATAAGAAGGAAGATGACATCTTACCAGTTGATTCCAATCAAAGGAAGTGACCAGACTACTTGGAGGGGGTACCGTAAGAACGGGAGAATTACCCCCTTGAGTTACGGTAATGGGAGGATTTTCCTCCAATCTTGATGGAATAGGAGGGTTACCTCCAAGCTTGTTGGAATCTGAAGAAACGAAAAGAACTTGAGTGGTATCATACTCACTCTCTACAGGAAAGGTACAATTAATTGAAGGTGAAATCGAGTCAATTGTATCCTCGACCTGTGGTTGGTCAGGGATAGACTCATGGGATTCACATTCAGAGAGAGTGGGTTTGACTGACTATTGATTTGGGTCAATCACTTCATCAACTAGTGAAGGATTAAGGGAGGGTCTCCTGTAACCCGATGGAAGTCACTACGGAGAAGCAGGATGGTTATCCAACACTTTTTGGGCTTCATTCAGATAGGGACAAAGGTGAATTTGGTGATTCCCTTCACATAACCTACAAGGAAACTTAACTTTACCTTTATTTCCATGAACTTTACTACCACTAGTTGATGGTGTGTCACCAACATGATCTCCAAAAGTTGATGACACATGATGATGTGAACGAGAAGACCATTATTCTAAGATCTGAGGAATAATAGAAAAATTTCGAAGAAGATGGTATCCCATACAAAGTTTGCAAGGATATCAAAGTTTGTGAGGCTTATCGGACAATTTATTATTAGAAGTTGAATTCGAAGCAATGGTTTCCTGGTTGTCCCCCTGCTGAATTTTATTCTTCTTATTCTTCTTCCCTTTCTTCTTCTTCTTAGCCACTTGGTTACTAGTGTCAATACTTTCACCAGGTGAATAGGAAGAAGGGGAGGAAGAAACAACTGACAAAGAAGGTAAAGGGTCAACTTTAGGATCAACTGGAGGTTGATTTTGTCTAGGTGGAGGAGTACTCGATTACGGAGAAATCACGACATTTTGAACCAAGGAGGTTGAAAAAAACCATAGTGGAAAGCTAATGGTAACTCCTGAAAGGGATAATGTATCCATATATGGAGCACCATTATTTTCGAAAGGAGGAAAAGGACTAGGATTCACATCAAAAGGAATTCCTTGATCGGTGGACTTCGGATTTGTTTCCATATGTCTCAACCTAAAATCAACTAGGAAGTAACGTGGAGGATGTTATCCATGGTAAATTAATTTTATTTTAATCAAAATAACATAACAAAACAAAATAGGGATAATCTAGGCAAAAGGATTACCAAGTAACTGTGAACTGCAATATACTGCCTCAGTAAACCAAGGACTTAACATACGTGCAGGAAATCTCCCCAAATGTTGTTTTTGGTGTATCACAGTATACAAGGTGGCCGACTCGGTTACCTAAGGATGGATAGCAACCTAATGTAGTCCTCCCATATATACCCGAAAGTACGTGGAGGCCCAATCCATGTTAGCGCTGTCTAATGCGAAACTGCACAATGAGAGCATTCCTTTATACTTTTTGTACTATAACACCGCCCTATATACCTGAAGGTACGTGGATGAGCTATGATATACTTATGTACGTGGAATGAGGTATCACACTCGGAATGTGTTATAGACAATTAACAACATCTGCTATGTTTTATGACATCAGAACATGTCTCTAGCCTAGAACCTCTAAATGTTATCCGTTAAGTTACAATGCTCCATTAGGTTAATTGAAATAACTTTTAAGTTGATCTTATTAAGAATTTTCCTTTCAAGGTTCACCAAGTGATGTATGTTTGCAATTCCTAGAATGAAACTAACATGAGAAACATTATTTTCATTTAATTTGAACAATGAAAACCTTAACTACAAGGGATAGAGCAATCAGAGTGTTTAATCAAAGAGCATAGAGCACATCTAATGTAATTTCCCTACGCTATTCCTACAAACACGCACCAACCTTTAAATGCATAATGTAAGTTTTTCTTTTCATTTCCCTTAATGTTTAGATGAACAAAAGGAAACTAAATGCACATACAATCAATCAATACTTTTCGCAAGAAACAAAGACTTTACGATAGTTCCTTTTTGAAAGAAATGAAGACTTTACGACACTTCCTTTTCATAAAAGATTGATCAACTATCAGCTAACTTTGACAATGAATTGATAATGATAAAGAAATAATTTAAGAAATACTAAACAATCAAGGCCAAAGTAAGGCCAGGAGGAGAAATACAACTTGATTTCAGAACCACAAGAGTCATTGATCTTTCAGCGAAGAAAAATAGAAGCAACTTTAGAAAAATCTAGTGAAACATGGGATTTTTAGCCTAAGAGGAATCAACATAGGCTAGAGTGGGAGATAGTGCATTGTAGTGCACTGTATCTAGGCTAGGGGTTGCTCTGTAGTGCATCGTGTGAAGACCAACACTGAGCTAGTGCCAAAATTTCAAATCAAGAGACGTTCAAGCACAATTTTTTACTAAAAACACTTCAAAAAGACTGACATAAATCAATAAAGTCAAGAAAAGTCTACTAGGGTGTAATATGATGAGGGTAAGCCACCAAGAATCACAGTCGTTCCCTAGAGTGGAATTTGCATCTACGGATAAACACATTTTCCCTAGGTGGGTCACTATACCTAGAACAACAGAAAGAAAGTAGTTCAACCTTTTCCTATAGTAGATAGATGAGATGAAGGAACTTACTTGTAGTCTTTCACTTCCTTGATCTCTTTTGAATCTCTTTCGTCCCTCCCACTTGAACTAAATACGCTCAAAAGGTACCGGTATGAAGAGAAACAGAAACAACAAACGATCAAAGCATACATGATCTAAGATTATTATAATCCAGTGGAATCGAAGACATTGAAACACATAACCATCACAAATATGAAAAATAATATGAGAAAAGGAATAAGATCTTTATTAATGTAGAAGGAAGAGTATCACCCAATCCAGTTCGATGCTATGCCACTCCTCCAAATTTAGTCCAACCCTCGCCACATCAAAAGCACACCATTCCAACAAAATAACATTGCTTGACATGGACTCAATTCTTAAACCAACAGAATTTCCTTACAAACTTCAGATTCTAGCCCCCCTTGATCACTATGATGAGTGCTCAATTTATAGGAAATGGAGGTGGTTTTGTCATAAAGTAGGGTATTGAATGGCCTTCTAAACTTGGAGTTAGTTTCCATGGAGAAGGGGATGAGAGGATATGAGGTTAATGGATCCTTAGCCTATCCAATTTTGAGCTCATAAGAGGAGATAAGGGAGGGGATCCTTCCACAATGATCTAGTATCAAGGAATATTACCAGAACCCTACGCAAATTTTGCTCAATCTCACCCAGCATAGGTAAAAGAGGGCCTGAGTGCACTGCAGTGCAGGCCAGAATGGGCCTACCTACTCTGCGGTGCAGTTAACCCTGACCAAGGCTACGCTGGTGTCCCAAGGAGGAATTTTAGCAAGGTTTTAGGCCAAGAAACTTTCATAGAAGGAAGCATTCAATGTGATGACTTGTCTAGGGCATGTAACAACTGAATTAGGGTTTGATGAGCCCTAATAGTACTGATCTGAATGTCAGGAGTGATGTGCCCAAATAGACCTGTAACAATCACATTGTTTTCATTTCGTTGATGTATCTCTTAGCATTAGATTGTCCATAACATAAACATAGACATAATATAATCACATAATATCAATTCATATTCATATGATAGTGACATCAAAGATCTGTCAGACTACTCTTCCCACTTGATTCCTCATGAACTAGGAATATCTTCATGCCATTCACCTGCATAAGCAATCATTCCTCCAGAAGAATGATTCATGATGACCCTTTCAGACAGTGACATAGATACATACATATATATAACATTAACACAAAACAATCATGATGTCATCAGAAGATGACATACCTACATGTATATCTATATCTATATATATATATATATATATATATATATATATATATAGATAGATAGATAGATACACACACATCGACATAATGATGATCACAACATAATTACTAGATATCATAAGGTCAAGGTTAAGAGAACTTCATTTATCCGTGAAATGCATGTACAACATCGAGAATAACAATTCCCAAAGTAGCTAAGGCATCTTATGCCTCAAATCTATTTACTTTATATTTCTTGATTAGTTTTCTCATGATTGTCCCGCCATCGTCCATTTACACCAATGGACCCAAATAATCCAACTTGTTGTTACACGCTTGCCTTCAACTGCCCTTATACATGCACTGAGCTTCATCTAGACCTTACATTAACTGTTGGGTTTCATTCATCTCTTCTTGGGCTTTATTAAATTTCCTCTTTCCCAACCAATTCCCCAAACCCAAAACATAAAAGGAAATATAAGAAACAAATAATAAGAAAACCATGGAAAACCAACAACAATACAACACAACAATCAAAGTGTCATCGCCATGCAAAGACGTAAACAAAAACATAATCAAGCACAAAAAATCACCAAAATATGAAAATAAAAAAACTAACAACATACTCCATGACTTAATCCCCATGATTTTGAGTGCTTCCAAGGGAATGCTCAGCCTCAGCCTTCTTCCATATTCCATGGCAATTTATTTTCCATGCAGCCCCTTGCATCATACTGCCATCAACACATAACTGTCATTTATTAAATAAACATAACAATACATTGGTTACCTTACGTTTCTTGCCAAAAACAATTCTTGCAACTGAACACATCCACGCCATCTATGAAGGTACTCCAATTCCCTTGATAGATGCACCTGTAACTAGAGACTAGCTAATATACCTGTCAAATACAAGTTCATGAATCTAACACATATCCACATAATTTAAGACAAGATTAAGGTTAAGAAGACTTCTTGTATGAAAATCACTCATTCGTATGGAATTAGGGTTTCCAAACATAGCCAAAAGAATTCTTACCCAATTCCTTTCTTTGACCTTTTCCTTCTTGTCATTGAGTGCTACTATGCATTGTCACATCACCCAGTTGTTAGTTATATAAACACATCAATTATTACATTGTCATGCTAATACCAAGTATGTTTCCTACAACTATTTACACACGTCAACCACATGTTCCAAACATCAAGATATCAATTTGAAATCAACCTTTACCAAGACTAACTAAATTCTTGTAGAAGTATCAATAGTATTGTAAAGATAAGGAACATAGGGAGGAAGTATTCATGATGACACAAAATGAATATGAGATCCTTGAAGACTACATTGAAAGATTCAACATTGTGCAAGACATGGAGGCTTGACTCCTGATACATTACATGTCTTATTGCTATGATGAATATATTGAGATTATAAACTTGATAGGTGGAGGAGATTTCTCTCAAGTTCATAAGGTCATGGAGATCCAAAAATGAAGAGGGGCCTCATGTTATTTTTACTTACTTAGATAATGAAAATTAAATACTACATGGTGGTACCCGATTGTGATTTCTTCATCCAATCATATAGGGAGGGGGTTAGGGAGCATGACATCATTTTTCTCTACCACTTTGTTCCAACATCACTTAGAGGCTTTCCAACGAATTTAGAGCCCATTAGTATAGTATCCATTGATATTTTTAGTTTTACTTAATGTGGCAATGGCACAATTGGCATGTTAAGTGAGCCACTAGATTTAGATACTATTGGCTCTACATTTGTATCTTCATCTAAATATCCAACTATCTATGTAAATTTCATATCAAGGTTGGTGGGATATCCTTACCCCTTCTCAACATGGTGTTGTTTGGATTCAATTTCATTAAACAATTGAATATAATTTTCATTGATACTCTAACTACTCAAATAGACTCAAACTACTATAAGTATTATTACTCAACAACAGGTCAATATAGTTATAGATATTCTAGCCTTGGGCTAATGACCACTTTGTAATATCATGAATTTTTCTTTTCCTCTAATTCTTTGTAGCACCATAATTTATCCTTAAATTAGAATGTGATAGTATTTGTAATGTTATAAATATTGTTTAGAGTGAACTCCATTCTCATATAACTTAGCCAATATTTAACATTTTTATACCATCCTCTCTTAATCCATAGGTGACATTGACTAGATTTTGTAGCAATATGAAAATGCATATTTCCTTTCAAGTTAGTTTCATTGTCCTTCGGTATTATATGCCTAATCATAGCCATATTCCTAATGGGTGAAGGCCCTAAACCTATGAGCGGGATAAGATAGCGCATATTGCTTTTAATTTCAATATTATAGATTATCATTTTTTTTCTAGATTTTTTCATCTTTCTCCATGATTTTCTACACATTCTCAACCCCAAACTTGAAATCCATATAAGATAATAAAAGTAAAAAATATCTCAAAGAGGAGGTTTTTTTTCCTTCTGCAATCAAAAGTAACAAACTAAAATAGATTTTCCTAGTTATAAAATAACAAAATTATAATTGCATCAAGAGAAGCAAATTCTTCTAATGTTAATGTAAATATATGTCCACTTAATATAAAATGTTATACAAAACTAATAATAAACACACACACACGAAGATGAAATTATATGAACAATTAAAAGCATAGGAATTAAAAATAACTCTATATGACATTTGTTAGTGTCGGTCTTGAAAGCCCTCCATCAGAGATCAAAGCTCTTTGCATTTGCATTAGTAGGTGTCTCATCAGTGTCAAAGTTTGCATCCCGTTAGGCATGCCATAACCCTGATGGAGGAGCTGGTCTATTCATACCCCTCTTGGCTTTGCTGGATCAGGTCATATCAGTCATTGAGTTTTTCAAGCTTATCTTGATGTGTCTTAATGTCAAAGTTCTAGGTCTAGGGTTTTGGTCATTTGTCTCAGCAAAGTCATGTCTTTGAAAGTCCTTGAGTGACCAGCAAGCCAGAGGGAGGATGATAAACATGTTTCTTTGATATTCTCATCATGTACAGTTCATTTCTAAACTTGGATTTAAAAACTCTGTTTTTAAAGCCAAATTCATGATAAATTTTTGTAAAAAGAATAAATTTTCAAAAAGTCTTCAAAAAGGCAGCAACAACCCTGGTCCCCTTGCCACAGTCCTTCAGATGATCTACCTGCAAGAAGAAGCAAGTCAAAGCACTCAAAAAGTCAAATTCAGATAAAGGAAACCAAAAAATCAGTGTTTTAAAAAGTGTCAAAATAGACTTTATAAAGTGGGTTTATTGATGAAATTTTTTTCAAATGAAGATTATAAAAGGTCATATTCCCTCCTTTCACTCTCATTGTGCATTTCAAAGCTTGCAAGAGAGGTTGTGAGAGAGTGATTGGAGAAATGGCGAAATTTCGGGCAGTTTGGAGGTGCACGACCCGTTCAAGGAGGTGCGCGACCTGTTGGGCGGTGCGCGACCCGTCCAGAGCACTCCAGCAGTCTAAAAAATCAACGGGCGCGACCCGTTGGGCGGTGCGCGACCCGTTGGGAGGCCTGCGCGACCCGTTGAGCCGCTGGCCTGTAAAACTCAAAGAAATTCCCTAATTTCTCTTCAAATCATCTACATTGCTCGAGGTAGGGTCTTTACTCATTGTTTTGGAGGTTGATGATGAAAATAAGGTTGTATGCTATGATTTTAACCTCACATTATGCGAATGAAAGGACATAAATGGCTGCTTGTTAATGTTTGTAAAATGCTAGGGTTTTGTGACTGTTTCAAGTGATTTTGTCCCATTTGGTTCCTTCCCTCTTTTCCCCTTTCATTCACAGTCATGCTTTCATCTCTGTCCCATATTATTTGTACATAAAATGTAAACTTTTTCCCCCATCCCTAATCTATAAACCCTACCCCTCTCCCAAGCACACAAAACCCTAATTCCCTCTACCATACACATGCAAAAATAAAAGCAAAAAGAAAAGATACATTTGCAAATAAAGAAAAGAGTCATGTGAAAATAAATGTTGCTGTATATCTAAAGTCATGTACATAACCCCTACATGCCCTTGACATCCCCTTGTACATGAAAACCTTCCCTCTATGTTAAAACAATGTACATGTACTCCTTATCAAAAAATTTGCCTTATGATACACATGAACTCCTATAAGTAAATTTGGTGTATGGTTTCCCTATGTCCCTATTGATACATGTATGCTCCTTCCATGTTTACTATCACACATGTTTTTTGTCCCATATACAAACATCTTTGCAAATGATTTCCTAAATTCAAATACATGTTCCTATAAGCATGATCATTTGTAAAATTTCCCTTGAAATTCCCTGTTATTTTCATATATTCCCATTCCTTGTTAAGAAGTTCCCTCCCCTAACATTCCCCTCATGTTTTTTCCCCTTGAAACAGCATAGAGTTCAGCACTTTTGCAGGCAGAGGCAGCAGTTCAATTTGTCCTTCAGTTTGTCCACTTTGCTCCAAAACCATGTCAGAAACCGAAACTTATGAGCAAAGTGATGACCATTCATCATCTACAGAGGTTGAGGAACAGAGGAGGCCTCGTAGAGGAGGTAAGGGAGGACATCATAAGCGGGAGGAGCCTACTTCTTTGGCAGAATTATAGGCCTGTCCTTTGGCAGTGAATTGCTTCCAGTACATGTCTTGCTATCAGTTTTGTGAGAGGATCTCTCAGATTCAGCATCATAGAGAGTTGGCCCGCTTGTTTGTCTTACACCTCCATGATGGACATGTCACTCTTGTAGGGGTGAATTTCACATTGACACCTGAGGTGATCTCACAGGCTACAGGGATACCAAATGTGGGTGAGGTGTGACCTAAGCGCAGATTACTTGATTTTGTTCACTTTGAGCCCTATGTCTGGCCATCATTTGTGAGACTGTTGACGGGTGTTTTCCCATTTAGATTTCTCCGGAGCGAGTATGCTCCCCTCATGAGACTTATCATGCATTACTTTACCTGTGAGGGCAGATTTTCACAGGTGTATTCATATCACATTCGCCTTTTGATGCATTTCACCTGAGTGAGGATGATGAACCTCCCGGTCTTCTTGTTTCATAACATTCAGAGGATGGTGCCCATGTTGCAGAGGAAGACCCCGGCTCAGCAGTACAGGAGCCTTTGCCATTATGGTTTGATTCAGCTCATAGTCTCACATCAGTTGACTCAGCAGGGCATCTCATGGGAGGAGTTCATCTCCCGTGAGTTTTTCACAGTGCCCCCTCAGCCACATCAGGAGGCCATTCATGAGGAGGGAGGACCATCTCAGCAGCCTGATGCTCCCGTCACCCGACATGTCAGCTCCACTCCTTTGGTCACCTATCAGAAAGGCCCAAGGGCCTTATTTGCAGCAGCTAGGCGAGTACTATCTCCACAGCAGGTGGAAGGGGTCTCGCCTTCATCTTCAGATCAACGAGTGTTATCTCCACATTAGGTGGAAGGGGCCTCGTTTTCTTCACCAGCACAGGTATTGCAGAGGGGCAAAGAGCCCATGATTCATGAGGATCCGGTGATTGATCTTGAGGCCAGTTCTCCTAGCCAGGAGGCAAAGGAGATCATTCAGCATCTCAGGGCCGAGAATGATGTTTTGCAGAGAAGACTTGAGGGTGCCCAATGGACCATCACCTACCTAGAGCAGCGGAACAAACAGCTAGAGGAGGAGAAAGTTCTTGATGAGCTATGGAGGATTCGTAGTGACCGAGTCCTAAACCGAAGGAGGCCCGGTGATCCTTTGCCTGCTGATCGTGAGTCTATGCTCATCCAGGTCAATGCACACTTAGAGAGGCTGTTGGCTAAGGCCAACCAAGAGAAAAGACTGCTGAGAAACATGAAAAATCACTATTGGGCAAGGATGCATGTTTGCAAGGCTAAAATGAAAGTTTTTCAAAGGAGGTTGACCGAGGCACTAAAACGGAGAAAAAGGCCAAATCCACTCCGTATCTTGGCTGAGGCATCCCTCAAGGATCATGGCACTTATTAGCATCAACTACAGTACAAATCCCAAAAATTTTGGAGAATTTTGGGTATTTTTGGTATTTTTGGGAAATTTACAGGTTTTGGCTTCTCAACGGGTCTCACCCCCGGGAGACCCTTTGTCATGGCAACTCCTTTTCACAAAAACTCAGCATTTCCCGATTTTTTATGCAAATTTACATATGTCCACGGATGGACTTGAGTTTTTATGGGGTTTTGGGCCTCTAGAAGGTCAAAATACATGCAAAATTTGACTTTCTGCCCCTTTTTTGAGTTGCAGAAGCAGTCTTGGGAGAATTGAATTTTGACTCAGAAAATGACCTCCAAATCCAAAAATTCTAGTTGGGTTGGAAAGTAGACTCAGAGACCTTTCGAACGAGCTATCCTGCACCCAATTCTGACACCGGGAAGGCCTCCAAACAGAGCTCCAAAGTGCGCGACCCGTTGAGGAAATGTGCGCAACCCGTTGAGGAAACTTTGCCAGATTTGACCAGTTCAGCCCAGAAAACGCAGTTTGGCTCTAGTTTGACTTTTTGAGGTGGATGGTGGTCCTCTTGGATGTAATTGTGACACTTTTTGGATATTTTTACTCTTGTTTAACTCTTCTAGAAGATTCTTGCATGTAAAGGGTAAAAATTGAATGTATGAACTGGTTTCCAAGTTTATAGAGGCAAGTTGTTTTGACTGCCTATTTTCTAGTGCTTAGTTTAGAAGTGGTTCAAACAGCTCCTAGGATAGTGAGCTAGACCCATGGAGGCAGGGAAAGAGGTTAGATCATCTATATTATGTACTTTCTTGCTCATTTTCATGGTTGGACTCTTGAGGGAGCAGCTATCATTGTATATTTTCACTATATCTCTGCAATTTTTGGCTAAGGAAGACCAGGGTTTTGCAGTCATCTTTGGGATTCTTGTGGAATCATGTGTTGATGGTGTGTTTCTCCATGTTATTGTAAGATTTGTTATGTGATTCATTTCCTTTCTATACTGCTGCATATTAAACAAATGAAGTGATAAAGTTAGAATTCATGCTTGCCATGCTCTACTTTTAAATTTGTTTAATTTCTATGTTTTCTACTGTCTAAAGAGAATTCAAATCCATTGTTTGCTCTCTTTAGCCTTCTTATCTTTCTTCCTAATCATCCACTTCAGCTAAAGACATCAATACAGGTTCCTACCTTGCCCCAAAGACCCCCCTGTAGAAACTGTGTCAAATCCCCGCACCCAAAATTACAATTCCTAAATTTGCCACCAAAAACCCCAAAAACCCCCAAAAATCAACCTTTATAACCAGTTTACTAGCCTAATATCAGTGTTACATTGTTGGTCATCTCATCCTATTGAAAATCTACCGAGATTGACCGGAGAGAGCCTTCTCCTGCCCCGTAGGGCTAGCTACGAGGCTGAATGGTTTGATGTAGCTTTGAGATTTGCCTTTTCAGCCTGAGGTGAAATTTCAAGCGCTAACATACTGGTGACCATACTGGGGAGAACAAACTTGTTTGTGGATTGATGTGTTTGTTTCATAAGTCTTAGACGGAGCCTGAAGTTACGCCAGGTAGCCTTCGAAAATGCTCTTGTTTTACATCAGTGCAAGTAGATAAACGCTGCTTCAGTCAATCTCCGTGAGCTTGTGAACATAGCGCTTCTTTGACATCTTATCCCCATGTATTTGTTAACTCTGAGCCGTGGATGATAGGTTGAGAGTTTTCACAGGCTGAATGCTTTTTCTTTCCTAGTCATTTCGAGAAAACAAGCTGGCTACAGATCCTAGACCCATTTTCAGATCTCATTCATGCCCAGCTATTTTTGATTATCTTGAAGATTTAGATTTTGACGAAAGCTTTGAGTTGTCTCTGTTTAAAGCTAAGTCTGAAAGTGCTCTTGATTCTCTAGTTCTTGACCCTGATTTTGCAGCTGTTATTGAGTTTGAGAGACATAATAAATTGGTTGAAAATTTCATTTGAAGACATCTTCAGTCAAGTGTTCAAGCCACTACCCTTGCTGATTTTGTTGAGAGTATCTCTGATCACATTGGATCTACTATCACGGCTCACGAAGAGTCTTACCCTCCTTATGTTGTAGTTTCACCTATAATCACCTATCCTGAATCAGCAAGCGGTTCTCCTCCTTCGTCTCCCACACCTCCCACTCCCCCAACTCCACAAACTACACCTCCTCTTATAATCATCCCTGCTATCACAGCTCCTCCACTTCATACACATCCTACTCCCCCACCTAGAGCAATGGCTGCCCGGTTTTCCCCATTGGTTTTACCTGCAAATCTTCATGATATGCCAGCTGATTACCAAAGTAAAATTCCCATGTTTGATGGCACTCCACAAAGTATTACAGCTCAACAACATATCGATAAGATGACCACATTTTTTGATCTATATGAGTTAGATGAAGAAGATGTTACCATGCGGTTATTCGTGCAAACATTTGCAGGAGAAGTTAGAAAATGGTTCAGAGGGTTGACAGCCAATAGCATCACTACTTTGGAGGCACTTCAGAATCAATTCTTAGATCGGTGGGAAATCAGAAAGGATCCGCTTCAAATCAATGCCGAATACAACAACCTCAAGTGTAATCCGGGTGAGTCTGTTCAAGATTACATAATCAGATTCAATACAGTTTATAATGCTATTCCCGATGATTTGAGGCCATCTAGAAAATCAGCACTTCTCAAATTCCCGGATGGTTTTGATCCGGAGATGGCTTATTCGTTGAGAGACAGAGATCCACCTACATTGGAAGAGATGCAGAAAATTGCTGTCAGCGTTGAGGCAAATTTGAATGACAAAAGAGCACGGATGAAGGCAGAAAAGCGAGTCACAATTAAGGAGGAAGCATCCACTTCAAATCAGTTGCATCGAGATGTTGAGCAGTTAAAGAGGGTACTTGAAAAGATCACCCTTGATAAGCCGGAGCCTCAGATTCGTAATCCTAATTTCAGAGGTCAACAGCAGCAACAATATAGGATCAAGCAGCGTGAAACAAAGGCACAAGACACAACACCTCAGCAGCAAATGAAACCACCTTTTCAGCAGAATTTTGTTAGTCAAGAGTCTGAAGATGAGGGTGATAATGTTGGCGAGGAAAATCATTTTTTCACCCCTGATGATATGCCTACATATATCACGTGGTACATTTGAAAGTTTCTCATTAGTTGCAGATGCCAATTATATAAGTCAAAGCCTTGGTTGAAATTATGCGTGCGCTATTTGAAATCTGTCTACGCCGAGGGTGGTGTACAATGACTGCTCTTTTCTTAGAATATTGCAAAGCCGTGGATCGGCGGATTTGGCCTCATCAACATCCTCTTAGGCAATTTGAGAAGGACCTCTCTCTAGAGATATTGAGGAAACTTGAAGATAAGGATGCTCGGTTAGACCATCTCTATGAAATGGAGGAAAATGAAATTGGTGCTTTGATTCGCTATTTTCCTGGTGGAAAGATGATTAAGCAGTGTCTGGCAAGTTTTCCATTTATTCATTTGTCTACAAATATAAGTCCTATCACACGAACTGTGCTACAGGTTGAACTCGCAATATTTCCACAATTTGTCTGGAAGGATCGTTTGCATGGTGCTGCTGAGCATTGGTGGATCTTGGTTGAGGATTCTGAAAATGAGCATATCTATCATTCGGAACTGTTCGCATTGACAAAAAGAATGGCGAGATCAGGTCCACAGAAACTTATATTCACAGTACCTATATTTGAAACATGTCCACCGCAATACTACATATGGGCCATTTGAGACAGCGCAGGCAGATAAGAGCACTCAACGAATACAACTGGCACAATGTGCACAAATGTGAAATTGTTAAAGATTTCAAACAGAAAACGAAGGTGAAAAGTAAAGACCCGAAATATACACAGTGACATCTGTTATGAGCAGCGATTTAGGAACGAATTTTGCCTATTTTAATCCTTAGCCCTGATTCTATGAGATTTTAGCACCAGATTTGCCTCGAAATTAGCCAAATCATTAGCAGATTTAGAGGAAGAGGAACGCTGTAGTATTTTAGGATAGATGTAACGCTTTTTGGGAATTTTTGTAATGTTAGTTGAAACAGCGCCCCTGTTTTGGGGGTCGATCTGTTGTTTTTGTTTTTAGTTGATTTAATGTATAGAAAATAATTTTTGGGAGAGAGTGAGAGTTAGAGGGGGAAATTTCTGAGTGCTGAGAGCTGGTGGAGAACAGAGCTTACCATGTACAGTTTTTGGCAGAAAATTTAATGAAATTACACAACTCTGATTTCTGAGATCCCTATGGTATGTTAATTTAGCATAAGTGTTTCTTGTGTTTCATATGTGATCTGTTATGTTCCATTTCACTACATGATCATATCTAATTGAACAAATGAAGTGTTAAAGTGAGAATTCATGCCTGCCATGCTCCACTTTCAAGTTTGTTCAATTCAATGTTTTCTTCTGTTTAAGGAGGATTCAAAGTTATTATTTTCCCTCCTTAGCTCCTCACCAGTCTTGCCATCCCATTTAAAATTTAGATTTGATGCTAAATTCCTTGCCTACCTTGCCTCAGTCGTCAACCTGTGTTGTTCATTATATTTCTCTGTTTCAAGCTGTGATTTTGCCCATGCAGCCCAGAAAAACCCCGTTATTTAATTAAAAACCCCAAATCAACCTTTTTAATCAGTTTACTAGCCTAATATCAGTGTTACCTTGTTGGTCATCTCATCCCATTGAAGATTTGCCGAGATTGACCGGAGAGAGCCTTCTCCTGCCCCGTAGGGCTAGCTACGAGGCTGAATGGTTTGATGTAGCCTTGAGGTTTACCTTTCTCAGCCTGAGGTGAAATTTCAAGCGCTAACAACATTAATACTTATTTTAATCAACCCATAATATGGTTGTGAATTACATAATATATCAGCATAGATTCATCCTAACCTGTTAACGAAAATCTTGGGAATCCACTCTTGACTCAATAGATAAGTCACTTATTCGTAGTTTATGTACATTACCTTAGTTTGGTGAATGGAATGCAGACTTGGTGGTGTAATATTGCCTAGTCAATAGGAAACTATGAAAAACTCAGGTTTTATTTTAGAGAAATTGTGGGTTACCTTAAAGTTATAATAAAATAAGCATATCTAGAATATTTCTCACTAATGTGTAGCATCACACACACATATATTATGATGCATATCGAGAATATTTCTCACTAATATGTATATCCCAGAGAGAGAGAGAGAAATCAAAGCGATGTAAAAAAATAGAAATAATCAGCTTGAAATTTTCAACAATCCTTGTATGTAATTACCTTGTGATACTACACTACCCTCTGAGGAAAGCTTGACTTTGGAAATCAGCTGGGCACCCTTGCCTCATAATCATAACCATTAATCCATCCAAATTGGAAATGAACAAGCATCTAGTTGATCTGAAGGACAAGTTACAATGAACCTATTAATATTATGTTCTTGGTCAAGATAAATATTTTATTACATAAATAGAAACTTATATTAAACTTTTGTTGTTGAAATTCATGGTTTCACTTAATGTTTCACCAATTGTTGAGATTGCAACAACCCACTATACTATTTTAACTTTCAACATCTAAGACCTTATGAACTTTCATTATACATATTTTATTTACTATCAAGGTTCTCAGAAAATTTGTTTTGTTTTATTTCCCTTAGAACTCACTAGGGTTCTTAAGTTGCGTATTGTTCTTTTCCCTTGCTTAAGAGCTAATTTATCCTCCTAAATTCTCCAAAACGTTTTCAATACTCTGTTTCATGCTATATATATTTTTTTATCTATATGTAATATATTGCACTTGATTTTACTTTATCAGTGACACTATGCATATCACACCCAATTTTCCTTTCCTCACGACATATCATATTTGATTTCACTTTTCCCATAACACATCATGTATGGCATAATCCTAAACTTATCTCTATTGCGAAAAATGAAACTTTCATGCAAATTCTTTGTTCCCCACCTATTAATCGAAACCTACATATTTTTTTATTTAACATATCATGTTACTCCAATTTTCAATATCACAAAAAAAAATAAGTTTTATATATACAATGTAAATTCCATGTTACTCCAAATTTGCATATCACAAAAAATAATTTTTATATATACAATGTAAATTCCATATTTATGATGTATCACATCTAGACAAATTTTATACATCAATAGCATATCACATGATCCCAGATTTAGTTCTTTGTAGTGTGCCACACCAAATTATTTTTTCATACAAAATGGCACATTCCATCGAAGTTTATCTTCATGTCATAACTTTTCTTTTACTATGTTGCATCAAATTATGTTTTCATGTGTAACATCACATTGCATTAATGTTTCAATTCATGCAATATCCTCTTATCATGTCACACCAAAATTCATGTCCACGTAATACATCATGTTGTAGCAAATTTCCTTTCCCCATGAAAAATCCCTTTATGATATGGAATAAAATCTTTGAAAAGTTTGACTTGCCTCTATAATATATCTTTTGTTGTGAAAGAATTTTCCAAATACATATCCTGCTAAATTATGTTTTCTTATGATACATAATTTTTCAAAGGTGTTTAAGAAAGAAAGTTAAAATGAGCTTGATAAATAATTTGTAATAAATGGGCATTTGGTACATATATGAATCCTTCCTTTAGAAACTTGTTTCCTCCTTTCTTTCCAAGTATTTTATGAAAAAGATATGAAAGATAATTCAACCATCGTAATGCCCTTCATCATTATGTCATGTTCTTCTCTTCTCATCACATATGTCTAAAGGGAAAGAAGTGTGGCATCCTTGGAACTTTACTAGGAAGTTATTGAAAGTAACAACTGATTTTTCACTCTTCAAATCATAATATTTAATGTAATAAAAGGTAATGTTCATAAATTCAAACACCTAGAAGGAATGGGGAAAATAAAAGAGGTTGTTTAATTAAGTCTTAATTGAAAGTTTAAAGTTTAGGAATGGGAATTAAGGATATGTTACTAATGAAAAGAATAAAGATGGATCAAGTAACCCCTCTATTCACCCTCACACATAAGAATTTCTCCTTAGCAAGATAAACCCTTATAAAATTTAAAACATTTTAAGATATGGGGCACAAATGAAATCTTAATTGGGATCAATAGTTGATACAAATTTACAATAAGAGATGGAAGTGGGATTGAAATAAAAAGTTAATAATTTAAAATTGGGGAAAAAATAAACCCATGAGAGAATGGTTGATGTGGTTAGTGCATAAATTGAAATCTCCAACCAGTATTTAATTGAGAAAAGGTAAGGGGTAGTCAAGGAAAAGAATCTAATATCAACCTCTTGACTCTAGTTGATTAAAAATTAAATACAAAAATAGGGATCCTAATTTAGGATCAAGGGGGAAATAAGAGAAAAAATAGGGAACATATGTGGGTGAGGTAAATTATTCCTTTTAAAAGAAAAATAAGAAAAAATAATCTCATGAGAGCTCTAATAAAATTTTGACACTTGGATAGCTGAATAATAAAAAATATTTAATTAATGAAAATGATTATTTTCCATGTAGATCCAAGTGACACTACCAAAACATTCTATAAAAGAAAGAGCAAACTATGAGAAGCATATTTTTGGCACCCTTATGTTGGATGGATGTCCTAATGCTATTTTTATTTTGAGTGACTATTAACCTTTTGTTGTAAATTTGGTGTGAGTGAAGTTCCATTGAGTGAGAACATCCCAATTTGAGCACTCACCTTCACTCTGCTAGTGTACCCATATCTCGTATATCCCCATTGTAGCTCAAGGGTCCACAAGGAATAAGCATACCAAAGGAAAAGGTTGGCAGGTCGATTAGCGACTCAATAAAGTTTGGTCTAACTGTGGAAATTCTTTAAGTTCACAAGAACTACATCAAGGAGTGTATTTATTTGGAAGTCCACATTCCAAGGTTCCACCTTCAAGTGAATAGTACGTACATGTAAACTTGAAAATTTGAAACTTTGTAAATTTTCATAAAATGTCTATTACTATGTAATATAATAGTAATATAATAGTGGTGTGATTTTCAATAACACTGTAATAGAAATTTTGTACATTATAAATGATTTGTGGAATACAATATTGAACAAATTGAATGATCGAATTTATCTTTTAAATTTAAACAAATGCATTATGGAATGATTGTGGTTTCCATTTCTAATGTGGTGTCAAATCATTTTGATATGTGTTACTTCATACCAAATATGTATATGTGAATATGTCGATTCCCACATATTTATTAATGTATCAACATGTTATTATATGTTGTCAAAGTGAAATGTTTAATATGTATGTGTGAATATGTCGATTTTCCACATATTTATTAATGTATCAACATGTTATTATATGTTGTCGAAGTGAATTATTTTGAAAAGAAACAATTTATATGCATTAGTAACATCCACTTAATTTATATTAACAATCCCTATTGATGAAGGCAAGTGGAAGTATAACTTTGATGATATCCATTAACTAGTTATTATAGGTTTAATCGTGTGAACATGAAGATTGGTAAGGGATGCAATTTAACAGACTAACATAAGGAAATTATGGACAATCCTTCTCATAGTGATAGTTATTGTAGATCTCGAGTATGCTAAGAAAAATTATGAATGAAGCCTTCAACTTAAACCATCCTACATAAAAACTATGTAATTATTTCAATTCAAGTCAAGTCAATAGTAATACTCTTGGATATTTATCACAACCTACAGTTGAATATACGGGGTGATTAGGAAGTGTTTTTAATCTATCTATTTTATCTTCCTACATTTTACACATTGGTTGGCACCCTTCACTAGTTAATTTAATTGTTTAATATTATTTTCAACTCCTATATACAGTTAGATGTTTATGATATTGATGGATCACTTGGTTTTAATTCAATACCTATTAATATCGTTGCAGAGCAACACATATAATAGTGCCTTTAATTTGGAACTGCACCTTGTATATCTCATTTAGACAATCATCTCTAAAACTGAATCCTAAATCGACATAAATTCACATTATCCAAACTCTTGTTGTCTAACACCTTAGAAATAAAGCTCCTCATTTAAACATTCTAGTAGAGTGTTTCAAAACTATCGTATCATTGAATATATTTCGTATACTTTTTGCAGAGGATTATACCCGATCCCTTTCCATACCATGGTTGTAATCAGCGATCGATGTGAGTACACTATTATATTACCGAGTTGGAACTATTGTGTTCAGGGCTTCCTATTGGGAACCTTGCTAACCCCTAGCGGAACAAAACAGAGGTCAATCCCGGTTTTATCATTGTAGAGCCTTGGAAGAATATGACATGATAGGTAAACCTTCCTTAATTGTGAACCCTTTTGATCACTAGACATGTTTTATGGTTTTCCAAAATGAATTTATCATCAATCGTGCTAAATATGTGAATTGTAAGTTTATTCACACATCCATGTGGAGGGAATTTTCCCATGGAACCCTTAGAGTCAACCAAAAGGAACTGCATTGAATAGTTAAATTACTAAAAATGATCCTTTCCTCATGGGGGTTAACCTTTACAGACTACCTTACCTTATGATATGAGGTGTGATGTCAACCCACAAGCCTGTTTGGAATTCCACCGTAAGCACAGTCTTGTGTTAGACTCATTGATGACTCTTGTTAACACTATTGGATACTACTCATAGTGAGACTGGAGTTTTTCAATTAAATTTATCACATATTTCCTCCCAATCTTTCAATATACAACTTAACTACTATAACAATGGAGGTAGTAGAGTAATGGTATACCTATAAACCTGACTTAATGGAGGTAGTAGAGTAATGGCATACCTATAAACCTGACTTCCTCGATCAATTGTGAGTGGATATTAGATCCTAAGTGGAAAAACGAATTCACAAGGGTATCTCTCCACTAAAACTCTAATAAATGAATCTTGAAATCATCATTAATGTGTAGATCATTGTTAGCTAATATACATATAACGAATTCACAAGGGTATCTCTCCACTAAAACTCTAATAAATGAATCTTGAAGTCATGATTAATGTGTAGATCATTGTTAGCTAATATACATATATAATATGTATATGTTGGAGCATGGTAAGTATAGATGAGTTGTTTTAAGAGAAACATTCGTGATCCTTTTGTTTTGATTCATCGTTGTTATTATATGTGGTACTATGGTTATCATGTATCATATACACATGTACCTTATCGATTGGATTTAGAGGAAAATTGTTCATATCATTATTTCCTCAAGTTTACAATCACCATGGATCCAAAATTACCCTACTAGAATAATAAACCTATGTTAATAAATGGTAGATGATGCATGTGTTAGTTATGATAGGGTATTACATCTCTCTATTTTATTAGTGATAATGATATTTAGTGTGTTGGATTGTAGAGAGATTTAATTGGAGTTTATGCCACAATAGTGTGAACTACATGTTAACCTCCCAACACCTCTAGCATTTCAATAGTGCAAGTATATTACATATTTCACATAGTGGTAATTTGTACACTAAGGAAGACACTCACCAGAGTCTAGGTAGCCAACCTTATGACCATCTTAGCATAGAATGGTATGTAGTATAGTAAATATTATTACCTTAGAAACGATTCCACTTGTGGGAATTTAAAAATCCATTATTTAATGTATCATTACAAAAGGAACCGATGACACCGCTTATGAACACCACCATAAATATCTTAATGATGAAAATGTATACGATCCTTGACAAGTAGAAAAATTGGTGTCTGGAATTAAATTATTGGGATATTTGACACCTATGATTCATTAAAATTTTATCATTACATAAATATATAGTAAAGCATATAGTATTGGAATATATCTAAGGTTCAAGAAATTCCACTGTCCAAGTAGAAATGCATGAGTTTACACTAGTCAAGGTCAAATAACATAGGGGATAAAGATAAGGGTAATCTGTCTATAATAGCCCTGGATTGATTTTCCATGTATTTGGAAGGACATTATAAAGGAAAAAAATAAGACCAAGTTCATGAGACGTATTCCAAGCTGAATGGCATGGAAAGCATTAAAGTGGGCATCACTTGTGGTTAAATAATGGCTATGGAAATTGGCATTGACATTGGCAAAGAAAAAAAAGCAATAAATGACAATTAATTAAGGAATAAAGGGAAATAGGAGAAAAACAATATGAAGGGGCAAGAATATGCATGCAATGGAAATTAAAGGAAAACAAAAGAAAACAGGATAATGAAAGGAAGAGATACTTGACATCAATGATAAAAGGCATCTGAGAAACATTTGATAACTTTTGCTAAGATTTTGATTAACTTTAGAAATTGAACTCCAAGGGGAGAGAGAGAGAGAGAGAGAGAGAGAGAGAGAGAGAGAGGGAGAGAGCACTTGGACACAACAAAGCAAGAAAAGTACAAGCAAACAAAGTAAAGGGGGCATAAGGAGAAGATTGGAGGAGAAGCTACAGTAGGGAGATTTTGTAGTTAACAGGTTGTAGATGTGATTTCATTGTTGGTATTTTTATACATATTGCATTAATTTGGTTTACAATATTGTTTTGGTGTCATTGGCATGGGATTTTCCTAGATTCATAATTGTTTGAACCTTTCCTTTCCATTTCCTGGATAACTATGGTGTGATGGGATTCATTATTGGTTGAGATTTGGATTGCTGAAAGATTTTGGATTTGGGTGGGGTAGTCTCAAGACAATCCCAAGGGTTGTGGGTGGAGATGGTTTTCTATGGGAAGCTCTTGACAGGTGGGTGGAGATAGGAAAATTCCTTAGGGTATGGTGAAGTAATTTTTAGGCATCCAAGATTATGTTGGTTTGATGATTTTTGGACTAGTTTAGGTGAAATCACTATGGTTGAAGGTTGAGGTGGTTTATCCTTTAGATTCCCTAGTTGGTTTTGTTTTGGTTTATCCCACGAGATCCCACATTCATGCATGGAATATGGCAGGAGGGGGATTGGATAAAAGAGATATTTGGTCAAGTGGTAATGTGGAATTCCCTAACTTGGTTGGAATTTTCATATAGTATTATAATTTATTTATTATTGAGATCAATGAGCACATATATTAGTTATTATGTTAATTTTATGAATAGTTTTCCATGGCTTCATTATGTTTAAATGTTGGTTATACACATGGTTAAATGAAGTGCTCTTGTTATAGACCTTGTTCATGGTTCGATAATTCATTGAATGTTTATATGAATGTATGAGCTAAAAAGTGTTTGATGTAGCTAGCTTGAGAGGTAAGTGGGCCTTCTTGATGATTCTCTGGTGAAACTATGAGGCAATGACCAGATATTCATTCATGACCTATAACTACTATATTTACCATATGTTTGTCTAAATATTTTTCATGTAACTGGAATGTTTGAACAAGATCTGAGCCTAGTATAGTTTTATAGACATGTGAATACCTTAGATTTGATTTTGGAAAGTTATGGGTTATTATGGGCAGTGGCCTGTACACTAGCCCTGAAAATGTGGCACTAATTTCATGGCTGCATGCATAGAACTTGGAAATTTTTGCTATAGTTGCACAGAGGAATACCTATGCATGTAGCTAAAGCCTTCTAGCCACATGCACATCTTGGAATGTTTGTGACTAGGCTATGTGCTTAGGTAAAAAGAAATTTATAGCTCAGGGGTTGATCACTAGTGGTTGTTGTTTGACACCTGGGTGATTAGGTACCCCTGAGGGGTTTCATAAGTTTCTAGTTAGTAGAACCCACTTCCATAATTAGAACTTGGTTGTTGGGTCATGTCATAGTAACTCTCAGTTCATGTTTATCTTGGAGAGCTTGTAAAAGAAGGTAAATTTGGGGTGGGGTGTTACAAGGTGGTTTTAGATCCAGTTTTGTTTCCTATAAACCTTTCTCTGGTACCAGTGTCATCAAGTGGTATCAAAGCAATGTTTACAATATTGGACCTTTGGGACACAGATGGTTATGGTTATCATGCATGTAGTTATTGTTACAGTTTTGTATTATTATCATGCATGCATCATGATGTCGATATGTTCTTGTCATTACTATATATATCATGCTAATTTGGATGGACTTATCATTATGTGATAACCTCCCTTGAGATACATTGAGGTATGATTTTGATTATGTATTCTATTTGGTTTATCTAACATGGTATATTTGCAATAAGTAGAAGGCCATGATATGAATAGAATAATAGTGGATTACAGTTCACATGGCTCCTCATATAGGCCTAATGTGAAATCAGTGGAATGGAAAAAGTCAGTTGAGCAACAAGGAGAAGAGTTTTCTCCTGATCTAGCAGATACATTGAGGAGTCCAACAGCGTATATTAGGTGTTAAAAATAACATTATAACAAGTTTATTAAGGCACAAGAAATACTTGTAAGGGATTAAGAAAAGCAAGTTAAAATCAATACAGTGATTCTTATAAGCCTTTTAGACTTACAGAAGTAGGGAAAACTAGGTATTAGTCATGGAGATAGGCAGGAGAAGATCAAGACTAATGGGGAAGATGGTAGCAGGTCTCAGAGGAGACACTAATTCGATAGGGATGATACAGTGAATAATGGCAGACTATTGGATACACTCAAGAAGAGGACTGATATGCATGGGTTTTATTCTAGTTCTTCTTCCAGTTGACATCATTGCCATCACATCAAGATCATAGTAGGAGTGAGTACTTGTCAGAGGAGTTTAAGAAAGTAAAGCCTCCCATTTTTGATGGGGAAATGAATAAATTAGAAGATGCAGAAGCATGGCTGCTTAGGATGAGGAATTTATTCAGATTGTATGACTACTTAGAGAACAAGAAATTCAATATAGCCACCTTCAGTCTCAAAGGAAATGTAGATAATTGGTGGGAAGAAATTAACAATTTCAGAGGTATTAGAGAAGATAAGTTGACTTGGAGTGAGTTTGAAAAACTCTTCAAGAAGGATTACTTGTCTCAGAGATATTAGGATGGAAAGACTATGCATTTTTATAAGCTAAGGATGGGTTCCATGACAGATGAAGAGTACACAACCAAATTTCTAGAGTTGTTGAGGTATGTTCCCTATCTTAAGGATGATAAAGAAAAGATTCAAAGGTTAATCATTGGATTTCCATTGTCATGTAAATATCATATTCAGTTTGATGAGACTTTGTAATTGGAGGAAGCCATTAGGAAATTAATCATTGTTATGAGTAGTCAAAATGGAAGCTTGAGTTCAAGCATGATTGGAAAGGTAATGAGAATGAAAATGGCTTGAAACAAGCTCGAGTTCATTGTCACTTCCATTATCATGATGGAGGTGAGAATGCAAATGTCACCCCTTCTAAGAAGTTTAATGTAGCTAAGAAAGGACATGGGTCTCAGCTTGGAGAGCAGAAGAATAAAGCCAACGGTATGGAACCATTGAAGTGTTGGATTTGTGGTAAAGACCATCACAAGAAGGATTTTTCATTGTATTAGGGTAGAAGGCCACAAATCTACAGTGATGAGGAGGCGCAGATAGTGGGGGATGTTGGTCATAACATTCCTTAGATCTATGCGACACTTGATAATAAGAAGGCAGACCATCAGACATCTTTTATTGAGATGGAAGGTAATTTGTGTGATAAATTTGTTTCCATTTTGATTGATCTTGTATATAATCATAGCTATGTTAGTCTTGACCTGGTGGACCAATATCATTTGCATAAATAAGTGCATGAGAAATATTGGTTGGTGGAGTTGGCTACCGGGACCAAGAGAAGAGTTCATCACTAGGTGATATCTTATACATTTGTGCTTAATGGAATTCCTACATCAACACACATAAATGCGCTTCCTTTGAGATCATATAACATTATTTTGGGCATGGATTGTCCATTTATTCACAAGACCAAGGTGGATTGTTATGAAAAAGCCATTGAGTGTGTGGATGATGATGGAGAAAATATAATTTTGCAGGGAAAGAAGAATCCTATATCAGTGAGAATGGTTATAACTATGCAAACTAAGCACAACTACAAGAAAGGGTGTGTATTGTTTGCAGTTCATGTTTTCAGTGACAAAGGGAAGGATGTTGAGGATGATGATGTCTTGAGGAAGTATCATGTCTTACAGTTGTTTCAAGATGTGTTCCCTATAGAGATTCTAGATTTTCCTCCTCATAGAGAGGTGGATTTCACTATTGAGTTGGTACCAAGAGAAACACCAACATCTAAGGCACTGTATGGTATGAGCACTCTAGAGTTCGTGGAATTGAATTTGCAACTTTAAGAGATGCTTGATAAGGGATACATGAGGCCAAGTGTATCTCCTTGGAGTGCACCTATGTTGTTTGTAAATAATAAGGATAATACTCTTAGATTGTGCATCGATTACAGGAAGTTGAACAAGATGACTATCAAGAATAGGTATCCATTACCTTGGATTGATGATTTGTTTGATCAGTTGAAGGGAGCAACAATGTTTTCAAAGAAGAAGGCTTCTATAAAACTTCATTACATACCAAGTATGGGCATTATCAGTTTGGTGTGGTTCCTTTTGGTCTTACCAATGATCCATCCACTTTCATGTGTTTGATGAATAGTGTTTTGTGCCCTTACTTAGATAATTTTTGATAATCTTGATTGATCATATATTGGTATATTCAAAGAATGAGGAGGAGCATGCACAGAACCTAGTAACAGTATTGATATTCTTGAGAGAGCATCAATTGTATGCCAAACTTAGCAAGTGTAGTTTCTTTCAGACTTATATTCATTACTTGAGACATGTTGTTTCCAAGGAGGGGATAGTAGTGGACCTCGAAAATATTAAGGCTATCATGGAGTGGCTAGCTATGAAGAATGTGGATGAGGTCATATCATTCATGAGACTAGTAGGTTACTAAAGGAGGTGCATCAAGAAATTCTCCAAGATTGGATATCCTATTACATCTTTATAGAGGAAAGGATATAATTTTGAATGGACTGAGGAGTATGTAGCTATTTTTGAGTAGTTGAAGCATTTGCTTACCAATGCTCCAGTTTTAAAAATTTTAGATCCTAATAACGATTTTGTAGTTTGTACATACGCTTGTAAGGAAGGACTTTGAGGATTCCTAATGCAAGAAGGGAAGGTGGTTTTCTATGAATCAAGGAAGCTGAATGAGAACAAGTAGAACTATGTGACTCATGATATTGAGTTGGAAACAATCATTCATGTGTTGTAGATGCAGAGGTATTATCTCCTTGGAAGGAGGTTCATCTTGATGAGTGATCATAGTGGATTGGGGTATCTATTTGACCAGCCCAATTTCACTGCAAGGCAAGCTAGATGGTTGGCTACTCTTAGTGTGTTTTATTTTGAGATCAGGTACATCAATGGAAAAAGGAATGGGGTTATGAATGTTCTCGATAGGAGAGTGCAGGTGAATCATATTTCAGTTGTGAGCTCTTATGGGACAAATTTACAAGAGAGGATATTACATGTAGGGAAGCACGATGAGAAGTATTAACAATTGAAGCAGGGCAGTAGTAGGGTGAGGGTGATAGGGATGAGGAGTATGACCTCACAACAGATGGCTTGGTCAAATTCATGAGCAGGGTCTATGTGCTTGATAGCAGTGAGTTGAGAAAGGTTCTTTTAAGAAAGTTTCACGTTGAGTCATATTCAGGGCACCCAAGATATGCGAAAACTTCGATAGTTGTTAAGTGGTTGTACTTTTGGCTGAACTTGAAGAAATAGATGTTTGAGTTAGTTGTTAAGTGTTTGGACTTTAAGCAAGTAAAATTTGAATGCGAGAATCCAACTAGTTTGTTGTAGCCTATTTGGATTCTGGAATGGCGATGGGGGGTGATTTCCATGGACTTCACTATAGGGTTGCCTAGGACATTAAGGTAGGATGAATCCATCATGGTTGTGGCTGACAGATTAATCAAGGTAGTTCACTTCATTGCTGGTAAAGTATACTAATTAATCTAGTGAGGTAGCTCAGATCTTCATCAAGGAGATAGTGAGGATGTACAAAGTTCCCAAGAATATTATATCAGATAGAGATGCCAAGTTCACTTAGAGGTTCTCGAAGGATTTGGGATAGAGTTAGCCTTCATTAAATCTTATCATCCACATATAGATGGACACACAAAGAGCGTTAACATGATTCTTGAGGATATGTTAAGGATGCATGTCATGCATCATTAGAGGAAGCGGGAGGAGTGAGTTTTCTTATAAAAATGGGTATTAGGAATCCTTGAATATGAGTCTGTTTGAGGCTCTCTATGGGAGGAGTTGCAACACTCCTATCATTTGGAGTGGTCCAGTGAACATGTTGTTTATCGAACTAGATACATTGATAGAGATGGAGCAAGAGATGTAGGTTATTACAAGGAATTTAAAGTTAGCATAGGATATGAAGAACAATTATGCATATCATCGTAGAACATTCAAGGTTTTTTAGTTTTAGGAGCATGTGTACTTGTGAATCAAGCCCAAGAGGAGATCCTTGAGGATTGGGTCATGGGCCAAGTTGGCACCTTGGCATTGTGGGGATTCTGAGATCATTGAGAGGACTAGACTAGTGGCATACATACTTACACTGCCTTCATAAGTGAAATTACATGATGTTTTACATGTTGCATTGCTTAAGATATATGTGTAGGATGTTGATCATGTGATTGATTGGTATTTATTGTTGATTGAACCAGAGGGAGAGTTCCGGCTAGAGCCACAATCCATATTGTAGTGGAAACAACTCATGCTTTGGAACTGAGCAATAGAGCAAGTTAAAGTGTAGTGGAAGCAATTTTGGCCCAACGAAGCTACATGGATGATGGTTGATCAGATGCAGGAATTATATCCTTATTTATTTGTTGGTTAAAGCAAAAGAATTTTTTGTATATATATATATATATATCTATATATATATATATATATATATATATATATATATATATATATATATATATATATATATATATCTATATATATATATATATATATATATATATATATGTATGTATGTATATATCTGTGTGTGTATATGTATGTATGTATGTATATTTGTGTCATTGTGAATACTACATCGAGTTCTGTTACAAAGCTCCAATAAGAAGCATGTTTTGTTTCAACATTTTGTTGGTCATAAGCGTCGTAGAACACCAAGGATAATGTTCCTCCGGGGGGTGTAGTAGCCCCAGATTTATTTCCATGTAATTGGAAGGACATTATAAAGGAAAAGAATAAGACCAAGGTCATTACATGGGTATTCCAAGTTGAATGGAGGGGAAAACATTAAATTGAGCATCAGTTGTGGTTAATTAATGACTATGGAAATTGGCATTGTAATTGATAAAGGAATAAATGAATAGTATTTCAAAGAATAAAGGAATTTTGGAGAAAATGAAGATGAAGGGACAAGAATATGCATACAAGGGAAATTATAGAGAAAATAAAAGAAAAGAGGAAAAGGAAAGGAAGAGACACTAGACATCGATGATAAAAAGGTATCTAAGAAAATTTAAAAAAAAAAATTCTTAGCTTTTGATTAGATTCAAAAATTGAACTCCAATAGGAGGGAGAGAGAGAGAGAGAGAGAGAGAGAGAGAGAGAGAGAACCTGGACACAAGCAAGCAAGCAAAGGACAAGCAAATTAGTAAAGCAAGGGAGCACAAGAAGAAGATTGAAGGAGTAGCTATAGTAGGAAGATTTTGCATGTAGTAGGTTGCTGGTGTGATTTCATTGCTGGGATTCGAAAGCGTGGTGCATACATTTGGTTTACATGACTGTTTTGTTGTCACTAGCATGGGATTTTCCTCGATTCATAATGGTTTTAGCCTTGCCTTTCCATTTCATGGATAGCCATTATGTGATGGGATTCATTGTTGGTTGAGCTTTGGATTGCCAAAATATTTTGGATCCGAGTGAGGTGATGTCAGGAAAATCCCAAGGGTTGGGGTTGGAGATGGTTTTCTACGGGAAGCCCTTGATAGGTGGGTGGAGACTGGAAAATTCCTCTAGTTACGGTGAATAAATTATGAGGTATCCAAGCTTGTGTTGGTTTCATGATTTCTAGACCGGTTTAGGTGAAATCACTATGGTTGAGGGTTGAAGTGGATTAGCCTCTGGATGCCCTAATCAGTTTTTTTTTTGTTTATCCCATGAGATCCCACATTCATGCTTGGAATATGACATGGGGGTGATTGGCTAAAAGAGAGAATTGGTTTAGCTCAATCTATGATTAAGTGGTATATGGAAGTCTTTCGCTTGGATGGAATTTTCATATGTTATTATATGTTATTTCTTATTGAGATCAATGAGTACATGTATTGATCAATGAGATCAATGAGTATATGTTGATTTTATGACTATTTTTTCATGGCTTCATTCTAGTTAAATGTTGGTTATAGGCATGGTTAAATGATGTGCTATTGTTATGGATCTCTTTCATGATTCGATAAGTCATTGAATGGTTATATGAATGTGTGAGCTAAAAAGTGATTGATCTAGGTATCTTGAGAGGAAAGTGAGCCTTCTTGATGACTCTCCAATGAAACTATGAGACATTGACCATATGCGCATTCATGACCTATAGCTACTATCATTACCATATGTTTGTCTAAATGTTTATCATGTAACTAGTATGTTTGAGCAAGATTTGAGCCTAGTATAGTTTGTATGGGCTTGTGAAAACCTTATACTTCATTTTGGAAAGTTATGGGATGTTTTGGGTAGCGGCCTGTAGGCTAGACCTAAAAATGTGGCGCTGATTTCATGGTTGCGGGCATAGAACTGGGAAATTTTGGTTGCAACCGCATAGAGGAAGGTGGTTGAGTATGTCAATTGCATAAATTTAGAATGTGTTCTTGAATCAACATGTGTTTCATTATAGTGACTCATATTTTAGTTTCATGCTTAACACAAACTGACATAGATCCATCATGTGCCATGAGGGATCAAATCCCTATAGGTGTAAAATTTTCTTCAAATTTTGATCCCTCTAACGTATCAATTCCATGTTGAGAAGAGAAGGAGTTACTCATCTCCCTCACAGTAGAAACACGGTATTGAAATGTTTATCCTACCATGAGTTAAAAGAGATAAAATCCATAGAGGTGCAAACCTTTCGTCCAATGTCTATCCATCTCAACAAGATTTTAAGAAGGATGTTGACACTTAATATGCCACATGTCAACTCCATATTAAGCATGGAAGTAACTAAATATCTCACTCACAATGAGCAACAAAACATTAAAATATAACTATAAAACAATTTTTAGCTTTTTATTTTGAATTGCTTGTGTGTGAAATGTTTTACATAATATCACATTGGAATATTTTATTTATTTATAAGATCACAGTGGAATATTTCAAGATTCATCAAAGTCACACTTTTCTTATTTGTTGATCTAGCAATATAAATTGGCTTTCTTTTGAATTAATCATTCATAACGTGGTCAACATCGAAGAAGAAAAGCAATCCACGGAAGGCAGATACATTAATTTTCAAAGTAATGTTATCCTAAAATTTTGAATAATATAAAGCAGAGAAGAAATGTGTATGGTCCAAGCATAAATCCAAAGATTTGGCAACTAAGTTGATTGCATCACAAAGAACATTGTGTAGGAGTGGATTACGTAACTTGGAAAGTGAGGAAATGATTCTCAATTTTCAAATTAAATTTAAATTTTTAAATTAAATTTTGAATATAATATAAATTTTTGAAATTTAAATTTTTTAAAGTTAAAAAAAATTGTATTTGAATAATTTGATTTTTGAATTAAAAGTTAAAATAAATTTACATTAACCTTGTATAAATTATAAATTATACATGTGATTCATTTTAAAACATAATAAAAATATTTTAATAATAAAATATTTAGAGTTGTTATTGAAATATTTTATTTTATATATATATATATATATTATTTTCATCTATTTTTTATTTTATTTATTAATTTTTTTATAATATTAAATATATGTCTTCGTCATATTATTAATTATAAAGAATTTAATAATAAAATGAAATAAAGAGATCTTTTGTTATTGTATTTTTTAAATGTTATATATCAATTTTATATTCAGAATGTAATAGATTAAATATTAATTTTAGATGAATTAAGAAATAATTGATTTTTTTTTTTTAATTGTTTTTTACTTATATTAAGTAAAGTTTTTATGTTTATAAAATTTTGAGTTAAGATGAATTTATATTTGTTATGATTTAAATAATATCATGTAACTCTTGACAAAAACTAAAACTAGGATTGATGTTATATAAAATTTCCTTTAATTAATATATATATAAGAAATTAGTTTCATAGTTGAAAATTATAAATCACAAGCTAGAGGTGTTTGAGTCAATTTCAATATACAAAATATAAGTATTATCAAAATAATACTACCATATGTAAATTTATGCTTTAAAAAATTAATACCATAAAAAATTTTAAACACCCTAACTTTTTTTTAATAATAATTTAAAATATTTATTATAATATCAACTTTCTTCATGTTTATTAATTCATCAAAACTATGGATATTTAGAAAAGCTATAAAAAAAAGGCTTTCTCCACTGAAAATAATTTTTCATGGCATCGATGAGTCCATAATGATTGGTTCGGGAAGCGATACCACATCTAAATTTATAAAAAAAATGTGGTGTTTCAAAAAATTAAAAGAGGGAAAAATATTATAAATAGATAATTAATTTAATTTCAAATATTTATAATAATATGAAATTTTTTAAAGTAAATATGTAGCTGACCTTAAGTATAGGAGATCAAATTTTTTGGCTTTAGCTGAGCATGTGGGAAAAACCAACTATCATGTTTGTATTGAAGAGGCTAGTGTCATTGCTAGGTTTCTCAGTTCCATGATCGAAAATTTAGGGAAGCTCTTGAAATTGAAAAGAGAACGAGCAATCTCAATAGAGAGAATGGTTGGAAAATCAATAGATGTTGGGTCCCAGCTCTCTCTTCCTAGTCGCTTCCTTCCTTTCCACCCTTCCTCCTCCCCTCCCCTCATTTCTAATCTCTTCTGTTTATAATTAGTTAATTTTTTTTCTCAGATTGTGTCTGTAATTTTTTTTAACCTAATATTATTTTATTCTAGTTAATATTTACAATTGTTTTATCTAATTAGTTCCTGTATTCATAATTTTATTTTTTTTAACCAAATATTTATTTATTTATTTTCTTAACTTAGAATTTTTTTTGCATTTATATATTTATATATTTTTTTATTTTTTATTTTATTTTATTCATTTATTTATTTTTTTTAACCAATTTTAAACTCTTTAAATAGTTATTCATGTGTTTTATTCCTTATTTATATTTGCTATGTATTTATTAATTTGGTAATGACTCTATTTATAGTTAATTATACCTTCTATTCTAATAGTTATAGTTTCTATGTAATAATTTAATTGTTAATCCTTTTTAACAACCAATTAAATTAAATTATTTATATATGTATTTAGTCCCTTATTATAACTAACTTCCTATTAAATTAAATTATTTATATTATTTATATATTTATTTTCGAGGTTAGGACCCTAGTCCATTTTAGCCGTTGGTCTAGCTAGCTAGCCGTTGGAGGCTCTACTCAAGCTATTTAATATGCAAAGCTGGATCTGGTTCTTCAACTTGTCCTGACGATGAACCACACTGGCTGGTTCGAAACGCGTCGACAAATGATAGATATTCTGATTTACGCCGAAAAATCTCTCTTAAACCTGATATAGATCACAGAAGCCTCAATTCAACAAATAAGATAAATTGATTAAGTTTAAACCATTTTTTTAAATCTTATAAACTAAATTTAATCTTAACATTAAATAATAAAAACCAGAATACAAAATTTTATGTCATACTAAATTAAAAAAAATAACTAAAAGATTATAATAGATATGTTTATTATTTTTCATCACTTTTACACGAGATGATTTATCTCCTTGAAATATATTGTATTTCAACTATATTCCTAGATGGACAACTAAAATTTGGAATGAATTTTGCAAAATTAAAATATATACGATATTTATAAAAAAAAATATATTTATCATTTTTATAAAGAAAATGCATAAAATATTCTTCAAATTATATAAAAAAAATGGTTATTATTCGAATGGTAAACATTTATATGTTAAAAAAATGGTTATTATATAATTTGTAAAATATGTATATATTTGTTCAACTAAAAAATAATAAAAAGTTTAAAATAATATAGAATTAAATATAAGATAGATGTTAAAATAATAATAAATTAAAAATAATATAGAATCCAGTGTGGGAAAGATGTCTTAATAAAGAAAATTAGCTCAAAGAAGAAAATTAATATAGCAAAGATTAAAATTAATGCAGCAAAGATTAGAACGAATTCTCATGAGCTCCATAGTGAAACAGGTCATTGGGCATGGATGGAAAGGATCTGCCATATATGTGAGAATAGGAACATCACAATGTCAAAATTATAGTGAGCTCAGGAGGCTTCTCTCCAAGCTTTTTGAGCATAGGAATAAAATCTTAAATCAAAATAAATAATTTGTTTCTTTAGGTCGGATAGACCAATGTTTGGTCTCAACGGATGTTAACCATCATCATCATCCTCATCATCGTCATAAACCCTGACTAAAATAATAAAAAAAAGTAAAATTAATAAATATTTTATTCAGACCTAAGGCTTCCGTTTTTGCGAGACTTCATTTCCATACTCATTTGCAATTAAGCTACCCCAGGTGGACAATAAAAATAATAAAATTTGATTTGTTATCTTATAATTTTTTTCATTTCCACACTCATTTCCAATTGAACTGCCCCAAGTGGACAATAAAAATAATAAAAATTAACTTATTATCTTATAATATTTTTTCATTTCCATGCTCATTTCCAATTGAACTACCGCTATTGGACAATAAAAATAATAAAATTAAATTTGTAATCTTACAATATTTTTTAATTAATAAAATTACGAATATATTTTTAGATAAAAGAAAATGATAATATACATATCACATTAAAATATATAACATATAAATAGTAGCTATAAATTAGGATACATTTTACAATATAAATTAAAATAATGATTCTATAATCATGTTTAAATTTAATTAATAAGTACATAAAAACTTAAAACTTACAATATAACAAGATTTTTAACCATGGATGTTCAACTCATTTTACCATGCATGATATTAACTTGTAAATAGGCTTTGTTATAGTACCATGGGCCAATACCACATGCCCAAAAACATAACTCATTTGGAATATTAGATTTTTAATTTAATTTTATAACAATTTTTTTAATTAAACCCATATGTGAAAACGTTATAATTTCCTTTGAGATATATCTAAACCTCTATCCTCACTACTACTAAAAATATTCATAGAGATTAATAATGGTTTTTTTAAAATTAAAATGAGAATGGTTTTATATATAGAGATGTGAAATTTATATAATATAAATAATATTATTAAAAACAAACATATATCCATCTTAACTAAGGATCTACCAAGTGATGGGAGGAATCAAATCTGTTGTGGGGCAAAAGAAGTTTGCATCTTGAGAGATTTGATCCTTCTATACACTTGGTAGATTTGCAATTAAGATGGATCTTATAGAGAGTAGTTTGAGGGAGATTTATTGTAACACCAAATCCTGGAGCTCAGAGGGAGAAGGAAAATCCAGTGGGATTTTGAAGAAAAAGAATAGTCAATAGAAAAGTATAGGACTTGAGGCTGGGCGGAAACCCTGATGCCCAAGGAATTCACTGTAGCTAGATAATCCAGTGCAGAACACAGAAAGTACTTAGGGGAGATTCTGGACATTATTTCCAGATTTGTGGTTGGGAGGAAAGAGACTTTCAGATAGCTAGGTAAAACAACGATCTTTTGAAGTATAATTGTCGGCCAAACGGATAAGTAAATATTAAACTCTCATGAGTAAATATTAAGCTCTCTCATAAGTTTAGTTATTCTAGACAAAAAGTATAGTAGTGAGATAGTTAACCATTAACCGACACAGGTCTTAGTTTATTGTTGATAGATTTAAGACTGTAAAAATAAGATAAATAACTGTGTATACACATAGATACTCTCATAAAAAAATTAGCAGATGAAGCTATAGGTCCATGTATAGTAAAAACCAATCAAATAACTAAATCAAATATAAGAGATTTCTATGCAGATTCATAAATTAATACTATAGTAGTATTCATTGACTAACAGAGGTAAGGAATCAATTAAAATATTAAAACAAGTTTGATCCAAGAACGAGAATAGATAAGCCATAACTATGATTTATAACCAGCATCGCATGCATAGGTACCCTAACCGGGTATCTTTTATATTCATACGTATAACAAAAAACTACAAGATCTGGCAGAAAATTTTAGCCTTTGCAACCCATGTTATTTCTATTGTATTCCTACAGGATACTGGAAATAGAAAGCATTTCCTATCAGGCAGAAAATTCCGAGCATATCCCTCTTAATCGATAAACACTACGACTACCAAACTATAGATGTTTTGTTCTTCATAATATGCATATCTTAAATTAGAAACAAAGAAGCATTACGAAAGAAACCTCATTAACAGTAATAGAAATTTTATATAGCATTTGTTTGCAATGAAGTAATCTGAGCTTAATTCAATATTCGGCCACGTAGGGCAATTAAAATACAACCATAATAAATAGTACTTCAGTCCTAAGTTGTTCAAGCTAACAACTCTAATCCAGAACAAAGTATCAAAGAGTTGAAATGTGAATATATGCAAAACCCTGGAAAACCCTTAATCCTAATTTAAAACCAGACCCATGAGCCATAAACCAAGGAATGATGATCGAATCCCGTCCCCAACCTCAGAGCAAGTTAGAAGTATTATCATAACCAAAGGAGAACCAACCTGTGAATGTGATGAAGAACCTAGTGAGGATACGACCTTTGGGTGCTATTTCCAAATAAACCAAGGGAAGTAGCATACCTATGACAAGCAAATATGTTATGAGTTAAGGGTTTAAAATCCCGAAATCATAAACTGAAAAATAGGTGAATTGACTGATAAGTGCGTACCTACAGATGAGATGTAATCTCAAAACCCTACTTTCCATCCTGTTAGTTTAAGCCATGTTACCCTGGCTCAGACCTTTGAAGGACACCATGCATGCAATCAAAGGAAACAATCTTTAACAAATCTAAGAACAGTTTACCTGGGCCATTATCAACCTATATCTATCCAACCTCTTGAGAGCTTTGCATTCCAGCCTCTCTAAGCACGAAAGCCCAGGGCTGTCACTAAAAATCACTGTGCAGAGTCAATCATCATACCTCAACTTATTCAAAATAAATCTAAGGATTATGAATGGAGTGGACAAAAAGACTTTAAGAGAGATCTCTTACCTGTTTTGGTCGTGAGGAGAAGCCAGAGACCATGAGGCGAGAGTTCGAACCTCCTCAGCTGTCACAGAGGCTAACTGTTGTAGAGCAGCAAGAACCCAACTCAGTCTACGAAAATGACAGAACATTGACTAGAGGGTGTGTAAGTTGGTTAGGTATAACCCTAATGATCTGACACTGTCAGATCCATTCAAATCGACGGTCAGCATGGAGCCACCCTTGCAACCTTTGATCATTAATAATATTTGTTGGGAAGGGCACCACACCCTCTCGTTTAATTCAAAGCTTTGTTTACATGAGGTTCTAGCATTAGTCATAAATGATAAGTATAATGAGCCATGTGCAATCCGTGTCCATGGATTAGCACTTTAATAACTTTGATGGGATTGACCCACCCAGAACCACTTATATAAACGCCAATCCTGATATTTAGATACAATTGGGTGAAGAGTCACGACAAGCTAATGTAGTGTTACTCGAGACTATTCAACAACTACGTGCTAAAATGATAAATTTAAGAACAGATAATGAAATACTATGAGAAGAGCAGGAGAAAATTCTCAAGATTCTGTCCAATCAACAAACTCAACGACATCCAGACCCCAGTGTGGAGGATTGGGAGAAAACCCCAATGGCTCAATACTGAGAAGAGAACGTTGAGTCAGAAAAGTGTGCCGAAGACGAGGAGGGACGCTCCGACAATGTTTCCGACCAATGCAAAATGAAAAGACAGAAAACTAAGTTACAAGGCGAGTTTAAAAAGACCAAACCATCACTCTTTGATGGGGAAACAATAGAAGCAGCAGAATCATGGTTAATTGAAATGGGAAAATACTTCTAGATTTATGAGTACACAGAAGAACTGAAGGCATGGTTGGCATTTTATTAGCTAAGAGGTAAGGTCACCCTATGGTGGGAAGGAATCAAAACAGTAAGGAAAATCAATGAGGATCAGGTCACCTGGTAAGAGTTCCAAAAACATTTTAAGGATAAATATCTAACTGAATGGTATTATGATGAAAAGGCAAAGGAATTTCATGAGTTAAGGTTGGGCACCTTGACCATGGATGAATACGTGACACAATTCACTTCCCTGTTGCGTTATGTGCCTTACATGCAAGAAGAAAAGGCCAAAATTTAGTGTTTCATGAGCAACTTACCCAATTTTATGAAGGAGAAATTAGAATTTGACTACCCTAGGACCATGGATAACGTTGTGCAGAAAGCTCGCATCTGCTACCAGTAGATGAAACAAAAGAATGAAGGGTCAAAAGGGAGTCTAAACAGAAAAGGTAGAAGTTTGACCCCAAATAAACACTCCAGATTTTCTAATGGTAGAAACATGCAACAAAAGTCCCTCAACTGGTTTCCAGTTAGAAATCAATCAAGGATGGCTTATTCAGAAAATAGGAAGCCAGAAGGAGTTACTAAATCAGTGAATGATCAGCAACCAAAACTGCCGCTACAATGTTGGGGATGCAAAGAACCTCACTATTACAAGAATTGCCCGCATAAGGCAAGAACAGAACAACTATCAAATATGCAAGAGGCATCCATGGTTGGGGATGTGGCAAGAAGTATGCCCAGAATTAACGCTATGTTAGACAATGACCGGGAAAAATTCTATCTCACTATGATCGAATGTGAAGGTAAGATTGCTAAGAAACCCGTCTCTGCTTTATTTGGCCCTGGTGCTAGCTTAAGCTATGTTAGTTCTAAAGTGGTAGATGAATGTCATTTACAGAGCAATAAGTTCTCAAAACCATGGCTAGTACAACTAGCTATGGAGACAAAAAGAAGAGTAACTACCAAAACAGAGTGTTTCCCCATAACTATTTCAGGATAGTCCATTCACGTAGATCTTAATATACTTCCTTTGGGTTCATATGATGTGTTAACTGGAATGGATTGGATGGAAAGGTGTTAGCACATAGTAGATTGTAAACAGAAAACTGTTAGTTTCATTGATGAATTAGGCCAAAGAAAGGAGCTCCAAGGAATTAAGACCAATACCAAGTTGCACCCCATTACTACTAGTCAGCTAAGAAAATGTATTAAAAAGGGTTGTCAAGTATATGTTGTTCAAGTAGGACTTTCGAATACTAAAAGTGAAAATACCTCCCTAGAAAACATTCCTATTGTTCAAGAATTTATTGATGTATTCCCAGAATCTATACCAGGGTTACCACCAAAGCGTGATATTGATTTCACCGTTCAAATTAATTCCAGGTGTAGCCCCTATATCCAGAGCCCCATACCACATGAGCGTATCTGAATTAACTAAACACAAAATGTAGTTATAGGAGATTTCGGACAAAAAGTACATTCGCCCTAGTGTGTCCCCATGGGGAGCCCCTATCCTATTTGTATGAAAAAGGGATGGAACCTTACGGTTATGCCTTGATTATATGCAATTGAAAAAACTCATCATTAAGAATAAGTACCCCTTGCTGTTTGGCCTCACAAATGTCCCAACAAGTTTAATGAGCTTAATGCATCATATTTTCTAGCCATACTTGGACAAATTTGTATTGATATTCATTAATGATATTTTAATATACTCTAAGAATCAGGAGGAGCATAAGGAACATCTAAAAACAATATTGTAGACATTGAGGGAGAATCAATTATAAGCCAAATTCAGCAACTGTGACTTCTTTAAAGATCAGATTCAATACTTGTGTCACATTATATCAAAATACAGTATCGCAGTAGACTCGGAATCATAGTAGATACGATATTGCAGTAGATCCCAAAGAATGTCGTTGATATCAGATCATTCTTGGGATTAATTAGATACTACCATAGGCTCATTGAGGTATTTTCAAAAATTTCCTTTCCAATGACCTCCTTACAAAAAAGGGGGTGCGTCTTTCAATGGACCACCGAATGTTAGCAAAGTTTCGTAAGACTAAAACATCTACTCACTACTGCGCCAGTGTTAAAAGTAATAGATCTAGAAAATTCCTTTGTGGTTTGCACTAATGCAAGTAAAGAAGGTGTTGGTGGGGTACTAACACAAGAAGGAAAGGTGATTTCTTATGAGTCTCAAAAGTTAAAATATTATGAACAACGATACTTCGCTTATGATCTTGAATTAACAGCAGTGGTACATGCACTAAAAATGTGGTGGCACTACCTATTGGGGAAAAAGTTTTTGTTGTTGACGGATCATAGCAGCCTTACAAATTTTTTTAATCAACCCAGTTTAAACGCTCGCCAGGCTAGATGGACAACATTTCTGAGTGAATTTGATTTCGAAATGAAACATTTAAAAGGGAAAGAAAACCGTGTTGTCGACGCCCTAAGCAGAAAGGTACATTGTGTCTATGAGATTCAAATGAGTCAAGTAAATTCAAATATTCCTGACATTATTAAAGAGGCAGCTAATAGAGATCCAGAATACACTTTCCTTTGGAAACAGGCAAAAGAAAACTTGCTAAATAAGGAAAAATTAGAGTTTGAAATAAATTCTGACAACCTTCTTACATTTCGGAACAGAGTTTACATTCCTAACCAAAACTCTGTTAAACAACTGATATTGGATGACTTTCATAGAAAACCCTACGCTGGCCACATGGGTTACCAGAAAATGCTTTTAGCCATGAAGAAAGGGTACTATTGGCCGAGATTGAGGAAGGATGCCACATAATATTTGTCCAAATGCTTGGAGTGTCAATTAGTAAAGGCTAAGCACTAATGTCCCGCCGAGTTGTTACAACCATTGCCCATTCCTGAATGGAAATGGGAGACTATATCACTGGATTTCATCCCTGGATTACCCCACACGAGGAAGCAACATGACTCTATGATGGTGGTAGTAGATAAATTGAGTAAAACAACTCACTTCATACCTCTGAAATCCATGTATAAAATTGTGGAAATCGCAGATATTTTTATGAAGGAGATTTTTCATTTACATGGAATACCCAAGGTGGTGATCTCTGACAGAGATGTGAAATTCACATCCACATTTTGGAAGACTCTCTTTTCAGGATTGGGTACCCAGATCCAATTTAGTACTGCTTACCACCCCAAAACGAATGGGCAGACTGAACGGGTGAATCAAGTATTGGAGGACATGCTACGCATGTTTGTAATGCAGCAACCACACAAGTGGGAGGATTACCTCCATTTAGTAGAATTTTCTTATAACAATGGGCATCACGAATCTCTAGGTATGAGCCCCTTTGAGGTGTTATACGAGAGGAAATGAAGGGTACCCATAGACTAGAATAACCTAGTTAATAAGCTAGCATTGGGTCCTGACATGCTAGCAGAGATGGAGGAAACCATTAAGAAGATTAGACAAAATATTCGAGAGGCTCAAGATAGACAGAAAGTGTATGCGGAAAAAAAAAAAAAAAAATACATGGAATTTCAACCTGGGGATCACATTTATCTAAGGGTGAAGCCCCGAAAAAGTTCCTTATAGTGGCAAGGTTGTGCTAAATTAGCACCCCGATACTGTGGACCCTTCCAAGTCTTGGAATGAGTTGGAGAAGTGGCTTATAAGTTGGCGCTGCCAAGCCACATTCGGGTCCACAATGTGTTTCATGTGTCCCTACTAAAAAAATATGTTTACAATCCTCAACACATTATTAATTGGGAAAACATTCAGGTAAAACAGTTAGATAATTACATGATAGGATATATTATTTTTTTGACAACTGAAAGTTGAAATTTTTTGTTGTTGTTTCAGGTCGAACCGGAAGGAGAATTCCTAGCAGAACCTCTTTGTATTCTCAACCAGAGAGAAACCAACTTGCAGAAGTGAGCAGGGAAAATTTTAGGGGCTAATATTTGCACATGGGCTAATTTTCTATACTTTTTCCAAAAAACGATTCGCTAATTTCCATTTTTTTGTAAAAATGATTCGCTCAAAGTTTATAGAATGAAATTATTTTACCCTCAAAATCTCCAAAAAATTATATATAGACTATATAAAAATATTATAAATTTGAATATTTTTACAAAAATATCTCCAAACATTTTATAGATTTCATATTATGGACTGGTGGGATTTGCCAAGGTTTCTAAACTTTAACATAAATTTCCATCCTTAAAATTTTCCCTGGAAGTAATCCATATCCCAAGTTAAAGTGCAATGGAAGCACTTTGGTCCGGATGAGGCCACTTGGGAAGAGGAGGAGTTTATGCGGAAGACTTATCCAGCCTTGTTTTCAGAAAATAGAGAGAACACCAGGGACGATGTTCCTCATATGGGGGGGGAGATGTAACACCCCCAAGTCACATAAAATGACTGAAGTTACTAAGTTAATTTTGTTAAATGTTAAATTAGATTTTATTACATGTTAATGATTTAATATTAACTGACTGAGGCTAGAGTGCCATATATGTTGTGTTTACCAACAATTTTGGTAATGATGTTTTAATGAAATAGCAACTGTTTAATGTAGTTAAAAGAAATGGTTGCCAAGGAAAAAATAGTTACCCTCTACCTGAAAAAGGGAAGAGAGGGGAAAAATCCTAGAGCTGGGAGGGAGAAGGAAAAGCCAGTGGGATTTTGTAGAAAGAGAATAGTCAATAGAAAAGTACAGGACTTGAGGCTGGGCGGAAACGTTGATGCCCAAGGTACTGACTATAGCTAGATAATCCAGTGCGAAACCAGAAAGTTCTCAGGGGAGAGCGTGGACTTAATTGCTAGACACGTGGTTGGGAGTAAAGAGACTTTCAGACAAATAGGTAAAACAATGATCTTCTAAAGAATAGTTGTCTGCCAAATAAATAAGTAAATATTAAACTCTCATGAGTAAATGTTAATCTCTCTGATAAGTTCAGTTATTCTAGACAGAAAGTATAGCAGTGAACTAGTTAACCATTAACTGACACAGGTCTTAGTTTATTTTGATAGATTTAAGACTGTAAAAATAAGATAAATAACTGCATATACACATATATACATTTATAAACAAATTAGTAGAGGAAGCTATAGGTTCATGTATAGTAAAAACCAATCAAATAACTAAATCAGATAAAAGAAATTTCTATGCAGATTTAGAAATTAGTACTATAGTAGTATTCATTGACTAACAGAGGTAAGGAATCAATTAAAATATTAAAACAAGTTTGATCCAAGAACGAGAATAGATAAGCCATAACTATGATTTATAACCAGCATCACATGCATAGGTACCCTAATCGGGTATCTTTTATATTCATACATATAACAAAAAAATTTAGCCTTTGCAAGCAATGTTATTTCTATCGTATTCCTACAAGATATTGGAAATAGAAAGCATTTCCTATCCGGCAGAAAATTCCGAGCATATCCCTCTTAATCGATAAACACAACGACTACCAAACTACAAATGTTTTGTTCTTCATAAGGAACCTCATAAAATGTAATAGGAAATTTATAAAACATTTGTTTGCAATGAAGTATTCTGAGCTTAATTCAATATTCGGCCACATAAGGCAATTAAAAGACAACCATAATAAAAAGTACTTTAGTCCTAAGCTGTTCGAGCTAACAACTCTAATCTAGAATAGAGTATCAAAGAGTTGAAATGTGAATATATGCAAAACCGTGGAAAACCCTTAATCCTAATTTAAAACTAGACCCGTGAGCCATAAACCAAGGAACAATGATCGAATCCCATCCCCAACCTCAGAGCAAGTTAGAAGTATTATCATAGCCAGAGGAGACCCAACCTGTGCATACGGAAAGAACCTGGTGAGGATACGGCCTTCGGGTGTTGTTTCCAAATAAACCAAGGGCAGTAGCATACCTGTGACAAGAAAATATGTTCTGAGCTGAGGGCTTAAAATCCCTAAATCATAAACTGAAAAACAAGTGAATTGACCGATAAGTGTATACCTGCGGATGAGATGTAATCTCAAAACCCTCATTTCCATCCTGTCAGTTCAAGCCATGTTACCCTAGCTCAGACCTTCGAACAACACCATGAATGAAATCAAAGGAAACATTCTTTCACAAATCTGAGAATGGTTTACCTGGGCCATTATCGACCTATATTTGTCCAACCTCTTGAGAGCCAAGCATTCCAGCCTCTCTGAGCGTGAAAGCCCAAGGCTGTCACTGCAAATCACCGCCCACAGTCAATCATCATACCTCAACTTATTCAAAAGAAATCTAAGGATTATGAATGGAGTGGAAAAAAAAACTTTAAGAGAGATCTCTTACCTGTTTCGGTCATGAGGAGAAGCCAGAGACCATGATGCGAGAGTTCAAACCTCCTGGACTGTCGCAAAGGCTAACTGCTGTAGCGCAGCAAGAACCCAACTCAGTCATCGAAAATGATAGAGCATTGACCGGAGGTGTGTAAGTTGGTTAGGTATAAGCCTAATGATTTGGCACTGTCAGATCCATTCAGATCGATGGTCAGCATGGAGCCACCCTTGCAGCCTTTGATCATTAATAACCTTTGTTCCTACACTTAATGCGTGGCCCATCCGTGGTACACCTGTGAGCCAACCTAGGTTGGGAAGGGCACCACACCCTCTCGTTTAATTCAAAAGATTTGTTTACACGGGGTTCTGACATTAATCGTAAATGATAAGTATAATGAGCCATGTGCAATCCGTATCCATGGATTAGCACTTTAATCACTTTGATGGGATTGACCGTATAAGAAATCAAATTATTATGAATATGTAGGTTAATACCTTCAGGGTAAAGAGAATTTTTTTTTAATACATATGTATGTTACAGTTATAGTGTCTCTAAATGAGTGTTAAAATATGAAATGTTGGTTCAATTAATAATAAAAAATTGAAAGTAATAAAAATAATGAAATTTAATTTGTTATATGGTACTTTTGTGCTTTTATTAATAAAATTACGAAAATTTTTTTAGATAAAATAAAATAATAATATAGGTATTGCATTAAATTTATATAAAATATAAAAAGAAGCTATAAATTAAGATCCATCTTACCATATAAATTAAAATAATTATTCCATAATCAGATTATTAACTTTACATGGATATTATTAACTTGTAAATAGGCTTTGTTACAATACCACAAGTCAATACCATGGCTTACTAATAGCACATGCCCAAAAAAGATAACTTATTTCACAATCAAAATATTTTATTTTTATTTTATTTTATAACATTTTTAAAATTAAATCTAAAACGTCAAAGTAAAATTTGAGATTTCCTCCTACTAAAAATATTTTATGATATTTCATAAAGATTAATTCAAGGTTTTTATAAAATTAAAACTGAGAATAAGGTATTAATAAAATTAAAAATGAAAATAGGTTTAGATATAGAGATGTGAAATTTAGAACAGCCTAGATCCATCATAACCTCAGATCTCTCAATCCTTAAGAGGGATCAAATATCTTGAGGTGAAAACCTCCTTTTTTAGTAGAAAACTAGGAAATGTTTGCATATCAAGAGATTTGATCCCTCTTCACACTTGATAGATCGGGGTTAAGATGAATCTAAGTTGGTTTCAGTTGGCAATGCAAAATATGTTGAACATATAATTATTACGATCATTCTAAATATGATAAATATGTCTAAGATTAATGTAATAATTTTAATATTAAATTTACTTACTTCCTCACTTTGTTGAGATGAGAGATTGTTAATAACTTGAACAATGAAAAGTTATTAAAGAAAAATATTGAATGCAAGTGATAATTTGATGCAGGAGCATTAGAGCTTCCAAATCATCAATCTTTTTGGAGATAAAGCTCTAAATCAGGTTTCAACATGAAAAATGAATTTTATTTCCAAGCTTTTCGGAGATAAAGCTCCAAATCAGGTTTCAACATGAAAAATTATTTTATTTCCTTATTGTAAATCATTTTAATTTATTTATTTATAAAAGAACTATGGATGTAGATAAGATTGAGTAGATAGGAATTTTAAAAAGAAAAATGGATAGAGATAAGATTGAGTAGATAAGACTTCAAAAAAATATGTCTTTTGAGACATGAGAAATTTAGGAAATAAATTATGGTAAGATTTCATAAAAGGTTGCTTTATTCCAAAAGAAATGTTATTTATCATTGTAAACCAATGGGCATGGAAAAAAAAAAAAAACCAAAATGAGTGTAGAATCAGGGCCATATAAAGTCAATTGAAGTGTGAAAAGAGGCTCAATACATGCACGCTCATCTTTGTATGAGCAAAACAATGCTTGTGTAATGGTATGTCTTTTTTTGTAAGCTTTGGTACGACCTTCTCATTTTTGAGCTTTTACATGTCCATTGTTCACCCCATTTCTAGGGAGGGTAGCAAAATAACCAAACCCGAGATCTCCAGTTCGGTGAGACTTCATTCCACAGCCATTGCCACTTGAGCTACCCCTTGTGGACGATTGTGTAATGGTATGTTATTGATGAAGTTTAGATTGTATTAAATCTAGAAATCATTGTGTATGTGGTTTTATCCATAAAGGATTAGATGGATAAATGCATAAATGTGATATTTGAATTATTGTGTGTTTAATTCTTGTAATTCTACATGAAATGGTGTTGAGTAATAAATCTAGATCCATTAAAAAAATCAATAGAGTAACTAGAACGTGGTTGAAGGAAATCAAATTCCGCAAAGGCATGGGTTAATATGGTTTTGTATTGAGAAATGTCATGAATTCAATATGTCACTGAGAAAATTACTGATTATTTGTTTTTCTTAAATTAGCAAAAAAATCACCTAATTTTGAAAGGTCGTTATTCAGAATACACTTTTTTTGGACCATATTTTTGGCACTTTAAGTTTTCTTATGTATCATGAAGTTTTTTTTTAAATGTTAGTGATTTTAATGATGATTTTGAAAAGTGTTGATTCATCATCAACCCCTTTTTTCTGCATGGTTTATTTTTTACACTTTAAATTTTCTAATGTATTAAGTGTGAATAATTTTTTTTAAATGTTGATTATTTTACCATTTTTCAAGTTGTCTTATTCATCTTATTGTTTTTCATCCTAAGATGTTTAATTTTTAAGGGCTTTCCAAACACGTGTTTCTTGTTTTTCTTTGCACTGTTTTCTTATAAAGAATTTTTTAATTTATTTTTCCAAAATTAAAAAAAAATAATAATAACATTAATACTTTGAGGTTATGATTTTTTATATATTTACATATTGTTAATTAATACTTGAAGGCACATAAAATAATTGCCACTAAAAAATAACAATTTTATGCACTCGACAAGAAATATACATTTTACATATAGATATAATTAAAAAAATATATACATTCCAGAATCTTTTCGCTAAAAATGACATGTTAAACAAGGGCTACATAGTAGCTAGTACTTGCGGCTTAGCTTAAATATACATAATTAAAATAAGATAAAATAAAGACAAATATTTGATCACAAAAATAAAACAACTAATAGAATATTGTATTGTCTAATGCCATCACCAAAAATTAAGAAACATGAGTAAGTAATATTATTTATATTAAGGTCGGCAGAGGCAGCTGGTTGGTAAAGTCAAACTCGTAAAGACGGTTAGGTCTTGTGCTCAAACATAAGTGAGGGCGTTGACTAGTCGCGGGTGTTACTCGTTCCTTGGGCCAAGCTCGCTCACCTTTCGGGGGAGGAGATGGAGACTTTGTGATTAAGTTTTCATGAGGGTTTCGGATGAGGGTCTGGGTACTACATGACATTGTAGACCTCCCCATCAACCTGGTTTTGTTTAAATCCTTGCAGACATCTAGCCGATCGATTACACGCCTACGGTTCTACCTTACCATATCAGCTGGAAACCTGTCGGGGGTTAAAGGGTTTAAATTATGTTTTTGTTTTTACCTTACTGTTATATTACCATCGCTCGACTGTTACCCCTGTCATTATTCCAGGCCGTCCATTACCATATTTGCAATCTCCGTTACCAACATTTTTGAGGTTCCTCTGTTTCTAGGTGCAGCTGTCAACATGGATAACCTCGATGCCATTGATTATTCAGAAGATCCACTGGAAACGGTCTCCATCTGGAAGTCCACGTATTTCGCATCTGTAGGTATGTATATCTTTGGCTTCTCCGGAAATTTTTCAACATTTTCTTATGTGGAACCATCACAACCTCATGTTGTTGTTCTCTTGGATGAGCCGCCCACATAGCCGTCACTCTCAACTCCTCTATCTTTCCCGGCTACCCTTGGTTTCGTTTCGGACTGTTTAAACCCTAACCCTAGTTTGGACCTCCTTGTTTCTAAGGTGCTACCCCGACAAGTTGACCCACAGGCTACGCCCACCGGTTTTTTTCCCTCGACTATTGGCTTTATTCACCCAGTCGCCTCCTATATCCCAAATCTGCCATAAAGAAATCAATCGTTCTCCGGAAAATCCCACCCCAAAGATGGGTCCGCCTCTACTTGGCTCTCCCTCATACCTTCTCCCTCATCTGGCCGCTCTTTCCGGCAAGGCAGGTATCTCTCCATCCGTTTTTCACCAACCCCGCCGCATCATCATAGATTATTCCTTGAAGGCTCCACCCTCAAGCAGCTTCACCTCTGTTCCACCACTTGCTGGTTCCATTCCTTTCGCTGCTGGAACCCTGACCCTACCTCGTCAAACCCTAACCCTACCCCTGTTTCCTCGGGCCCTAATTCAGAACGGGTATCGGTTCAATCTCATCATCAGGGGTCTAAAAAGAAATATAGGTGCCACAAGTCCAAGGCGGATGATATTATTCTCAGGCTGGAAGAATACATAGAGTGGGGAGAAACAATGGACTTTGCTGACAGGGTTCTGGTAAGGCGCATTAGAAGCTGGAGTTACACGGTCGCTCGACTGAAGACCTAGGCATCTGAGGTTTGGGGACACCAACTGGTGGACATCCCATTTGTTCAGACATTCGTGAGGGGATGGTTTGCTCTGAGATTTGCTTAAGTTGCCCATATAAATTGGGTTTTGTTCTCCTATTGGCATTTTGAACATGCCCCTGTACTTTTGAAATGTTGGACGCCTATTTTCGACCTAGAGACTGAGAAAATTGGTGTTGGACCAGTATAGATTCAGCTCCCAAGTCTTCCCCTGCAATATTGGTCTAAGGATATTTTCAGGCAGATTGGAAACTCTATCGGCACCTATATGGAATATGACAAAGCCTACCAAACCACTGGCATGATGGCATATGCTAGAATTCTCATCAATTTGGATACTCGGGGAGGCCTACAGGAGCACATCACTATACAGTGGAGGAATACCTCTCGAAAACAAATGATTGACTATGAGGGCATTCCCTATTGATGCCAGAGATGCCACAAGGTTGGGCATTTATTTAAAGACTGTCCTCTCAATCACAAGAATAAGAGTACCACTCAGGACATGGAAATGAAGCTGACCAGAGACATTCCTAATCAGCCTGAAAAGGAAGTGAATTTGGCGAAGAACAACATGGCCACAGAAGACACTACAGGGGCATCTATTGATTCGGGCATTGGCAAGGGGACTGAAGCTACAAACCCTCCATCCTCTCCTCCACTAATGAGCATCAGTCTGACCAAGGAGGACAACACTCCATCGGGTATGTAATCTACATCCTCCTCTCTCTTTACTCCTTCATCTGGCATTACTGCTACATTTGCATCCCATATTTAACTATACTGCATCCTCTCCCCTCATATCTCCATCTTTCTCCTCCACTTCCCCTCTGGAGCAATCGTCTTTTGGTACCCCGGGACGAGCTCTCCCCACCTCCCTTCATTGATATCTTCCCCTCCCACCCCTTATCATCGCCCCCTGTCAACCATTTCTTACTTCATCCTCCCCCCCACTATACCCCTCCCCTCTCCCTCTGTTTGCCCCCGATACTCACTACGATCTAGATCAAGGGATAGAGGTTGTGATGCGATTAGATTGGATCTGGAAGTTTCCCCTACCTCACATAAACCATCCAGTGGGCGCCCATCTCATCTCGCTAGAGCCAGGCACATGGAGAGAGAGGAGGTCGCCCTTGGGTGACAACAAACTATTGTTAGGGCCCTTAGAGCAAGGAATGGTCCTCTCCCACACACCCCATGAGATCCTTTCTTTCAATTGCAGAGGTATTTCCCTCCCAAAAAAATAGCACTTAAGAGGCTCCTTACTTCAAATCTGGTGGATATCATTTTTTTACAAGAAACCCTTTGTTCGGCCGATGCCCTCATTACCATTCTTAGTTCATGGATGCTGAATTGGACCTTCCATGCCCTGGATGCGAGTGGGAGATCAGGGGGCATTGCTATTGGTTTTTCTAACAAGTCTGTAGATCTTAGAAATATTTGGGGTGGTAGGGGATATATTGGTGCGGACATATATGCCTCCTCATTAGACACAGAAGTCCATATTATGAATGTATATGGACCTTGTATGGATAGGGAAAATTTCTGGAGAAGATTATTAGACTTAGACTTTTTGTAGGCTAACAACATCATACTTGGTGGGGATTTAAATTTCTCTTTGGGATTTTGTGAATCATGGGGTCACCTTGCTCAAGTTGATGGTTTATCTGATATGATCTCAACCTTGCTAGAGGAACATCAGTGGGTGGACATCCCATCTGCCAGGATACAGCATACATGGACAAATAATCGAAGTGGAGATCATAGTTTGGCTAGGAGGCTGGATCGATATCTTATTAAGGAAGCATTTTTAAATACCCATCCTCGTATTAGACAATGGGTTGGAACCGGAGGTATATCTGATCATCACCCTATATATATGGAGCTGGAAGACATAAATCAGAGAACAAAAGGCCCATTTAAATTCAATGCCTCTTGGCTCAAGGACCCTTCATACATTCAGATGGTTACTGACTACTGGCAGTCCAATCCTATTTCGGAAAACGAGGACCACTCTGAAGGTTTCATCTGCAAACTAAAGGATTTGAAAGGGATCTCTAGAGCTTGGGCACATTAGAAGTGGAAGAATGATGAAAACACTCTACAGGAAGCAGAGCTAGCCATTGCCACACATGAGGACTCCTCGGATGGCACTTTCATAACACAAGAAAACAAAGAACACTATACTTCCCTCATCAAGAAGCGGACCCAAATACTGAAGGAAAGAGAGGAGAGCTAGAGACTCAGGAGCAGGGCTATCTGGCTCACTGAAGGAGATGATAATACCAAGTTTTGCCATAAATACCATTTGGGAGCTTTAAAATGATCAAGGACTAACAGCCACAACTCAAAGCAGGAAAAATTTTAAGAACCACCCTAAATTTATATGTATAATAAATGGGCAACCCCATGATACATAGGAAAAATGGGAGGCGATTTTATCAACAATATAATATGTATATATGATTTTTTTGGCGAATACCTCACAAAATTATATTATCTTGTATAGTGATGGAGAATCTTTCACTGAATTATAAAATCTTGTAAGATCTTGGCAAATATTTTACTAAATAATAAAACATTGTGAAGTCTTGGTGAATGTTTTGTTAAAGTATGAAACCATATATGATAATAATCAAACATATTCATTAGACTATAATATACTAACATACATTTTTGGAAAAAGAAACATAATTTTCTCTTCCTACAAACAATGTTCCAAGTTTCAGTGGCCATGTTTGTCAAGGTTCTTACAATACACGCTTTCATATCCTTCTATTTGTTTTGATAATATTCCACAACAAAGTTCTTGTAGGTGTTGATATTGACAACGATTTCTATCAAGGTAGGAGAGATTAATATTTTCTCTACAACTTTTGTCAAGCTACCACTTTTTTCAAGTTATCAAGTTTATTTCTTATTCCATAGACTCCAACTGCGAGATTAAAAAAAAAAAAAACACATCAAGTTTGTTTACCCCAACACACCAACAAGTAGCAAGCCCCAACTATATTATATAAGAAAGTATTAGGTATCCCAAGGGCTTGAAGGGGATCTAATTGAAAGAAGTGACCATTGTGAGAATCCTTCCAATCAATATATGAATATATAAATGTAGATTTATTATTATTTTAATTGGAAATCTTCAATTAAATAATAAAATTTAATTACGTCTCTCCCAATCTAAATTGCTTATTAGCATAATTCACTACCCTCATAGGTCTCACATTTTTTAACAGCGTTGTAACATGTAGATTAATTTCCTTTTTGGTGAACAATCTCCACCTTTTAGGAAAATATGGTGCAGTGGCTCCAACCCCTACAGATCATTAGGACAAACTAAGAATAGCACAAAAGATGAAAGGTTGTACAAACCAACTTATTTTTCAAACAACTAATCCAACATCAATACCTAAACTTTTTCATGAAGATATCATATTGAGAATGTTTGAAAAATGGTGAGAAATCTTTTGTGAGGGTGATGCAGAAAGAGTGATAAGGTTTCATTGTTTTGAATTTTTTTTGTTAAATCAGAAAAAGTTAAAAACCAATATTAATGGAGATATTGGTATTTTTTACTAAATTTTGTGAAGTGACTAAATGTAGCTTTAACCATTCACCTTAAGATGTTTTTACAATATAATTTCCTAAGTCTATTTAATATCTTCATTATCATAAAAACCAACATATATCCATCTTAACTCCACATCTACCACTCTTAGGGGGATGAAATCTATTTATCCTTCTGAGCACTTGGTAGACCCAGAATTAAGATGGATCTAAGATGATATAATTTCCCCTTTAAATAGTCTATGCTCACATGAATACTGTGGTATCACCATGGGTCAGTACCATGGGTTATCATAAACCTGGAGCTTAAAAATTACTATTAGTAATTTATAAAAATTTATAAAAATTAATAAAACTAATAATTGATTTTTATTTTAACCAAGTTAAAATGTTTAACATACATTAAATTACAACATCCATTTTTACTCTTGATCCACCAAACCCGAGAGGGATCAAATATTTTTTCACTCTATGCTACTTTGCATATCACGATATTTGATACCTCTCGGGGCTTAGTAGATCCATAGTAAACATGGATCTATGCTAGTTTAATTCCCCCATTTAAATAGGCTACATTCCACGTGAATACCATTGGTCAATACCATGTGCCATTTTTATTTTTATTAATACTAATATTAGGGTTAATAATGTTTTTTTGCATGGTATTAATAATAATCTAGCCCATGGTATTTGGCCCATAGGATTCACTTAAATAAAACCTCTTTTTTGAGCCTTCATAAATAGAAAGAGGGTTATGGACTAAATATAAAAAGAGGTTTTATTTATTTACCATACGTATAGTTTATTTATATTTTTATTTATTTACCATACCTTTTGAGTAAGTATAAAAAGAGGTTTTATTTATTTACCATACCTCCACTTTATTTATATTTTTATTTGTTTACACCCTTGCATGTATATAAGGTGACTTATGGAGTAAATATAAAAAATGTTTTATTTATTTACCATACCTCTCATTTATTTATATTTTTATTAATTTACCATGCCTCTTTTATAAATATGGTATTTGGCCCATAGGATTCACTTAAATAAAACCTATTCTTGAAAATTAGGGCAAATGGAAGGTTGTAACTCCTAATTTCAAGGGCTAAATTTACCTTTTTTACCCTCTCCCTTGAAATAAGGTGAGCTATTTGAGGCGATTTGTAAAAATGTACTATGATACAAAATATTCGCCCACTAAAAATTTAAAACCCCTTAATTTGGCCAAAGGGCAAACATTCGCCCCTAAAATTTTCCATGCCTCCTTCTACACCGATGTATAGACGATCTTCTCGTCGATCTCTGAGTTACTTTCAACTTGGTTGCACGAATCAATGGCCATGAGATTCTTCTTCTTATTATCTTTATTCTTGTTCCTAAGGTTTAGCTCTGGATGCAACTTCCAACACTTCTCCTCTGTATGGCCATCAATGTTGCAATGGTTGCCTTTGCACTAGTGTGATGTGGCTGCCATTTTTTTTTATCTTTTCCCCCTTTTTGCTTCTTCTTCCCATCCTTAGAAGCATCTTGTTGCTCCTTTTGCTTCGATCCACTTGATTGCGCTCTTTTCAGGCCTCCGTTCTCCAAGTATTGTGCCTGCACACAAGCCTCATTCACCATTTTGGGCTCGAAAAACATCACTTGCTCATGCATATGGCGGTGCAGAGTCTCCAAATACATGAGGAGTACATATGGGTTCTTTGGAGAGATACCCAACATTATAGCCATCTTTCTGAACTCTATGGTGTACTCATGCATGGTTTGGCCCAGCGTTTTCCTAAAGTAATGCCATTGGACCCACTGGTCTTCCACATACCCAATGAGATAAAACTGTGACTTAATGAGGGTTTTGAAATCCTCCCACTTAGTCACTGGAGGTTATCTTTTCAACCTCAGGGTTTCCATGTGGCTCTCCCACCAAGTCAGTGCATGGTCCTCTAATTTTAGCCACGCAAATGAGATCTTCTACCTTCCTCGATCTGATGGACACTAAAATAAACTTCCAGTTGCTGCAACCAGTGGTTCAGCTTTAGAGCGTCAATATTTCCATGGTATGGCTTGATATCGATTTTTTCTTCCACTTTAAATAAGGATTGGTTCACAACACTCGAATTGGGTTGATTCTTTCTGAGTTATTTCTTCAGCTAGTTATCTATATCTTGTCAATCTCTCAATCCCCCTTCTGATTTGTCCTCTGCATTTGAACCCCCTTCTTCTACAAATATCCCTAACTTATTGCTTAGGGCCACCATGAGGAGGTTGAAATTGTTGTTTATATCCGTGACTTGTTCTTCGAGCCACAAAATCCTCACCTCTGTAGGATCACGAGGTTTGTTTACAAGTTTGTCGCTCATTATTAGGGTTTTACAGTTTTCGGTCTCACCGATCTAGATCCCTACAATATCCACAAAATAACCAAAGAAGCTTGATCTGATACCAAATGATCCATAAACTGCCATGGATATTCCACTAGATAGGTCATCACAACAAATCAGATAATATTGTATTTAAAATCTAGGATTCTACACTTGTTTGTGTCAGTGTTTTCAAACTTCCATCAATGATCAAAATTCCTCTTTTCATATCATATTAGGGTCCCATTCTGAAATTTTTGTCATTCCACTAGGTCGTCATGCAAAATTTTGGCCACTGAAGGTTGAATTAGGGTTTCCTTTACTCCTTTTATAAATTTACCCCTTGCTGGCTCATTTCAACCTTGATGAGTATCCATTGTCCAAAAAGTTAGTGACATCATGCCATCACATTAGTCATGTCATCTTGAAATTAAGTCATTCAAGGTATCATTAGGTCTTTTAGGGTTTTTCAAGGTTTCATTAGGTCATTAGGGTTTCCAAGATTTCAATAAAACTTTGTTGGGCATGGAATCCCCCCAAGGCATGTTTTGGGGCTCAAAGCCCAAGTTTTGACTTAATCATGTTGTAAATACTCCACGAATTACGGGCGTAGAGCGCGAAATATATGATAGAGTCACAAGGTTGTCCACCCTAGTCTTGTAATGTAATATCGGCCTACCCATGGTCCACGGACCATGGGACTGTATAAATAGAGTGAGGCTCTAAGTGTAAAAGATAACTAAGAAATAGACAGCAAAGTAGAAGTTAAGGGCAAGAGTCTAAGTGTCTACGTGTGTCTTGGGTCATAGAGCAGGAGAATGCTCTGCAACTGAGTGCATAGAGGCCTAGTAGTCCACAGTTAAGTGCGCGGACCCCTGCAGCTGAGTGCGTAGGGTGGAGTCAAGTATGTAACCAAGGAAGAAAATAATAAAGGGAAGTTTTATCTTAATTTTGTGTATCTATTCTTTGGTTATTATATGTTTGATATAAATTGCAAATATACTGTTTATTTAATGCGTGCACCTGTATGAATGATTTATATTGCTACGTATAAACTTAAAGCATTCAAGTAGGCTGAATCGATCAACTAACAGTGGAATACTAGTAAGGACTTGGGTAATAACAACGTTCGGCCCCCGAGTAGGGTTGCACGAAGGCAGCATCTCAGGCTGCAAGGTACAGGTAAGTGCACGTAGCGACGTGCAGGTAGGGTTGAACCGCAGACCACTTGAACTCATCAGACATCTCTAAGGTGCAAAAACCTGGTTCTAGCACCCTCCCATACTATTTTGGGTGAGACCTCAGTCCGCGCTCAGTGGACTGTTGCCGAAAGGGAAAGTAGTATCAGGATTTGTTGGGCTAAATCACCTCTGAACGAGGGTCATGCCCCAACAAGCCAACAAATGGTTCTATTACCGGGACCAAGATTTGCATAAGAGATGTCTGATGTCGTGTCACTGGAATCTGACAAAGAAATAAATTGAAGAGTGGTTGGACAGAAATATTCAAGAGTTCGTGGGGCAGGAAAACAGGAATCCACGAGTATCGAAGGAACAATGGTTAGAGTGCTACTCATAAATGAAAATCCACAAAATTTTCTTTGCATCCTTCCCCTCTGAGTTGTATGAGTGGATTGCAAAGCTAGCAGACAGTCAAGGAAGGTGTAGGATCGACAAATCTATTGTGTGGACTCCAAAGTTGGTGCGTAGACTAGAAACATTAGGAGATAAGATCGCGCACGATGTGGACCATTGGCTTGATCTATTTATAGGAGGGTTTATCACCGAGTTCACTGTAGATACTTCAGTCAGCTACAATGAGGCAGAACGACGCTTCCTCAAAGTGCCGAGAGGTAAGTATGTTAAATCTTTGAACACTTGGATTAAAATTCTATTGTGTGAAAAGTGGGTATGTGAATAAGTTGATATTTTGGACTACGCGAAATGGGAGGACCTATAGAAACAAAGGTAGCATAGAGATAGAAACTAGCCCCTTGATTCAACCTCGGCGAGAAAGCGAGGAGGAGCTCGTGAATATTTCACCAAGAAGCGCGATCAGTCTGATAAGGCAGTGAATTCTGTGCATGCCACCCCCACCTACACCACCACTAGTCACACCCTACCCCTATCTCCGCCTACACCACCTCCGCCACCACCACAGTTCAATATGGCGAGCGCAATAAAGTTGGCAGTGTTCAAAGGGGTAGGGAACGAAGATCCGGACCAATTTTTGTTCATGGTAAAGGTTGTACGGGAAGCACAAGGAATCATGAATGATAATATAAAGAAGGCAACGCTTGTAAGCGCATTGCAAGATTGTGCACTAACGTGGTACATTAAGCATTCCAATGACAATCCAAACGTAGGGATTGCAGATATCCAAGTTGTGATAAACAGGGAATTTAGAAGGCCAAAATCCTAGCCTGGGAGTGCAACAGATCCACGCGCAGTTGAAAAATTTGTGTCTTGAGATGCAGAGTTTGAAACAAGATAGGACAACTCGCCTAGAGGCATGTGAGGAGGTATGGTGCATAAAGTGCAAAGGCTAGCGACATGACAAGGAGCATTGTTTAGTCTTCGCGAACTACCTGGCGGGAGGAGGACCAATGCCATTGAGACCAGAGACACAAGCAAGACCGAGTGCGGTGCCTGCATTATGGTGTGTGATTTGTCAGATAGGAGGGAATCATGCTACAGATAACTACCACCTATTACAGAAGTATATGCAAGCATCCCAGCAGTTGTTCTGTAACTTCTGCATATTAGTAGGCCATGATGAGTGCACCTAAAGAATTTATGAACTGATGATGGATCAAACTCCTACCTACAGAGTTTAGACCAAAACACGAGCTATAGATCAAAATGCAGGGATGGCAGGCATTGGATTTCAAGGATGCGGACTAGGTCGAGGTGGAATGAGACCAGGAAGGGGTCGCGAACAACTAATTTGTTACAATTGCGGAGGGCCAAGGCATTATGCCCGTGATTGTACAAATCCAATGAGAGCATCATGTTTATATTTTACCTAGTTTAATCATGATATGGAGGACTTCCCCACACTGATAGTGAGGTTGCGCGATAAAGGAACACCACAGCCTCCACCAACTCAAAACCTGCAAATGATGAGGTCTGAGCTGCACGAAGAGGACCCGAATGTAAATATCGTGCTCCAAAGTGGTATTACGATAGGAGACGATGAAGATAAGTAGCCAGAAGAGAGTGCTTTGGTTTGAAAGGCTCCAACAAAGGAACCAAAGTTTGATTTGGAGCATGCGAAGGAGACATTCATGGAAGCTAAGAAAAGCTTCACGAAGGCCTCCACTTCAAGTAGTAAATACAAACTATAACTGGAGATGGACCCATCAATGCTCACTACCTTTCTGAAGACATGCATGAAGCTGATGCGCGATAGAAAGGCTGTGAAGGGACCGCAAGAACTCATCACTAGGTGCAATGCATCAGGAGAACCACGCATAGTATGAAAGCTCAGAAAGCACACAATGCGAATAGGAAGGGAGATGAGATTGACTGCGCAAATCAGGGAATATGAAATGGATCATGTGACTTTGGATTTAGGTTCAGATAGAAACATCCTGCCAAAGCAGACATGGGAGCGCATGGGCAGGGCCGCATTGCAATGGTCTCCTATTCAAATGCGAATGGAAAACCAAAAAAATATCCTACCGATGGGAACATTGCAGGGAATAACGGAAGATATCGAAGGTGCCAATGTGCTTGCAGATTTTGAAGTGATAGAGATTGTTGATGACAACAATCCCTATCCCATGCTACTAGGGATAGATTGGGCCACTGACATGAATGGAGTGATAAATATAAAGAAGCACAAGATGATTTTTGAGAAAAAGTCACTACGCATAGTGGTACCTTTAAATCGTGTAGAAGGATTGCACTACACAGAGCCAATGCGTGATGACGAGAGTGACGACGATTTAGACTATATCTACAAGATAACCGCTCAGGAACAGGATTGGGTGAATCCTACAACGGATGGTAGGATTTCATGGGAGCGTGAAAGCTCCTACACCTCAGATTCGGACGAGGAAATAGAATGATGGCAGAACCGATTACTCGAGGTAACCACGCTCAATTGCAACATGATGGTAAGATCACTGTGCTGTGTGACAACAGAGGTAAGAGATATGTATATGTATGATGGGTTGACAGCGATGGATTATTTCCTGAACAAGTTTGGCAGAGAAGTACTAGAACAGCAGTGTTTCGATGCTCTGAAATGGGTACTGCGCGCTACGCCCTCAAGGTGTTGGGGTACACACCAGTGGAATTTTAAGGACTGGCAGGGATGCAGAAGGATGATGCGCCTATGATTTGGGAAACCGTAGATGCGCTAACAGACAAGTATGACAGACGAGGTGATCCACGTGCGCACCTCACGAAATGGACTAAGGTCTACGAGGAAGAGCCACATCCTAAATGGGTGTATTTGTTCTGTCATACCCTGGATGTCATACCCATGAATTGGTATACTAAGACAGAGCTTCGCCATGGCATGAGAGAATGGGATATCTTGCGCGAAGGATTCCTGTTAACCTTCACGTTTGAAGATCGTTGGTGGGAAACTGTTGATGATGCGCTATAAGCAGTAAAAGCAACTATCTTAAAAATACCCCAGGAACCAATGGAACTTCTTCAGCCGAAATGGGCGACCCAGCTGAGCTGCGCGCTAGAGTGTTACAATGTAAATATTGAGGAGGATGATGAGGATCCACTGGAAGTTAAAATTCTAGAAACTGAAGGTTGTCACGAGGTTCGAGGACCCTTGATTGAAGATCCTGACATCACCGTTCCACTAAAAACAAAGCAGGTAAACATTGGGATGGAGGCTGAACCAAAGTATGCAACGCTCAATGAATATTGGGATGATGCCATGGTGGATAAGGTCGCTGAGTTACTCCACGAGTACCAAGACTTATTCTTGACCAAGATTATGGATTTAAAAGGGATAATTGGTGACTTAGGGATGATGAAGATCACCCTAAAACCCAATGTGAAGCCGGTCAAGCAGAGGCCTTACCACTTGAATCCGAAGTATAAGGAAAAGATCCACGTAGAACTAGACAAAATGCTCACAGCTGGAATTACTGAGCTGGTGGAAGAATCCGATTGGGTGAGCCTGATGGTAGTGCAGGAGAAAAAGCAGAAAGGAAAAATAAGAATATGCATGGACCTCAAGAAGCTGAACGACACCTATGTACATGACCCATTCCCGAAACCGTTCACAAATGAAGTATTGGAAAATGTTGGTGGACAAGAATCATACTCGTTCACAGATGGGTTCTCAGGGTACCACTAGATCAAAATCATGCCAGAGGATAGGAGCAAGACGACCTTCGCAATGGAATGGGGTTGCTTTCAATACACCATTTTTCCCTTTGGGTTGAAGAATGGACCAGCCACCTTTTCGCGCATCGTTGTTGACGCATTCAAAGAATACATCCACAAGTTCCTAGAGGTCTATCTGGATGATTATACTATCTTCAAATTGGTTAAGCACCACGTAGCAAGCTTACGCTTGATGCTGGATACTTGCTGATGACACGAGATTGTGCTGAACCTTAAGAAGTGCACATTCCTCATTCCCTTTGGGAAACTATTGGGACATGTGGTCTGCAAATAGGGACTGATGGTGGACCCCGCGAAGATTGCAGTGATTCTAAATTTGGAAGCACCGCGAAGTGTTAAACAATTGCGTGCTACCTTGGGACACACAGGGTACTACAAGAAGTTCATCAAAAGCTATGCCCAAATCACTGCATCAATGGAGAAACTATTGAAAAACAATGTCACATTTTATTGGAATGATGATTGCTTGAAGAGCCTAGATGTCCTAAAGGGGAAATTGGCCTTCGCTCCAGTCCTGGTATTCCCAAAATGGGATGTGGAGTTTCATGTCCATGGTGATGCATTGTGTAGCACAGTGGGAGCAGTGCTCACAGAAGAGGGCAGAGAGGACATGGATCATCCTATCATGTTTGCAAGTCGTAGATTGTCCAAAGCCGAGAAGAACTATTCCATAACCAAGCACGAGGGGTTTGCGATGGTGTACGTGCTCTAAAAATACTGCCACTATTGCTAGGAGGACATTTCAAGATGTATACTGACCATTCCGTGCTAAAGTACTTAGTCAATAAGCCTGTGTTGGGGGGTGCATATGTAGGTGGCTCTTATTGCTCCAATTATATGACTTTAAGGTTTTCGTAAAACCTGGACACCTAAATGTAGGACCAGATCACTTGTCACGTATTGAGACGGGCGAGGAACCTACTACTTTGGAGGAAGGATTACCTCACGCACAGCTCTTTGTTGTGTGCGTCGCAGACAGACACTTTGAAGATATAATCCACTTTCTGACAACAGGGACTGCGCCGAAGGAATACTCCGTCCAAAAAAAGAAGGAATTAGTGGTGCGCACGGTGGACCTTTTCATCACAGGGCACCTATACAAAATGGGAAATGATGAGATATTGCGAAGGTACATACCTGAATTTGAACGAAGTCAGATCCTCACGGAAGCACATGGGGGCATTGCAGGAGGACACTATGTAGGATGAGTGACCGCACAAAAGATTCTTTGCGCAGGGTTGTGGTGGCCAACCCTTCACCAGGATTCAAAAGCACACTGTAAGGCCTGCGATATATGTCAAAGGACCAGAAAACCATCGCGGAGGGATGAGATGCCGTTGAATCCACAAATGACGCTGCAACCATTCGAGAAATGGGCAATAAACTTTATGGGACCTATCAAACCTCAAGGAAAAATGGGCACACGCTACATCATCACCACGACGGAGTACCTGACACGATGGGCGGAAATGCAACTGGTCAAAGACTGCATGGCCATTACGGCTATGAATTTTTTGTTTGAAAACGTGTTGACCCAATTTGGTTGTCCGAAAATATTAATGAGTGATCGCGGTACAAATTTCTTGAATGAAACCATCAGCGTGCTCACAGAAGAATTCCAGGTGTATCATCTGAAAATCACACCGTATCACCCACAAGCCAATGGGACAGTAGAAGCATTCAACAAAATACTAGAGACTACACTGACCAAAGTGTGCAATGTGTAGTGAAGTGATTGGGACCTGTGCGTACCTGCAATGTTATGGGCTTATAGAACAACGTGAAAGAAACTGACAGGACAAACACCTTTTTGGTTAGTTTATGGTGTGGAAGTTGTCATGCCAATGGAATGTATTGTACCTAGTCTACGCATAGCAGCGCTTGCAGGGATGACGAACCACGAAGCTCTAGAGGAAAGGCTCGTGCAATTGGAAGAACTTGAGGAGGAACATTTCTTAACTGGTTTTCATCAATAGGTACAAAAGCAACATGAAAATTCCTAGCATGACCACCATATCAAGTTGCGCACCTTCAAGGTAAATGACTTAGTGCTGCTGTACGACAATAAGTATGAAAAAATTCAGAGAAAATTCAGAATGCATTGGCTGGGACCATACATGGTTAAGGAGGTCATATACAGAGGCACGGTTCAGCTAGTAAAACTAAATGGAGAACCCTTCCCAGGTAAAGTGAATGGTAGCCGCTTGAATCCCTACATGGGTGGGCCGATTATCTGACTAGCTGGCAGAAGCACAGTCATCATGCTCCAAGGAGCTAAACAAAGGCATGAGACTATAAACATATGCAGCAGATATCGGTACATAGTTCAGACATAGACGCCTCGGAACAATAGATGCAGCAAATCTAGTAAACAGTAGCTCAGTGCATTGTTGACCTTAGTATAGTTCGAGAATAGTTGGAGGGACTCCGCACAAATATCATCGTGCGGAATGAGGGACTCGAGGGCGAGTCACGATGCTTGTGTTGGGGGCCTGTTGGGCATGGAATCCCCACAAGGCATGTTTTGGGGCTCAAAGCCCAAGTTTGGACTTAATATTGTTGTATAGACTCTGCGAAATGTGGGCACGGAGCGCAAAATGTATGATACAGTCACAGGGTTTTCCGCCCTAGTCTTGTAATGTAATGTCGTCCTACCCATGGTTCACAGACCATGGGATTGTATAAATATAGTGATGCTCTAAGTGTAAAAGATAACTAAGTAATAGATAGCGAAGTAGAAGTGAAGGGCAATAGTCTAAGTGTCTAAGCATGTCTTGGGTCATAGAGTAGGAAAAGGCTCTACAGCTGAGTGTGCAGAGGCCTAGTAGTCTGCAGCTGAGTGTGCAGACCCCTGCAACTGAGTGCACATGGTGGATTCAAGTTTGTAACCAATGTAGAAAATAATAAAGAGAAGTTTTATCTTAATTCTGTGTATCTATTCTTGGGTTATTACATGATTGATATAAATTGAAAATATACTATTTATTTACTGCGTGCACCTGTATGAATGATTTATATTGCTACGTATAAACTTAAAGCATGCAAGTAGACTGAATCGATCAACTAACAATGGAATACTAGTAAGGACTTGGGTAATAACAACATTCGACCCCCGAGTAGGGCTGCGCGAAGGGAGCATCTCAGGCTACAAAGTACGGGTAAGTGCACGTAGCGACGTGCACATAGGGTCAAATTGGGGACCACTTGAACTCATCAGACATCTCCAGGGTGTAGAAACCTGGTTCTAGCACCCTCCCATACTACTTCGGGTGAGACCTCAGTCCGCACTCTGCGGACTATTGCCGAAAGGGCCAGTAGTATCAGGATTTGTTTGGATAAATCACCTCTGAACTTGGGACAAGCCCCAACAAGCCAACAAACTCTATTCCATTACATAAGACCAACAAGTAAAGGCTGATCAAATAACATCTCTTCACCATGTGAAGATGATTTGTAAAGAGAAATGCTTATCTCATCATGTAATTTTATGTTCACTATATGTAATAAGTATTGTTCCTAAGTGCGAACTCAATCTCTATATGCCAACTTCATTAAAGCAAATTCAAATTTAAAGAGTTCTCAAATACCATCAAAAGATCAATTTTTCAAAGGAAATAGTCAAGTGAAAGGGTAATGTTTCAAAAATTGAAGTGAATTCCAAATGTTGTTGTCTTTTCCCAAGGGTGTCCAAATCATCATTTTCCACAGCACTAAACCCTAATTTCCTCTCCCACTGAGCTAGGATTGGCTATGGAATTAGAGACATCTGAGAAGAGGATGCCTAAGGGAGGTCATTTCAGCAACTAAGAGGCCATTCCAACTCATAAACATCATGTATCCATCATTTTTCAAGAAGTCATTCAAAGGGAAAAATCATTTGCCACACATAGGGCCATTTTTTCTTCAAACTAGGTTTATGACCAAACAGAGATGAATTTGACAAAAGTGAGAGAGGTTTTTGTCTATCATAGGCAAAGGATTAAAAAATTCCTTTAGTTTTTTAATAGGTGTCATGGTTTTTGAGAAATGTGAAAGCTACATTTGCTACAAGAGAATTGTTGCACTTCTAGATTGACCTTGGGAAAATCAATTTTTCTCCTAGCAGGAGTGTCCAAATGACATTATTGATGAGTCAAATGATAACTAGACAGAAATATATTTCCAATTAGCTATCATGAGCTCAATTTTGAGTTGAGGAAGGCCTCCAAATATTTCCTGCCATAGAACACTTCATTTTTGCACCCTCATTCTGCAAGTTTTGACCAGTCTTGGAAGAATTGATTTTTGAGGAGCTATAATTGATCATTTTCAATCCTTGATAGGTCCATCATGTATCCAAGAGAGATATCTTTCCAACGAGCTATCATGGGATCAATTGGGACTTTGGGAAGGCACTCAAAGGTCGATTTGAATTCAGCACTGTGCACGCATCAAAGGTGTTGCGCATAGAGTAGTCAGGCAATGTGCATGCATCGAAGTCACTATGCACCTGTCAAACTTCATTTGTAAGCTCTCAAATTTCATGAAAGTGCTCCAAGACTTCAGCACATGGTTTATTAACCTCCTAGAAAGTAATTAAGGCCTTACTATACCCTCCTTACATTTCACAAGTCATCAATTCATGGTTTTAAGTTTCTTGTGTGAAACTTGGAGTTCTCAAAACTTGCAAACCCTAGTTTCATTCCCACACCTCCAAAATTGTTCCTAACACCCTATTATCCTTCCCACATCACATTAAACCCTATCCATACCACTTTATTGCTAAATCCCTATCCCAAATTTATTCTCCCTTAAACCCTAAGTCCTAAGCAACAAATTCCTAGGCAACCATACTGCCATACCTGTAATAACATACCAATTCCCAAATACCTTAATTATTTCAATTTCCTATCACCTCCCTAAGTTCCCTAATCCCTTCCTCCATTCCCTAAATATTTTCTACCACATTCCCACTCGCATTTCCTAATCCCTAGGGTTTGAAGACAAAAAGAACAAAAACACATCATGGAGGAGGAAGATAGAGATTTTACAGAGAAGGAAGATACAAAAGAAAGAAGGCCACATAAAGGAGGAAGAATATTGAGGTTTGAGCCTACCAACACTAGATAACTAATGGGCTCACCCATGATAGTCACTTTTTTCAAGCATATGGGATGCTTTGATTTTTGTGAAATGATACAAAGAGTTCAAAGCCACCTTGTTTTGACTAGAGTTTTCATTTCAAATACTAAGGAAAATATGGTGACCCTCGCTGGTGTAACCTTCACCATATCCTCAGCCATTATTTTTGATGCTACTGGGATACCTAATGTGGGTGAAAAATGGTTTAAAGCTCAAAACCTAAATCATCAGTATTATGAGCCATATTTGAAGCCTCGGTACAGAAATGAGAGAAATAAATTCTTCCCTTTCAGCCACCTTCTTGATACATATGCCCCTACTTCACTTGTGAAGGTAGATTTTCTAGACTCTCTGCATACCATATCAGATTGCTCATGCACTTCACAAGAGTCAAAATGCTCAATATTCCTTATTATTTGTTCAGGAGCATTGAAAAAATGGCATACATAGTTCAGGGAAAAAAGTATGATCTGCAAATGAACAACCTCTTTCATCACTCTCTGATCAAGATCATTGTCCTCCATCACCTTAATCAGCTGAACATCTCATGGGACACTTTTATTTCCCATGATATTTTCACTACTCCATAAGTTTCACATGCTGAAGATATTCCTTCTTCATCTCATCCCACTAATCATCGTGTTGAAGACATACTCCCTCCATCTCAGCCCACTACATCTATCCCTCCATCATTTCAACCTATTCCACCACCATCATCACCTGATTGCATGGTCATACAGGGCCACCTAGCATAGCTAAGGTTAGTAGGACTAAAGGGGCTGAAATAAGCATATTCACTAGAACATTTCAGAAAGGGCATAGGCAGGTGTTTTCCCCACATATTGTGGGAGGGGCCCGACCTTCTTCACCAGAAAAGCAGGTACAGAAGGGCAAGAAAAAGATCACAAAGACAGTTGTTCATGAGGAAATCAAGCAAGGAGATGAAGACTTCCATGAGACAAAAATAGAATTTGACCTTGTTGACTTGGATCAGAAAGATGATCATGAAAACATAAGCTTGATCATAAAATAGAAACAGGCCTAAATCAAACAATTTCAAACTCAATTGGATATAACTTTATTTTTCATTTCATTTCTTGAGCAGGAAAACCAACAATTGAAAAAAAAACAGCTAATCATGGAGGTGGACCTTCTCAAAGCCAAAAGAGAAGAGACAAAGGTGAAGGCCTTACTTGATGAAGCATATGTGAAATATTGTGATCCCAATGAGATAGAGGAACAAGTGACAAGAAAAAATCCAGGAACCAAAGGCCTAAAGAGAGCATTAGAACTAGAGAGATAGAAAGAAGCTGAACTAGCCAAGGAGCTTACCTTAAATGAGCAATTCGCCATAATGATCAACGAAAACGGGGAGCATTGGTTTGAGAGAGTTAAAAACCATCTTGAGAAGCTTCTGAAGAAATCAAAGAAAGACAATGACATATAGAGGAGGACGGCAAAGTACTATTTCCAAAGAATCCAAATAGCAAGGTCAAAACTGAAGGAATTGAAGTCAAAGCCTGAAACCCTAAATGTGAAAGAGGAGAAAGGAAAACTGGATATCCTTGCTGAGGCCTCTTTCCATGATAATCATACTTCATCAGCATCTCATACACAAATTTTGACAAGATTCTGGACACTTTTTGGAAATTTTGGGTTTTTTGTGCAACTTGGACAGTTTTTGGCACAATTAGACTATCCTATCTGCAACACCCTAAGCATTTCACATCTTATAGAGGCCTCCAAAAGAAAAATGAAGACAACCATTGGATTCATTAGGAAATTAACATACAATTTTGACTATTGTCAGACAAAAAATTGGACAATTTGACAGGGAGAAATGGCCAAAAACAACCCAAAAATCACCTTTCTACCCTCTTTTTCAGCTAGGCACTATGCATAGAAGTAGTATTGCGAGATTCACTTTTTGGACGGTCAAATATTATCATTTTTTTTTAACTAAGTGCATTTATGGAAATTAGACAAGATAAGCTTTCCAATGAGCTATCCAGAGCTCAATTTCGACATCAAAAACCCCTACAAAACTCAACTGGAATATGGCGCTGTGCACAGACCAAAGGCATTGTGCATAGACCATTAGCATTGCTCATAGGACAAATTGCCTGATTTTTTTACTATTTTTCTCTAGTTTTGATTTTCATCCTCGGGAATCAACTTTTTACTGATGTAATTGATATTGTCAATATAATTATGGTATTTTACTATTACCTAGGGGTAAATACATTAGGTTAATAGCCTTCATCAAGTCAAATGAATCAGTTTCAATGTAATTAGGGATGAGTCACTTTGACCACCCTACACTCTAGTTATCAATTCATATTTTGGTGGAACTGCTCCTCCTCTCATGGATTCGACCCCTGAGGTTGGGAGGATTTTGTCTTGAGGTCTATATATTCCCTTTCTTCACTCTTTTCAGAGGTTGGACTCCATCGGATGTTGTACTAGTGATTTAGACTTTGGCATGGAATATATTGGATGAGTTGCAAATATTTTGGTAGGATTCTTGTGGCATGGTATTTTGACATTATTTCTTCTTCAGTTACATGTGTGTGAATGTTTTGTATTTTCCATGATCCATTTAACTTCTACATATGTTTGATTTTCAAGGGTGATAAGCATAATTCATCTTCTATGCTCTGTTTTGGGAAAATCATCATAATTTGTTTCATTTCTTCAGTTTAAAAAGAATTCATGATTTCCATGATATTTTTAGCACCTCATCAGTCTAAACCATTCCATCAATATATTACAAAGTGTTAAAGTACTTGCCTATATTGCCCCATCAGATGTCTACAATTCTGATTTTCTTTTGCCCTGACCTAGTTCACTCTCTGACCTAATTGACTCGTCTAATGACTACCCCAATCAAATCAAATCAAAACACTGAGCTACTATATCTAGTCTAAAACCCTAATCCATCCAGCCCTCTTGGCTATTATCCTTTGGATAGAGCCTTCTCCGACTTGGTAGGGCTAACTACCAAGTCAAAAGATTGGTCTGTGGTTACCTCAGTTGGACTCTTCCTCAGCCTTGGAGATCTGGAGGAGTGATAACAACACTATTACAGTTTTATTTAATTTCTACATCTGTAAAAGTAACTACAAATAGTGCATGCATATAAAATTAAATCAAGTAGAAAAGTAGAGAATGATAAAATGATCTCACACACACATAATACACAAGATAGTTTCTCTGGGAAACCCTTCCGGGAGAAAACCTAGCTAGAAGGTGAGTCGCTTCACTCTCTTTCTCTGTCTAGAAATATGGTTGCATATACAAATAAGTAATTCCTGTGGCCCATGGGATGCTACAGTGCACATATATTCTCTATGTGCTCTACCTCCTATCTCTCCGGGATATCTTTTCTCAACTATGGAACAAAATTCTCTTGAAAGAATGGAATGCCTCTACCTCCTAGTGGCCCAATTATAACATAGCCCAATAGCCTGCTAGTGGTTAATACTTGGGGGGGGGGGGGGGGGGGGGGGGGGGTGAATCAATATTTTTAAATCAATAATATTTTCATTTCATATTCTAATTTATGTACGCAACTTTACTGAAAGGAACCTGCGTGTGTACACGACTGTTCTTAAGAAAAATAGTGTACATCTAGTAAACTTATGTTTCAGTTAATTCATCATTTGTTTATCTTCAGCCAATGTATCAGTACTTTATTAAAAATTAGATAAACAAAAAACATGTGCGGTAAGAAAAAAATAAACCATCATACATAAGCAACACACATGAACACCAGGATTTAAGGTGGAAACCCAATGTGGAAAAAGACCGCCTGTTGTTATCGTATCTGCCTTCTTTTTAATATAAAGAAAAATATTTTTTATAATCTTGTATTGGTGTAGACTCATACCAGTACGTCCACCTGTAGAAGAATACAACCTTCTCTTGTTCACCAACTCCTACTAGAAGGGAGCTCCAACCCCTAGATCTAATTACCAGGTACTACTGGCAGGAAGCTTTGACTTCCTCACTGAAGGCTACAACCCTCTTATTTGATTACCAGCTACTAATAGAAGGAAGCTTAAACTTCCTCACTGAAGTCTCCAACCCTCAGCAACATCTGTGGACCACGTTTCATAAATTTTCACATTGGATCCACCTACTTTAATACATCACAACTTGTAGATTAAATGAATCAAACATCAACTAAATTCAAACAGAACAGTGAGATCCTTGTAACCATAAAACATAATGGAACTTAGAATATTGCATCAACACAGAGAATCAACTACAACCCTGATCATTCATATGCCAACATGTATATGCTACTACACTTAAGGCAACCCATGTGTATGCGCGCTTTTCTGTAGAGAAACCTTTTTATAGATATCAATTTACTAAAACTTGTAATTCTAAATCAGACACAGAGTTGACCAGAGTTATTCTGAAATATTCTATTAGCTTACAGAACCCTCATACAATTAGCAACATCAATAATATTTTTAACCAATCAACATGTAACCAAATTCAACTTCATCATTCAATTAGTTCTACTTCAAACATTATCACTCAACCCAGATCAACATTAGGACATAAATGACAAACAACAAAGATATAACAAAACTATTCAGGTTGATCAGTCATTTATGAATACAAAACCATTCCTTTATGTATGCTCCTTTAAATAAACAAACCCGCTGTATACACAACTTCACCGAGACTAACTTGCATACAGATCTGCAAATTTTAGGTTTCCTTTCTGTACGTGACTTTTAAGAAACGATCTCGTGTGTATACGCGACTTCACTGAGACCAACTTGCATACAGATCTGGAAATTCCGAATCACTTCTTCACTGCAACATAGAACTTCAATGATACCCATATCTCTACATACACAGACAAATCATGTGTTAAGATGCCATCAACAAAAATGAAATCATCTCACTATCCTGATAGTCATCTTACATCTATTCGATCTTATCCATCATCAAACTCTCAAGTGCATACTGAGTTTAGATCAAACAAAGCATCAAAAGCCCATAGCATGCATATTTTCTTTAGACCTAACTACTCATAAGATTTCCATCACTTTTACACCTTACACATTTTGATCATCACCACCTTATATAGTTTAACCTTTTTCAATACCATAGGTCAAAACCATACTCTAGCCAATGGTTTTCTTAGATAGGATCAAAACAACCGTTGTTGGGCTCAATACCACAAGGAAATACCATGGTAAGTACCTTGGTATTTAGAATACCATGGTGCGGAAATTGTACGCGCCTTTTCTTCTTTAAACTCGCGTGTATACATGACTTGGCCTTGATGAACCCGTGTATAGATGTTCAAATATTCACCTTTATCAAACTTTTGATTATGATCTGTAAACATTTGTCCTATCATTGTGTTATTCTATTCCATCACTCTATCACTTTTGAACTAACCTATGGATTCATCTAGTTACCATATACTTTTTCTATTACAATTCAGTTTCCATCAAGGACAACACATGCATCATAATTCCAACACTTGGATGTTTTAAAAGCTTCACATTTTTTCTTCAATAATAAACCCAGCACATTCTGGTGTAGTCATTAATAAATTTCATCATATATTTATTACCATTTGCAGAAGGAACAAGCATTGGGCCACATAAATCAGAATGAATCGGTTCAAGTTTTCTATGTTCTCCTGAATGAGAATCATGAGAATATTGTTTTTTGTGCTTTCCTAAGATACAAGCATCACATTGCCTAAGTTTCCTAGTAATTTTAGGAAAATGAGTAACACTGTTCTTCTTCAATAAATGTAGGTTGTCATATTTCAAGTGTCTAAATATAGCATTTCATAAAAGACTTGATGGAAATATACCTTCATCATAATGAGAATTGTATGAAAAGTTATGTGCACTTGCTGAGGTTCCTTACAACTTCAAAAGACTTTCTTCTTTTATCCTAATCAAAATGAGTGATTGAGCTAATGCTTTTCTAACCTAGACCTTGCCATCAAGTATGTGAATGTAGTGTCCTTTTTGAAGGATGTGGACCAAATACAACAAGTTTCTCCTTAGCTTCGAGAGGTATAGAAAATCATTTAGAAGAAAGTCTCAAAAACCAGGGAATTTGAGCCTAATCGTGCCAAGCCTTGATGGCCAAATTTTTGACTTGTCTGCAAAGTATACTACTCCATCAACATTGTCAATGAATTATTCAAAGAAATCTCTCCTAAAACTCATGTGGCAAGTTGCTCCTGAATCAAGCAACCAAGCATTTTTCCATGAAAAAAGTGAAGCATTGAATAAGTCTTCACTTACTCCAATGTTGCAATGTGCCACAACATAATGAGAGGACTCGGGTACTTTTCCTTTCACTTTGTCAGGTGTTTTACCTTTTCCTTCATTTCTTTCCTACTCTATTCTATCCCAAGGCGGCTTACATGTGGATGCATCACGTCCATCTCTATTTCATTGTATGCAATGAATATTGAACCTTTCTCCTTGTAAATGTTTGCCTCCCCTACCTCTAAAATTATTCCTTCCTCTTCCTCTTTAGCCATCTCTTCCTCTAGAATAATCTTGTGCACGATTCTTCTATTTTTATGCAAGGAACACAACTTCTTTATAAGACTAAGGAGTTTTCTTATTCCCAAAATCCTTCTCTCTTTCAGCAAACTTCTTCTCAAGGGAGTCAAAGGTAATCTCCCTAAGGTTGCCACTTGCTTGCAATGACTAAATATAATGTGAATAAGTGGGATATAGTGCCTTGAAATAAGTTATGAGAGGAATATCTATTTCAACACCAGTGACCTTGTTTTCATGCTTAATGGATATTACTTCTGATGTTAAGACAAGAGGGTCATCATTTTTCAATTCGAGATTGAACAAGTTAATCATCAATTGAACAAATTCAAGTTCATAGTGTGAGTCATACAATTCCTTCAAATTATTTAAGGATTCAAAGGAATTTTAAAATGGCGAAATATGTTGGCTCACCACTTCATTATGGAGGCTGCAATCAGGGCATAGGCCTTATTGTTCTCGTTTTCCCAAACGGCAGACTCCTTATCTAAACTGGGATATTCAGGTGCATTGTCTCCTCCTCCACAAATCCATTTCCACAATTCAATGAAAATAAGGGTGTGTTTTTATCTTCCTGTACCACCCATGGTAGTTCTCTTTGCTAGACATGTCAGGCGGAAAGAGTCGATAGTGCGGACACAACCAACCTCCCTAGGAGCCTAAGACTCTCTAGTGACAAACAAGACAAACAAGAGCAATCCTTCTCTAAACATGCATTTACTATATAAGAAATCAAGTGTTTAGATCCTACCTGTAGTCCAACGTTGTTGTAGCAGTCCAGCCTCGCTGATCCGGATGAACTCCTCCTTCACTTCGAAACCTGCATTCACTAACAATCGAACGATTAAATAGCACTTGATAATCTCATAAAATAAGACATATTTAACACATAGACCAAGGAGTACATGAAACAACTCATAAATAACAAGTTATTGAGAAGAATGGACTCATTTGCATTAATAGGAAACAAAAGGAACAATTACAACCTGAGCCTTGGTGTTGTGCAAGTCCCTCCCAGGGTCCATCAAGAGTTCTCCTTTACTTTGACAAAGCTCACCCACTTCCAAATAGAACAAGCAAAGATGGTAATCTCTCCTCACAAGCCTCTAAATGGGAGTCCTAATTCCAGCAGCATCTACCCTTAGAAATGTTTAGCTTCCAACCTCCCCTCCTTCTGGCCCAATGCCTGTATTTATAGTGCTCAAGAGGAAGTTAATCAGGTCCACCATCAATGGGATAATCCCCTCTTTGGATGGGATAGCTCCCTTATTGATGGGATAAGTTCCTCTTTGGTAGGGGTACATGAACCATCTGGAGGCACTTCATACACGTCAAACATACTTCTAGAAGCCTCTAGAAATGACCACAAGTAACTTTTTTGGAGTGAAACTTGCGCCTTTTGACCTTTACAGGGGTACGCACCTGCCCCTTTACATACAGAGCGTACAAGTACGCAGTTTTTGTGAACATTAGGTGCGTATACGCAGGTAAGGCCGAGAGAATCTGCGTACCCAGAGATAAACACATTTACAAAGACTTTATCTCTTTTTGGAGTTTGACATGGAGAGCAGAGGCATAAGACTTGCCCAGGAGGATAGCATGACTGTTGATAGAGCCATACTAACTGTAAATAGCCATGGTGACATTTTTTAGTGTAACAGATTGCCCCCTAAAGTGCGAAGCCTGTAGTAGATTAGGGTTTTGTATTATCTAGGAAGGGTGAAGCGCTTTATCATTTCAAGGATTATCTCGTGGAGAGCCTGGTCAGAACCTGCAATTTTCAACACAAAATACATGTATAAGATTATATCATCGCTGAGGTAGGCATTCCCATACTCAGATCAAAACTTTAACTAACAGACTAACTACTCTGATACATGAATGATCTTGCAGTACATCATAATCATAGACTTTTGTAGACACAGTATGGGCGCAGCCATCTGTTTATGATTAGTCTACTAGATAATGAATACAAAACTCCTCGCAGCCTGGATGGTGGAAACTAGATCCAGGGTCTTCATTTCTACTTCCCGAATTGGTACGATTCTAGCCATGCGAATAAATGAGTTGATGTCGAACATGGTAGAAACCACTTGATTACCAGTCGATGATGTAAACTGTTAACAAGTGTGAGAGAAACCACCAGTAATGTCAATGGTTCTCAAAGTACCCAGTACAATCCATGAGATGTGAATGAATGAGTTGATGTCGAACATTTCACGGAATCCTTATATCGAAAGTCAATGATGTAAACTGACGTCAAAGGCGAGAAACCTGCCATTGATGCATGCAGACTTCAAGGTACTGACGATTTCTAAGTCATCTCTCTAGATAATGTGTTGATGTCGATAGAAAGCAACCCGTTGCAGGCAAGCCCACAACACGAAATCATTGTTCAAGTTGAAGAAATGTTGCTGTAAGGACTGACTCAGGGATGGTCAAATGGATGACAAGTATTTTGCAGATGAAAGTTTTGTTTGCAGACCTCTTGAACACATAATGACACAACAGATGGCTTGGTGACGAATGACTCAAAGTTAATCCCCGGAACCCGGCTGAAGACTTTCAATGTGGTTTGATCAACTTTTAAGGCAAAGGATTTCCCAACCCAGGTGAACAGAAAGTGTCGTGTTCAAGAGCGGTGATAAGGTTCTTCTGTAACAAAAGATAACAAATAGGTTCATTCTTCTCTCTTTTCCCCCACCATTTCTGGCAAGTACCTCTTTATTTTTAACAAGCTTGAGGAGGATAACATATGCTTGATTATAAGCTCATCCTTCGGATGAGTCCAACCTAGTTTTGATTCGAACCCTAGGAAGGAGTGGTTCGTTCCTGTTTGTAATTGAACAGGTCCTTTACTGTAAAATTTTAACGAGCCCAGTATAGGAGAAACTCGGCATTTTTCAATTTTAGAGAGTCTGAAAAACTTAAGAAGACTCCAGGTTGAACTTTTTCGTAAATTTGTGTCCCCCAAGCCCGAAAAAGTATAAAATAATACCTGGGAGAACCGCTTGATCTTGCGACCAAGGAGTACTTTCATGATTAGTGTCTCTGACCTGAAAAGTAAAAAGCGATCAAGGACACGTCGTTTTATTTCCATATCGAGTTTGAAACGACAAAAACCCGGCAATCTTTTCCTGTTTTTACGGTCAGAAAAGAGCTATAAGGGGACCGTCTTTTAATTCCGTTTTAACGAGTGTAAAAGAAACGCTCGACAATCTTTTCATATTTTAGGAGTCAGAAAAGAGCTTAAAAGATGACTCTGATGTTTTTGGTTCTTGAAAAATGATGATTTTACTCTAAAGTCCTTTTGTCCTGCACAAAAACGACACATTACTCATACCTGTTTAAGATGGGTAAAAATACATTGAAAAATGTCCTTTCATGGTGAAAAATAAACAAACTTAGCATTCATTCATCCAAAAAACCTATAAAAAGACTTTTTACCATGTCATTTTTACCATTTTACTGTTGAGGTTGAGAAAAGGGCTTTTGACAAGAAAACTTCCTGTGGTCATTGCGGAGAATCCGACCGTCAGAATCGAACGTCGTCTCATCAGGTATTCTACAACATCCTTCTCTTGCTTTCCATCCATTTAAAATTCATTTTTAAGTTTTTATTTGATTTTTTGGGGGTCTTGGGGTTTCAAGATGCGCCCTTCGGGGTACGCAAGTCATGCACTGCTGACCTGCGTACCCCGATATTTTCTCAATGGGGAAAATACCAGGTGTACGCACCCGGCCTTAAGGGAAGCTGCGTCCAGACGCTCTGTTCCTAAAAGCCGGGGTGCGTACCCCGCAAAACGCATTTTGAAACCCTCATTTCTCCAAAATGAACCAAAATTTTAAAATTTTATGGACTCTAACAGATGTTTTATGATGTGCAGGGTGCACACCATGCTTGATTGGCACGAAAGAGAACACGAGGACGTTGATTTGGCCGCAATAGGTCATCAACCTTCCATTGATGCGTTAAAAGCATGCGGATTGTACAAATACTGGGCCATACCTGGCATGAGGGGCCAGGTGCCATTCCTTGAGTGGCTGGTTGAAAGGTGGAACATTCAGGAGCAATGTTTCTACATCGGAGAGCACCAGCTCGAGATAGAGCCCTCCGACATATATTTTCTCACTGGCTTGCCTAACAGGGGCGAGCAACTCTCTCTATTCGGGACTAGGCCGGGTGGCCAATCCCTTGCTAGTCTCCGGCTAGAGTGGTGCAACAATCAAAACCAGGAGAGGGGATAGAAATCAAGTACATATCCCGACCTGAACTTATGGTGATAGCCTTTACTGTTACCAGACTTTGCGGCGCGGCCGCTTTGCACCATGCCACCGGGTCCCAAATGCGGATGGCTATAGATTGCTTCCAAGGCACCATTTTCAACTGGTGCGATGCTGTGTTGGCTAATATGAAGGGCCAACTAACCAGGGCAAAGAGAGGACAACTGAAGACCTTTGGATATGGGCCTTTAGTTGTGAGCTTTTCCCTAGAGAGAGTTCCAATGCTGATCCCCCAGCATCTTACAGTTCCAGTTGGGGCTCCTCGGGAGCCTAAGTTGACGAGATGGGTTGCGGTAATGGCCCGGCATCCTGACGAGGGCGCAGCAGTTGTTCGATTTCCTGATGGTTACTTTCACTGGCTAGAGAGCCAGGTCTTTGCTATTCAGGACTTTCCTTATGCCGGAATGGATTTTCGGAATGATCCGGACATGGTTCTTCCACAGGGAGAACAATGGGACGACAGAGGTATTTCATTTTTCACAAGTTTTAAATTATGTATATTTTTTTTGTTTTTATATATCGCCTCAAAACTGACAGCACAAATTTTCAAAATGCAGATGTAGGTCCACGGCGTCCAGCCAACCTCTGGGCTTTTGAGAGGAGAGTACCAGCTGTACCAGCACCAGCCCCACAGGATGCGGCCGCAGAGACCTTAGCCGAGCTGGAACAGGATCTAGAGCGTCTGACGGCGGATATACCAGAGACCACCATAGATGACATTCCCATTCGACTTCAGCGCTATGTGGTCGCAGTCCCAGGACCTTTTAGGAGGTTCTTGTGTAGGGTAGCGCGGGCAGTGGTCTCGTATAGAGAGCACCACCAGTGATTGGCTAGTCACTTTTGTAGACACATATGACATTTTTGGTTTTTTGTACTTATCATTTTTGCCGATCATAAGGTGTTTTTCAACCTATGATCGAAGACGATGTATATTTTTGACACACTCCTATCTATATATATATATATATATCATTATTACCGGCTCATCTTGTTTAACATATGTGATGAAATGTTTTTAAATTTACTTGCATGATTATCGTAAATGTCTGTCCAACATTCGAGAAGCAATTGCATCTGCTAATGTATTTAAAGACCTTGGAATATGCTGATATTCAATGTAATCAAATTCACGTTCCAAGAGACGCACTCTCAAAAACAACCTTAATAACACAGGATTTCTAATGGCATATACTCTATTAAGCTGTAATACAACGAGTTCAGAATCTAACCTCACTATCAAACGTCGAATTCCAAATGAAATAGATTCAGACAATAATTCAACCACTGCACTGTATTCTGCAATGTTGTTCGTCGTTTGACCGAGGCTCACCCCATGCATAGAAACTAACTCGTCAGAGGGCGAATAGATAACCCAAGCTGCGGAAGAGATATTCCGTGTACTACGACAAGCACCATCGGCAAATCCAATGTACGTTTGGAGAGGCGTCGACATCTGCAATATCAAGAGTAAAACCAAGATAAGCCAGAATAACGACGAAAAACACACTTTCTAAGCTAAGCACACTATCTAAACTAACAAACATACTAGCTAGAAAGAAAACCTAACCTAACTAAAAATTCTCCATACCCACCATTTAAGCATAATACCTCTTTAGGTAAAGTCCATTTCTGGGTTTACCCAAAGAGTCCCCATCAAAATCTACCAGCTCATAGGCCCCTTTTGCTAGCTTTCGCTTTACAATGTAGGGTCCATGCCACATAGGAACGAATTTTCCAGCACCTAGCTTATCGTTAGCTTGATCATATAATAGCACTAGGTCTCCCTCCGAAAAACTTCGAGGGGTCACATTTCTATCATACTGAGCTTTCATTCGCTTCGCGTGAGTCTCGATTGCCAATGCAGCGTCACGTCGAGTCTCATCTAATTGAGCTAAGTATAATAAACGTTTCTCCTCTTCGGAAGTAGCTGGGAGTAATTCGACAGCCATTTGAAGTGATGGGATTTCGCATTCAATGGGTAACACAGCTTCCAAGCCATAAACTAGCTGGAAAGGAGTGAACCCTGTTGAAGTTTTCACTGAAGTTCGGTATGCCCATAGCGCTGAAAATAACATGTTGTGCCAATTCGACCGATGAATACCAATGATTCGTCGGATCATGATAACCAGAACTTTGTTGATAGACTCAACCAAACCGTTGGCTTGCGGATAATAAGGAGTAGAGCTATCGTGGCGCAAACCAAGCTGGCTTGTAAGCTCAGTCATCATGATGTTTCGAAAATGGCTCCCATGGTCAGTGATGATTGCTTGTGGGACACCAAACCTAGTTATAATGTGATTGAATACGAAAACTGCAGCTGTTTTGCCGCTTGCGTCGAATGTAGGCATCGCCTCGGCCCATTTAGTAAAATAATCAACCGCGAGGATGATATACGCATGCCCCCCGGCCGAGTGAGGGTTACAAGTAATAAAATCGATACCCCATTTGGCGAAAGGACCAACGGCAATTATAGGATGGAGAGGAGCAGGTGGTGCGCGCATCTTGCGATCAAACACTTGACAGTTGTGGCACTTTCGGACCGCAATGATACAATCTTTAAACATGGACGGCCAGAAATAGCCAGCGCGCAACACCTTCTGAGCTGTGGCATACCCAGACATATGACCGCCACATGCTCCAGAGTGACAATCATTCAAAACCCTCTCAGCCTCTTCGTGAGTTAAACAACGTCGAAAAACTAAGTCTGCCCCCCGGCGATAAAGTGTATCTCCAATAATTCTGTATTGCTGGGATTGAAACCGAATTTTTCGACGTTCCGACTTTGAAGCTTCAGGCCGAAAGGTTTGGGTTTGGAGATAGATGATTATATCCCCGTACCACGGATCTAAAGTACTGATAAGAAACAAAGATTCGTCCGCAATGGACTCCTCTGCCACAGTTTCTGTGTCAGCACGCGGGAAATCACACATCAATTCCGCAAAAACTAAGGATTTCTTAGACTTGGACTTCTCGAACTCCAAGTCGAACTCTTGCAGGATAACGATCCATTTAGAGTACTTGCCCCCTAGCAGTTGTTTTGTCAAAATATAAATCATAGGGTTGCAATCCGAAATAACTGTAGTTTTACGGAGAAGAATGTAGTGACGAAAACGCTGGACAGCTTGAACGGCTGCCAGGGCCAATTTCTCCACATGCGAATATTTTAGCTCAGTGGGGTTTAATGTCCTACTAAGATAATATATCACATGTTCCGCTCCGAATTCATCTTCTTGAACTAACACCATTCCAATAGTGGAATGCGAAGCTGCGAGGTATAAGAAGTAGTCCTGGTTGTAGTTGGGAGGATGCAACAACGGTGCATGGGTCAACGCGTGCTTAAGTGCATCAAAAGATTGTTGGGCAATCTCGTCCCAAAAGAATTGAGCGTTCTGTTTCAACAACCGTGTAAAACCTTTAGTGACCTCGGCGTAGTTTGGAATGAATCGGCGTAAAAAGTTTGCTTTCCCTTGCAAACTTTGGAGTTGGCGCAAACTCGAAGGAGGAGGCAATTTGATGATAGCTTCGACCTTCGAGGGATCGACGCGAATGCCGGCTTTTGAAACAACAAATCCCAGCAATCGACCCGTTTCTATACAGAATACACACTTGTGGGGATTCAACCGAATACGATAATGCCTACACCTCATAAAGATTGCTCGTAAGTGGACAAGGTGATCAGCTCGATGTAAAGAATGAGCAGGCAAATCATCGAGGTACGGTTGCACAATGTGCTTGATGTCATGAAATGCGTAAGACATCGCCCGTTGAAAAGTGGCTCCGGCATTCTTAAGCCCAAAAGGTAATTTGCAATAAGCAAATGTCCCCCATGGACAAATGAATGCCGTTTTTGGTTGATCGGCAGGTAGAATATTGATTTGATTATAGCCCGAAAAACCATCCATAAAGGAAAACATTTCACTTCCGGCACAATCATCAATAATTTGATCGATATAAGGCGTAGGATAGTTGTCTTTTGGACAAGCTCGATTTATATCCCTATAGTCGATACAGATTCTTATTGTTCCTTGTTTCTTGTTAACCGGAACAATATTCGATACCCAATCCGTTAACGGGATTGGATAAATGAAACCTGCTTTCAACAGCTTCTCGACTTCTGCTTTAATCGCAGCCGCTTTCCGAGGGTGAATCTGACGCAACCGTTGCCGGACGGGTTTAGCGTCCGGGTAGGTCTTTATTTCATGAACAACAATGGCAGGATCGATTCCTGGCATTTCCTCGTAAGACCAGGCAAACACATCGCGGAATTCTTGGAATAGGGCCTTGTAAGTTTGAATTTCATCTTCTGTACATGAGGCACCTATATGAATGTTTTCCTCAATTCCGGGCTTCACTGAAATGTCAATGGGAATAGTGCGAGAAATATTCCCTAAATTCAACTCTGAATCAGAATGTTTCGTTGGATTCTGAGCGTCTTTGACATATTCAGCGGTAAAAATAGATGAAAAATCATTTTCAAAAGCATCATCCTCAGGTAAAAACGAAGATCTATGATGGAGATCTTCCCATGGTAGATCGTCTACACTTAGGATTTCGCGAAGTTGCTCGTCAGATGACACGACTTCGGGAAACGCTATCCGTTCTGAGGTTGATGTGAAAAGTGATTCTTCACTGACCACATTCATTTGGTCGATTTGGGTTGAACGCGAGTCGGTAAAAGACATGACGGCTTCATAAGCAATTTCATATGGACTCAAAGGCATAGCATCACCGAATGAGTCTATCTCAGATTCAGATGGGACAATCCAAGGATCATCGTAAATAATGGTGTCTGATGTAATCATATGAATTGATGCAAATGAAGGGTCTGCGTTGATTGGAGGGAAAGGAAAAGTTCCCAGTAAACCGGAATCTTTAACTAAACCTACGCCAACGTCCCTATAAGGGATTGTCGTCTTACCGACATGCTGGATACTCTCTGAAGAGGCTGGGTCGGATGAAAAGTATGTCAGCTGATCAATTGTCACGATCTTACCGTTATGTGGAAACTTTATTACTCTGAAGACCGATGAAACGACCGCTGTCATAGCATATGACCAACTTCGACCCAAAAGAAGGTTGTAGTCTAGAGGGGCATCAACCACCTCCACATCCAGACTAACGGTTTTACCTTCTACCCCTATAGGCAATTCCTGTAGAATACCAAACGGACGGAACCCACGGCCATCAAAGGCCTTAAGGATGGTCGGGGATTGGTTCAGCGAAGGAGAACCAAGCGATCTCCAACATTGAATCGACATAATACACGTAGAAGCTCCCTCATCAATCACAGTCCGATGAATAGGCCTGTTTTTGACTATCACTGGAATTTGGAAAGCCATTTGATGGGGTAGACGCGGTGTACTATTTTCTAGATCGAAGATTATCAGATTCGGGTCCTGAACATCAACAGCTCCGATAGCCGACAAAAGTAATTTTCGTTGTGCTGGGCATGATTGCAGCACTTCTAAAGCCGACATTGCTGAGGGTGAAACAGCTAAGTCCTCAACAATGTTGTAATTCTGGGCCGCTCTCGCATGTGGATTGAAAGCAGACCTTCGAAGTACACCCTTGGCGGGCGGTTTGATTACTAAGTCCGGGTTAGGTTTTTCGATCTGTAGTGGATCGGAACCAGGAGCTGAGGTTGATGGATTAGAATGAGAAGATTCTGCTTCCTTACCATCAACAGGATTCTTACTACCATAATCTTGCGATCGAGTCGCAATCCTCACATGAGACATCATCAAAATGGGTTCTTCACTGGCAGTCGAGGAAGAACCTATCATCTTACTCTCCTGCTTTGGAAATGGATCTTTTAACACAGCAGGAGTGGGAGAACCTTTGACTATTTTCACAACCTCGGCCCGATGAGGGCAATCTCTTGTAAAATGATCCTCTTCACAAATAAGACAAGGATATCGAGGTTTGCGCTTTTCGTCATTGGTTTCCGACTTTTCTGTTTTCTCCTTCGGAGCCTTGTCTGCTTTAGCCTTCTTCTTTCCTTTCTTCTTTCCACCGTTTTTTGATTTGGCCGTAGATGACTCTACAGCGTGAATATCGGCGGAAAGTTCAGGAGAAGACTCTCCTGTCGGGGAATCAGGCAAAGTGATTATAGGAGTAGTAGAATTCTTGGAAGATTTCTTCTTGCTCTTTGTGTTCACCGTACCAATCATACCATCAGCGGCATGAGATCCCGAAGGAGCAGCAGCGATTTGATTCGATTTTGGAAGATCTGGGATCTTCTCGTGTAACGTACCTGACTGAGTATAAACTAAGTCAAGGTACTGCGCCTGAGCAATGACTTGCTCCTCAGTAACTACTCCGGCCTTAGCTACATCTTCAGTAATCTTCGGTAATAATGATTTAACAAACCATTCAGCTAAGATTTGGTCCGGAATAAAAACTTTCACTAACCTTCTTCGACGTCTCCACTCATGAATGTGATCAGAAATATACGTGGACGTCGATTGTTTTAGTGAAGTTAATAACTCCGTGCCGTTATCGTATCTGACCGGCAACTGAAAGTGAGTTAAGAACGAGGTAGCTAACTGGCTAAAATTGTAAAAAGAGGCCCGTGGTAACTCAATGTACCACTTGGCCGCGAGACCAATGAGTGTACGCTGGAAAAGACGTAAGCGGATCGAATCATCCGAGATAGAATTTGAAGCACACCAGAGGTGGTAAGTCATCACATGATTGGACGGATCCTCTCCAGACTTACCTTCGAACTTGGGTATATCACTGGGCAACTTATTTGGCATTGGCGGCCAGAACGGAAGATATTGAATTGGATCATTCGTTAGGCGCGTCAAGTCTGGTAAATCCAAAGTTGCGATAAACGGTAATTGCCGGTTAGGATCTCTAAAACTCTGGGTCACAAGACCAGTCCCAGGAGGAGGATATCCAGGATAACTAGGAACAGGAATCGCATTAGGGATATTATATCCTCCTGGAAAACCAGGATTAACCGGACCGTACTGGGGTTGTTGAGGTTGTTGATAAGTGTACCCAGGATACGGTTGATACTGGTAAACCGGCTGCTGGACAGCTTGCCCATATTGGTACTGTCCCTGGTACGGTTGATGAACAAATTGAGGTTGAGTAGTGACAACCGTACTTATACCAGGCTGACCTATAGGCATCTGGACCGTGGTTTGAATCGTAGATCCAGACAACGGTAAAGATGTCTGAGGAGTGGTTGCAGAGACAGTAGAAACCGGAGCTGTCGATACTCCAGAAGTAAGTGCGGCAGATGTTGCGGTAGTTGCAGCAGCCGTTTGAGATGGAGTACTAGGTGCAATTGGCGGCTGAGTAACTACCGAAGTTACAGAAGTTTGAACATTTGACTGGACAGGTTGCGGTTGCTGGGGTGGACCAGAAACTACGGGTTGTCCAGCTTGAGGTACCAACTGTATACTTGGCTGCAACACCTGTTGACCCTGTGATGGATCCCACACTATCATTCCGGGGTATTGACCCGTAACAGGTTGAGGATACTGAGATCCATAACCGGATTGAGGATAGGATTGATAACTGAAAGGTACAGTTCCCATACCTTGAACATATGACTGACCTTGAGGTGGTTGATAACCTTGACTCGAGTATTGACCTTGAGGTTGATAACCTTGGGGTAAATACTGATACTGGGGTTGACCTTGACCTTGAGGTTGATACCCTTGAGGTTGATACCCTTGGGGTTGATACCCTTGAGGTAAATATTGATACTGAGGTTGACCTTGGGGTACATATTGAGGCTGGGGTTGACCTTGAGGCATGTATTGCACCATAGGTACATACTGACCTTGAGGTTGCCCCCCAGACACAATTTGTGTACCTTGAGGTTGCCCCCCAGGCGGTAATTGGCCACCTTGAGGTTGAGAAACGGGAACTGAACCTGACATCATGTAAATGTCTCCTACACCCAACGGTTTATTACCATTGTTTCCAGCTAATAACCCATGATCAATGGGTTGAGGAGATGCCCCCGCAAAGGTACCAGAAAGTGATTGATACCCGGTGGGAACAGAAGGACCGCCGTGTAAGAAAGATTCAGGAGTTTGAGTAAACACGGACGACTGACCAGACATATTTACAGGAGTATAAATACCTCCAGGTGGAAAAGGAGTACGAGGTGTAGAAAAACCTATCCCTGAGTTGTCTAAATAATTGGTTAACGAAAGGTACCAAGTAGTACTTCTAGGAGGACTGTAAAAGATAGATTCACGCTCCCTGAGCTCAATAGTAAGTTGATCTTCAAGGTTAGAGACGCCTATTTCTTCCTCTGGAGCAAGTTCTTCAATAGCAATCAAACCAGTAGGAAGATTTTCGGTGATAACTCGTTCTACTCTTGGTGAATCTGGAACACTAGAAGTTGGAGTAACAGGTTCAGATATTTCAGGTTCTTCGCCTATATCACTAGTAGACGAAAAACTACCAGCAAGCTCAGAAACTGTAACAGCTTCGGGATTATAACCTGTCTCTAGACTTTGGTAATCTGGATGGACTACCAAGGAAGATTCTCCTTCTTCAGGTGAACCTACTCTACTGCCACTAGGAGGAGTTACAAGGACCTTCAATCCTTCGTACTGACCCGGGACGTCTTCAGGAGATCCACCCCGCGATCTACGGAGTTTCCTCAACAAATCAGTTCCGGTAACAATCTCAGGTGACTTGCCCCGAAGTCTACGGGACTGTCTCGGTAATTCCGCCACAGCTAAAAACTTTTAACTACTACACACGAAAACAAAGTAAAATCTCAAATCAAACCACCTAAAGTCGCTAAAGAACCAAACAAATTTGAATCACACGCCTAAAGAATCTAGGGCGTCAAACCAAGCACAAACAGTAGCCTTCCAGACCGAAAACGCTAGTTGGAGATGAAACCCAACATCGCCGGATTCAGTACAGAAGTGGCGGGTGGAACAGTTACCCCGGCAACCTGCTTAATGAATAGACCGGCACAAGTTCCTCCACTTTAACCGTCTCGAGTGAAGTGAACCCCCCGGAAAATCCAAGTGAGTCTAGCCGACGTCTGCTCCAGGTACAGTGGGATCTTCCCTCCACCGTCACCTCGGTAGAATCCTAAAGATAATGGTCACTAAGGTTACCAACCGCAACAAATGCACCTGGGGGAACAGTCTACACTCCGACAGCACGCAAGGGCAGAGTATCAAGCTCAATCCCCTTGCCGGTTCCTTGACAATAATCCAAGGTTTACCGACAAGTGACCCCTGGCTCCTCGACAATGGTTAATCCGAGGTTTACCGTTTGTAATACGTGCGTGTCTGGCGTCGTTCCCAACGAGGGAGGATTGATCCCCTCACTGGTTCGGACACGAGCTCGTGCTTCTCCTTTAAGAGGAGCTTTCCCAGAGTACAAATGAGACAATTGGATTTATTCTATCACAAGATAAGCTACTTGTTTGGTTTTGTTGTCTTGGAGAGTTAATTACTCTCCTACTCCAAGACACTAGCCTGATCTAAATTGGTGTTTCAGAGCCCTAGTAAATAAAAGTTACTACGTTGATTTTACTTTAAGCGTTAATTTTATGGTTTTTCTTAAAGACAAAAGGTAGCGGAAATGAAACCAATGGTGTGTAGACTCGACTCAAACCACTACAAAGATGCACCTAAGATGATTTACGCTACTTTTCTCTTTCAATGAAACTCCTAACTAAGAGAGTTGGAAAATGCAAATTTTATAGAAAACAACTTTCTTAGTAAAGACAATCAAAGAAACAATTCTCTTTATCTTTCCAAGCATACAAACATGACCACTCCTTACGTGCACGAAAAATTCTTTTTCTTTCAAAATACCTCAAAGCTACTTGAAACAAAACTTTTCAAAGGAGATGTTTTTGTATTTTTCTTATTTAATAAAGCATATAAATCTATTTTAACGAAAATCAATCTCAAAATCTATAAAATCTATGAAAAATTGACTCACAAGCAAATCAAAAAGAAATTTACTCTAAAGCAAACCTAACGAGGCAAAAGCCTACAAAGATGATTCTAGGTTGTTTTACTTGACCACAATCAAGCCAAGGACCAGCTAATGCAGAATCAAAAGACCAGTCAAAACAAAACTCAAATCTTTTTGTTCTTTTTGTAAAATGGAATTCAATACTCAATCAACAAGCACTTCGAAATTTGCCAAAGAGACAACTCAAAGGTAAGTTGCTCTCACAGGTAGACTTTATGACAGGTCCGACTCCTAAGAAGGCTGACAAAACCAGAGAGATCTAAGGCTTGACAACTTCTACCGCCAAAGTCACTACAAGACCTACTCAAAAATCAAACCCTAGGGCTTAAACTTCTATGAAATCCACTAAAACACTCAATGCTATCGAAACAAGTTCAGGTGAAGATCTTTGACAGGAGACTAATGGATCTGGGCAGTAAAAACTAAGAAAAAGCAAAATCTAAGAGGAAAAATGTAAAAAATGGAGATTTCTTAATTTTGAGCAGGGTACGCAGGCAACCTGTTAAGACAGGTGCGGGCCCGCTCTGTGCACACAGCAACAGTGCGTACAGGTACGCACTGTGCAATACTCAGAGGGTGCGTACTACTGAAAAAACTAAGAAAAACTAAATTCAATCTAACCCTAAGCTAACCCACCCAAATACAAAGTCACAGAGCCAAAAACCAGAAAATAAATGACTTTTCTCAGATCAAAGTTGCATACAAAGGAAAAAACTTTCTCATCAATGGATTCCCCAGCGGAGTCGCCATTTTGTCAGGCGGAAAGAGTCGATAGTGTGGACACAACCAACCTCCCTAGGAGCCTAAGACTCTCTAGTGACAAACAAGACAAACAAGAGCAATCCTTCTCTAAACATGCATTTACTATATAAGAAATCAAGTGTTTAGATCCTACCTGTAGTCCAACGCTGTTGTAGCAGTCCAGCCTCGCTGATCCGGATGAGCTCCTCCTTCACTTCGAAACCTGCATTCACTAACAATCAAACGATTAAATAGCACTTGATAATCTCATAAAATAAAACATATTTAACACATAGACCAAGGAGTACATGAAACAACTCATAAATAACAAGTTATTGAGAAGAATGGACTCATTTGCATTAATAGGAAACAAAAGGAACAATTACAACCTGAGCCTTGGTGTTGTGCAAGTCCCTCCCAGGGTCCATCAAGAGTTCTCCTTTACTTTGACAAAGCTCACCCACTTCCAAATAGAACAAGCAAAGATGGTAATCTCTCCTCACAAGCTTCTAAATGGGAGTCCTAATTCCAGCAGCATCTACCCTTAGAAATGTTTAGCTTCCAACCTCTCCTCCTTCTGGCCCAATGCCTGTATTTATAATGCTCAAGAGGAAGTTAATCAGGTCCACCATCAATGGGATAATCCCCTCTTTGGATGGGATAGCTCCCTTATTGATGGGATAAGTTCCTCTTTGGTAGGGGTACATGAACCATCTGGAGGCGCTTCATACACGTCAAACATACTTCTATAAGCCTCTAGAAATGACCACAAGTAACTTTTTTGGAGTGAAACTTGCGCCTTTTGACCTTTACAGGGGTATGCACCTGCCCCTTTACATACAGAGCGTACAAGTACGCAGTTTTTGTGAACATTAGGTGCATATACGCAGGTAAGGCCGAGAGAATCTGCGTACCCAGAGATAAACACATTTACAAAGACTTTCTCTCTTTTTGGAGTTTGACATGGAGAGCAGAGGCATAAGACTTGCCCAGGAGGATAGCATGACTGTTGATAGAGCCATACTAACTGTAAATAGCCATGGTGACATTTTTTAGTGTAACAAGACAGAACCACTCCAACTATAGATATAGGTGAATGCATCATATGATTTGATCTGTGCCTAAAATAATTACAATGGTTGCAACAAAAACTTGATGTATTTTCAATAAATTTGTCTGGCTATGTCTTCAAAAAAAAATCAATTAAATATGTAGGCTCTCAAATATACCTCCATAAAATTTCATTACCATGGAATTTCATTACCATATGAAAGGGAGTGAATGGTACATCACATACTAGAAGCACTTCGTAAACATTATGAGTCCAACATTTAAAGAGTTATTAACTCAACATACTTATTTCATATTATACCATGCACACTTCACAACTAAATTTACCATATGCACTTCATATTATACCATGCACACTTCACAACTAAATTTACCATATGCACTTCATATTATACCATACACACTTCATACCATATCACTTTATATGACCCAATTATATAAAAACTTCAATGGAGGTATTCAAAAGGAATTCAATGAATACCATATGTACTTCAACAAACAATTTGACCACCCAAGCATCGCAAATCAAATTACACGGTGTTCAGAAAATTACAGTAAGGAATCATGACCATTGCATCATAAAAGAACAAAACACCTATATATACTTCATCTAGGTCAGAAGTTTCTTACAACAAAAGATTTAACTCAGTCACGATAAAGCCACTACTCATGGAATTCAATGCACCATTCGACTTGCTTTTTTCAAGGCCTAAATTTAACATTCATGTAGAGCATTCAGTCAATACAACGATGCATACATACCTATTCAATTCTTCAATCGTTGTGTATATAGTGAAATTTTTTCCATGCTCACCGCACCATATGTATCACAACACCAGTCATGTCCTTCGAGATTTTATGCCTCTCTCACCCCACCATATCTATCACAGGAATCAAAGTCTTCAATGCTTCTAGCTTCATGACCAGCAATAGGGTGCATTCAATGGAAAAATAACATAGTATGGAATTTGGCCATAGATAGGAGTTACAGGGCATAAAATGCTAAAAATGGGGTTGGCTTTGATACCATGTCAGACCAGGAGTAACTCCACGAATTTGAATTTATTTGCATTAAGTTAAAATATGAATATATACAATGAGAGGGAGACGATTGGGTTTCATATCCCAATGTCTCTTCATCTTCCAACTTCCTTTTATTTTTACTATCTACAATATTTACATTAATTTACATAATCCCAAAGATTAGGTGTCAACAGTTAGAAACTTTCCTTAACTACATACATAGTTGCTAATTGGGCTGGAAGTATAGATGATAGGAAGAGCACATGTGGTGGTGCCTTCTTCCTAGGAGACTATTTAGAGGCTTGGTTAATCAAATAGTATACATCAATCTCATTTTCCATGGTTGAAGCATAGTACATAGCAACCGCTACCTGTTGCACTCAAATTTCTTGGATGAAGCAGACTTTGAAAGACACGAGAGTAACATATGATGGATCGATTCCTATTGTTTGTGATAATACAAGTGATTTAAGTATATCCAAGAATCATTTTCTTCCTAATACAAGTGATTTAAGTATATCCAAGAATAATTTTCTTCCTTCAAAGACCAAAAATATACCCATAAAATACAGTATTCATAGAGAACAAGTGGTTGATCAAATTGTGAGGTTGGAGTATATATCAACAAAGGAACAAGTGTATATATTCTCCAATCTTCTTACCCAAAATTCCTTTGAGTATTTGAGGAAAATCTTAGGAATAATATCTCCCTCATCTTTTCAACAGTTTCCTTCACAAGGAATGAATGAAGCAACTGAATTCAGTATGAGACAGTCATATGAGTCAAGAGGTCAAAGAGCAGAGAAGCAAATAAACATAAGGGGAGTTGCTAGATTAAGAAGTGTAGCATGTGTTTAGGGGGGGTAATTTTATCTTTATCTCACTTCAATTGGCTTGTAATATTAACAAAGGGGGATAATTTGGCTCTTGGAACAACCATTATTGTGCATTTCTCAATTATACAACAGAGTAAAGTAAATTGGTATTAGAGGGGAGAATGAGTAGACGATGTCATTTGAGAAGAAAGAACCATTTTCCATTGATGTTAAAGGGGGAGAGTGATCAAACATGGAGATGAAATGTGAGTAGAGAAATTGGAAATTAAAGATGTAAAGTGAGAAGAAATGGAGATGGAGAATGAGCATACGGATAGAGGGATTCATTCCCAAGGCCATCAATGACGAGCAATGTTTGGTCATGCTTCCATCAATGCCAAAAGGGGAGATTATTGAGTGTGTTTTGAGGTTTATTTCATTGATGTCATTTTTTTCATTGACATCAAGTTAATGGGGAGCCTGTTGAATCTATTAGTATTATGATAAGCTTATGATGCCATTGATCTATACCTAAAGTTGTTTTTTATTCCTATGTGTTGGAAATCTTGTTTATTTGTTGGGTATTGGATGTGTAGCATGAGTAATCTACCTTTGAAATATTGTTTCCCAAAGTTTCCTTATTCAAATGGGCATGAAAAATGTCTCATTAGATAACACATTTAGAGATATTTCCAATGGTATATAAAGCTTAGTATAACTCCTTGGAAATGAAGAATAAAATCATTTTGAAGTACAATGTTTGAGCAGGATTCAAAGCATCCAAGCATCCAGAGTCATCCAGGGGGCATTCACTTAGTGCATAATTGAAATGGGTGGATTCAACATTATCTATATACATCTAGGATTTGATGAAATCTAGGAACTACAAGGGTATCTAGGCATCCTAGTATCTAGGGTTACCCAAGTTAACCACTTACGAAATGGCTAGAATCCATATCTCCCAATGTCAAACAATTGTTGAACCCTAGTATGACATGGAAGCACTCATGGAGACAAGTGGTAGTGACAAAGTAGTTGACATGGCTCAGGCTGATGATGCGGTAATCATAGGATAGGACACATGTCATGATGACATGGAAGTTGATGGTAGTGAAACATGGCACCCATTTTCAACATTTTGGGTGGCCAATTGGACAAGTTCTAGGTCACACATGGCATCAATAGGGAACACCACGTGAAAATGTGTTGATTTGGAAGATGACATGGTAGCCTATGTGGAAACCTCGGGATCTTTTCCATAAATCTATTTTGTAAGGCTTCACAATGTTAAAATATTTTTGTATTTTTTCATATTTTTGGAGTCTAGAGGTAAAACTAAATCCGAGCATCCGGTGGTTCTAAGGTGCACATAGTATGTGCCATTAAAACATTTCCCAAATCCATATATAGGAAAATATTAGAATCAAGGTTATGTTGGTTAAAGTTTTGTTATCAAATTTATATGGGTTTATATCAAATCTGAACATATTCAAAGGTAAAATTGAGGAGTGATGCCTAGATCCCTTAATAAGAAGATCATATCTAGCTATAAATCTGACATAGGACCCACATCTAGCTAATTAGAAGTTATCCAGTCTTGTATCAATTTGGGCCTTTGAAAATTTTGGCATGATGACATCCTCAGATCCCTAGACTTTGGATTGGAACTTCGTTATAGTGCATAGTCGTGAGGGCATGGTTCCAGCCCTAAGTTGCATGAAGCGATGAGCTCGTTGCTTCGTGCCGAAGAAAAGCTAAATTTTGACATCCAAGCATCTATGATTTATTTAGTAAAAATTATGTCTATTAAAAAAATCCCAAATACCAGATTTAGTTGTCAATAATAGATTTACCCATGGTCATGTTGGCATTATTTTCATTGATGACGAAGGAACATTGAAGAAGCAGCAAGGAGAAGCAAAAAGGAAAGGAACAACAATAATGCAAAGAGCAGCAAGAAGAAGCAAGGCAAGGAGGAGCAACAAGGCAAAGAAGGAAAAAGTGTAGTGAAGAGGCAGCAAAGAAGCAAAGATTTGATGGAAAAGGAGAAACAAGCAACAAAAGAAGGTAAAGTATGTAGAAGCAAGGAAAAAGAAGCAACATATACGTTGATGGTTTGATATAACATTGATGCTCATGTTGATAGCATTTTGATGGCTTGATGCTTGGATAATGTTGCATAGATTTTTTAATGAAGAATTTGTGGTGACACTAATTTGTTGTTACGCTGGTTTTTTGTTATGCAAAGTCAAGCTCCTACTCCTTATTACATTTGATTTTTTGTAGGCTCCAACCTATAGGAGGTTTCTACCTCAATTTTCTGCAAGCTACAACATGCAAGGAAACTCCAAACTCCCATATTTTTTTTGTAGGCTACAACCCACAGGAGGCTTCTACCTGAACCAACTCCAACTGGACATTTATCAAGCCACAACTTCAAAGGAGACTACCATCCCCTGATGCAAACAAGAAACAACAATGTGCTGGTTTACCTAGTAATAGATTTTGCATGTCTCCCTCTTCATTTATGTCTGTTCTTTGCTTCAAATCTGTAACACATACCCTTAAAATGTGCCAAGTAACTAATGTATATTAGCTCAATCATCTCTCTTAAATTCTCCCATTCTCTAACCTATCAATGCCTTCCAAAATCACATCTTTTATAAAGATAGTTTGATGGTATTTTTTATCCCACATAGGAATGTGAAGTGAATAGGATTGACTCTTTGCCTTCCACTCATTCTTTTCCAAACTTTGAGATATTGAATATTAGAACACAAAAATAAATAATCCATCCAATATTAATTATATCCACATATAATGATTAAATGCATCAACCTAATGTCAACATCAGATAATAATTTATCATTAATGCATCACAACAATCTTTACAACATCTTTTAGTTTTCCTTCGAGTCTTGCCTTTGCATCACAACAATTCAGCTTAACAACAAATTAGTGTCACCACAAATTATTCATTAAAAAATATTTGCAACAATATCCAAGCATCAAGCCATAAACATGCTATCAACATGAGAATCAATGTTCTATCAACCATCAATGTATATGTTGCTCATTTGTCCTTGCTCCTACATACCTTGCCTTCTTTTCCTGCTTGTTGCTCCTTTTGCATCAACTCTTTGCTTCTTTACTTCCTCTTCACTACACTTTTTCCTTATTTGCCTTGCTGCTCCTCCTTTCATTGTTGCTTCTTGTTGCTCCTTGCATTGTTGTTGCTTCTCCTTGCCTTGCTTCTCCTTGCTACTCCTTCAATTCTCCTTTTCCATCAATGACAATAATTCCAACAATATCCTCCTTTTACATTGATGGAAACACATTCATGCTCCCCCTTTTGTTCTGAAAGATATTTCTCATTGCTGCCCGTAACCTCTGCTTACCTCCCCCTTTGATATCAATGGCAAGGGGTTATAGTTATCATCATTGCATTAATGCTCTATAGCCTACAATGTCTTATTCTATATAAACAATGTTGATACTGTGATGGAATGAATGCCACTCCTAAATGAATGTTGCTCCATAAACATTGTTCTGAAAGCGTCGCAGAACACTGTTGTGAGAACACTCTGTAAAATATTGCAAGAACTCACTGAATTGAACACAGTGCCGAACACATTGCAGGAATATTATTGGGAGAACACTGTGTAAAGAAAACATGGTATGCATGAGAAATACATTATATTGAGCACTTCTTGACATTAAAACAAATGCAGCATATTTAATACCAAATGATAGTATTAAAGTCATTTTAAAGAAACATATTAAAGAAGGAATGTGACTTTGTTGTATGATGATTTAAACCAATAATTCATAATTTCCCCCAAAGTATTGAGTACCAATAATATGGAATCAACAAAGACTTTAACCCCATTGAACAGTCTTCTTTGAATGTGTGTTTGAGACACTGGCTTGTAGCAACTTCAATCTATTTTCAAGTGTGTCTTTAACGGCATCCCTAATTTGAGCTATAGAATAATCATTAGGTCTTTTTATTTGAAATTTTACATAGTTTATATTCCCGAGAAAGGATCAGACACCTTTTCACTTCTTCTTATGTGTTCTATTCAATTTCCTCTCTATCAAATGTAAGGTACCCATCTGGGACGAAAGATCAAACCTACAAGAAACTTTGCAAGGAATTACAGTTTGCACAAATGCTAAAGCTCGGCTTCTAATTGAAATTGCTAGAGAGACAAGAAATGAAGAATATGGAGCAACGTGGACAAAGCCACTGATGTTCAATCCATCGGCACTTCAACCTCCATCTTTAATCGGGGACATGTCAAGAATCTTGACAAATCCTTCGACTGTCAAACCATAATCTTTTGAATATCCTGCTTCCTCCAAAACTTGACCCACAACTTGCTTCCGTTGCTCTTCAAAAATAAAATATTCTGTCAGATCCCGCAACACTTCGATTATATCTACCAGCGTTACTTTCCCATTTCCATCATTATGACCAAGTGCACAGAAACGCTCATACAGGGAAACTATTTCTTGTTGTGAAAACATGTTATTGCAGTGCTCTTGGACATCCTCAATGTCATACTGAGTAAGCATAGATGATGTATTGTTTTTCTTCTGAAATGTGTTTTTCCCCTTGAACATAAACATAAAAAATACATCTTCTAACACCCTTCCAGCTTGTTGTATCTACAAACAGTTATTTTCTTCATAATTAAAAAAACCTTTTCCTGCTCTAAGAATTTCTTCGATTTCCATTGGCCCGATCATCATCCTTTATTTTCTACTGAGACTCGTCATATTTTCTAGGATGAGACTCATCATATTTAGAATTGTGTTTTCAAAATCTTAGTCAGAATATTTCTCATGGGCTTCAACCTCTTCATTTTGACTTTATTAGTTGGAGACACAATCGTCTTTATTGTGCTCAATATTATCGTAACTCTCTTCTTCGCCTTCCAGGTTTACACAATCTTGTCTTATTATGCCAAAATTCCTTACTAATTGTTAGACCAAATTTCGAATTTCATCTATCTCAATAGGACTAATCGAAATACTTTCTTTTCACTATTTCACTCTGATTTTTCTCCACATTTCATTTCTCGATTCACACAGTAAGCGACATGTATATATGGACATACAACAGAAGAGAATTCACAGGCTTTCCAGTGGTTGCAATGGCGAGGGAACTAGAAACCTTTGAATCTCTGTAGGGGCATAAATGGATAAAGGTGTTATAATGCTTCCGTGGTTTTTCATGGAAACCATAATAGTGTTGGGCACTGTAACTGTAATAGAATATGTGAATGACATGACAGAGGCTTGGATAATCAAATTTATGGCTCGAACTTGAATTATTCCAAATGATAATGATCTGTCAACCACATAACTGTCGAACCAATAACGCACAACAAATGCAGCCCAATAATAATAACGTTAGCAATGATATTATATATCGACTGCAAAAAACGCTCCCATATCAATGTTATTGCATCAAATCGTATGTTTAATGCATAGAAATGCTATTACATCAAATCGTATGTTTAATGCATTATCTAATGGAGAAATCGCATTGATGGAATATAATGTTGGTCTTTAAATTGCGTTACATTTGTTCCTGACGTGCTTCTATATATCAACGAGCATTGTAGCAAGAATCTTTGTATAATACCACCAATTAAACTCACTGTCATCACTGTATGCATCAAAATTTAATATCGCTGCCTTGGAATATATTACCGTTGCATATAATTATTCCGCTACACATCATTATTCCACTCTGTCAGGGGATTTCTTGATATCTCAGAGAATTCTGGCGCTGCTCCATAATAAAGTTGCATTAATGATAACAATAATTATAAGAATAACTCTTCCATACATTAACTCCATACGCACTCCAACCTCATAAGCTACATAAAAACGCTGCATACAACTGTAACACTGGCCAACAATACAATTATAGCTCTCCTTCTGTTATAGGTCTGATTGAAACAGATGGCATTCCTTATTTAGTTGGAATCTTCAATAAACATCTATAACGTTCCCATATGCAAAGGAAAAATCAAATTATCTAACTGTCTAATCCATCAATTCATTGCACTACTTCAGCCTTTTTCAATTTTTTATAAATGTAACCCTGTAAGAAATTTTGGAAATAGGAATTAAGGAGTGTTGATGGTGAACACTTTGCAGCAAGCATGCAAGAATTATAGGAAAGAGTTAAGCAACAATAGCAAGAGAAAAACAACAAGTATGAACAGAGAGCATATATGAAAAGAAGATAGCTGGGAGTTGAAGTTAGTGATTTAGGGATGGCATATTTCAGAAGGGAAAGGTTTCCTACATGGACATATAACAAATTAAAGCTTAATAAAATTGGTCCATGTAAAATTTTACGAAAATTTTATTCTAATGCTCATGAGTTAGAACTCCCAAGTGATACCGGGATTTCTTCAATTTTCAATGTTGTATATTTATATCCCTTCAAGGAGACCTAAAGTATTAAAGTAAATAAACATATAAGTGATGAAAATCATACCAGTGGTTGGAACAAGAAACTACAAGAAGCAATTCAGAAAGAGATTGAAATAGTGTTGGACCAAAGGGTATTCAATACAACCTTAGGTAAGGAATACTCTCAGTATTTGGTCAAATGCAAAAAGTAGCCAACAAAAGATGCTACTTTGATATCAACAACAAAAATTTCCAAGTATGCCACAAGAATTGAAAATCTTATGAAGAGTGTTTTTCTTTCCTGCAAGTGTAATGCAAGAGCATCTATTAGTCAAAACCATTTTTGACCTTCTTAGGTCAAAATGTTTTTCCCAAATGAAGTTGGTTTCCTTAGTTTTATTTTAATTGCAGTATTTTCCTAGTTGTAAATGGATAAGGGATCTATGTTGTTAAAGAGGATAGGATGAATGTGATTTAGTTTCTAGGAAAAGGGATAGAATTAGAGAAACTAGGAATTTGTTAGATAATCTAGCAAAACAGATTAAATTTGTTGAGTTAGGTATGAGAGCTCTATGTAAGATATTTTTAATATCATGCAGAGAGTTATAAAATATTAGAGAGGAGAAGTGTGCATAAGAATCAGAGTGAAGAGGTTGAATCCAACCTGAAGAAGATTGTACTCAAACTGTAAATTTGTAATCATCCCTTCAGTTTCAATCAATACAATAGTTTGTTTGTTCTCCATATGGTTGTAATTTCACATAGTGGTGATTGTAGACAAAAAAAAAAAAAAGCATTGCTAGTTGCAAGAAGGATTGAAATTGTAGGTCAAACAATTGGGAAACCAATTCTGGTTCAAGTTTTGGGGTTTGAAAGACATCATCTAACTTACATTGTAGTCTAAAGGTTTCTAGATGTACGAGATCTAATTTCTTATAACACAAATCGGAGTTCATTAGTTAGTGGAAAGGTAAAGTGTCTGTCATGGATTATCATCAATTTGGACCATGAGATATTTGGTTTGAACCCAATCACTAATTATAAAAAGGAGCCTGATCTCAAACCTCCAAATTGAAACACTAGCTAGATTGGAAAAGATATATAGACCAAAAATATTTCTGAGTTAAATGAGGTATCTGAATCAAAAGATATTCAAATGATTACCAAATTATTTGTATCTTTGAATATCCAAATTGTGAACAACAATAAAACTATTTGTAACTTTGAATTCTGGATTGCATGCGAATTTGGGGTTTCTACCTTTAGAGAAATTTGGTGTCGAGATTTGAATAGAGTGAAATTAGCATAAAACTCTAAATTTGAAGTTGATCACCACTAATTCCACGTAGAGTTCCGACTATAGAGTGAGACATTTAGATGAACTTCAAATGGAATCAATCTGCAGTTAGAAGAAAAAATCAATTAAAGGATATTAAAGGATGTCAAAATATATGATAGTTTCTCTAAAGAAACTTCTAACACTTATACCTATATATTTATACCAGGAATGGTACTCCTCACTCGAGGCATACTCGAGCTTGGAATTCATAATGATATCAACCACTCTAGTTACCACCATGTCTCTAGCATGGGGGATTCACATTATTTTACCAATATATTATCACATTTATTTATAAGGGGGGTTTAAAAAAATTGAAAACTAAAGTCAATATATCGCAGGTATTGGAGGGGGTGAGGTGTGGGGTAGGGTGGCTTTATATGCATGGGGGTATAAAAAGGGTTTGTTGAAATGTCTCTCTTTAGAAGATAATAATGTTTAGGTTATGTTGGAAGAAATTCCAATTTTATGTAAAATAGGTATATCCCACACGAACACATGGAGTAATAAAATATTGTAATAATTTATTATATAAAGAAGTGAAATTGCATCATCTCACATGTACTATGGTCATCTAATTCCTCAATATATCTTGGTATATAATAGAGTTTAGGTAGTCCCGTAGTATGAAAATATATGATAATATTATCATTGTAAATTGGTGAAGCATTTGTGGTTGTTCTCTTTATAATATTGAAGATTTCTTAAGATAATAAAGATGTTATTCTCTTCTTGTGAATGTTTCCTCAATTGGATTTTTACCACTTAGATCTGGTGTGTCTTTATCTTTTGTCTCTAATGTAATCTTTTTGGTTGTAGACCTATGTTCTTACCCCTTTGCACATTTTAAATTGACCTTCTTCATTGTGCCAAATGCAAGAAGTCAGATCCCCTAGTGTGCCTCTTTTTTCTACAATTTTTTTAATGTGGTATTGAATTATAGATTTGAGAAGGAAACCCTTGATCTGTTTCTCTTTATCGTTCCTACTAGATTAGAGATTGTAGTTAGAGTGAACCATGAGTTTTCAAGTTGTATGGGCACAATTTTCTTAGAAAAAACTGCTCTTGTTGCATGGCTCCCTCTGTTAATCCATTGGGTGGTCAAGTTTGTCACAAACCTTGCATATATGAAACCATATGCTCAAGGATATCTTTACCAATCCACCCTGCATAACACCATGGTATAGGAGAAGAGTATTGGATTTGTTATATGGGATGTGTTACATGATATCGTTGTGGCATGATCACATCGTCACATCTACAATGACAACTTCAAACCAATTATATGGCATGCCTCATATTGGTGTGCAATATCCATCAAATTATTTGTTCTTTAGTATATGTTAAGTTTTCTTATGAGGTATAATATAGTTTTCCTTTCGTTTAACATTCTCACATCCAATTCTTATCATAATTTTTTTTATTATTATCATAAAACGTTTCTTATTATAATATTTCATTGTTATTTGTTTAATCATAAAATTTGTTGTTAAAAAAATAGAAAAAACAGAAACTTCACATTTTTTTTATAATAAATATTTTAGTATTATAATAAATTATTATTATTATAAAAAATAAATATTTTAATCAAATATTACTGATTTTTTTGTATTTAAATATTTTTTTGAGTTATGTATTTTTTTATTAGTAATTTTTTATCATAAACTTAGTTGCATGTAATCTTGTCATAGAAAGGTTATTAAAAAATTTTCCAATTACAAATATATTTGAAGAACTAATAATTATTCACATGACCAGACTTGTTGAAGATTTTAAAAATTGGGCTGGTGAATTCTGAATGGTAAGTTTCTCGTAAATACAAAAATATTTCAGTTTTTTTTCTTCTAATCATTAGCCTCTTGTCCTTTATTTGCAAAATTTTAGTTTATGGTTTGGTTTCTATTATGACCTTAAAATTAGTTTATGTTTATGTATTAGTGGACTTTAACTATCTTAAAAAGAAGAGAAATATTTCAAGAGTAAGAACTTATGGAGGTTGGTTAATGGTTAAGACAACATAACTATAGATGCAAAACACTTAGATATATGGGAATACCAATGTAAATATGAAATATGATTCATTGGGAAAGTTATATCAGACAATTTATAAGTACATATAGCAGTTAAAGATAACTTAGTTGAGGTGTGAAAAACTTTAACTTTTATGTGTAGCAAGATTGATGATATTACTACCTACTCCTCGAAGATGAAGGCTATTGATATGCTTCATCAAGAAGTCGTTACCTTATAACCCATCATTGTTCATTTGCAAACAAATTAAGAAGGATTAAAAAATTAGTATAAAACTTTGTAGGAATATCATGAATCCTTATCGACATAGCTGAATGAAAAGGATGAAACTATTCAAAACCTACGAGATTGAAATCACAACCTTGAATTCAATAGTCGTACATCTATAGAATGTTGAGATGAGATTGATTATGTTGAACATTTAGACTCATTTCCCTTTTTGGCTTCCATCCTCATACTCTCATTGTTGCAGTAAACAACATTGGTGTTGGAACAGAATTATAGCGTTGGTAGAAACGTTAATGTTACAAATGATTTTATATTACTGATTAATGTAACAACATATTAATACTGCCTCCATTGTTACTATTGCCTTAATGTATTGTCAATGTATTTCCTCCAACATTAAGGGTTATGCCTCCATAGGTGTGGTATATTACATTACAGTGGTTGTCGTATATATATATATATATATATATATATATATATATATATATATATATATATAGCATTAATATATAGTGGTGTGATGGTGCATTGCGGTGGTGTAGTTCCTTATAATGATATTTTTGACATATATATATATATATATATATATATATATATATATATATATATATATATCACAATGTTGTGGTATGTTACATAATAGTGGTACGATGTATGAAAATAATGCTAGAACTTGATGGTGGAGATGTAGTGTTAATATTGTGATGAGAGTTATTGTGGTGTATTAATGTTTAATATTTCTTTAAATATTTGATATATAAATATATGGTGAGTTACTGTGGTGCATTATAATGACATATATTTAATATTGCAATGGTGCATTATGGTGGTGAGTTATTTGACATATATTTAATATTGTGGTGAGAGTTACAGTGGTATATGGTATTATTACATTATAGTGGTGTTTTAATATTGCATCAAAATGGTATATGGTATTATATATGTCAATAGTTGAGAGTTGTGGATCTTTGGCCTAGGTTGTGCATCAATTTAGTTCGAGTTAGCATTACTATATATACTAAAGTTTTTTGGTGGTGGCAATTCAATATTTAAATCTTTCTCATTCACATAGTTTTTGTCTCGTATATACAATGCATCCCTATTGGTATTGTTGGAGATTTATTGTTAAAGCCTTATATTATTTTTATTATATAATATTATTGGAAATATTGATATCATCTACAAAATATATCTCACGATATTTATTAATTGGCATTGGCATTGATTTATGGAAAAATCACTCAGGAATTCTTTTATAAAGTAGGGTGGTGTGTCCTAACATAAAAAGGCACTGTAGAAAATATTTTGAGTGAATTTATTGAATAGTTTTTGGAGTGACATTTACAAGTATAGAATACTACATTTCCCAACATTGATAGTGCACTAATACCTAGCATTTATAATTGACATGGTAGAGCTAAACTTCTTGATGTCAAAGGGGGGGTAAGTAGCTGCATGGAGATAAAATGAAGGCAGAAGAAGAGGTAATTTTTTCTAGGAAAATCAAGATAAGGAATCATTGTGTTTTCGTCAATGCGAAAGGGAGAGAATGTCGGTAATGTTGGCATTGATGTCAAAATGTCTTGATTTATTAATTGGTGTTGATTATGTTGACATTAATTTCTATCGAATTCCATTGTTATAATATTGATTGGAAAAGGATGAAATCAATGTGAATTGCAAAGGCTATGATAATTAATGTGAAGGTTGAACATTGTTGATTGGTTTTCATGGATGAAAAGTGAGACATGATATATTGAGGCACAAGATGGAAAACATATGCTTTCATTAAACAAGAAAACGGTATGGTACAAATTGGAAAATGTAGCCAATACAAATCTGATTTGTTGTTAGAAAATTATATATTACGGAGCAATGGAACACATAAAATATTGCAGAAATATAAATACAAAAAACGCATAGAAAAAGGGAGACACAGATATACGTGGTTCACCCACTTTGGGCTACATCCACGGAGAAATAGCCAGTCCTTCTTTTATTATATTATCCAGAAAACTGAAGAGATACAACCTACAACAGATCCGCTGTAACACCCTCTTCGATCTCAATCTCCTCTCTCTTCCTCACTCAGAATACAGATCTGCATAGACACAATACAATTCCCTCGTATATAGTGAGGGATTTCCTTCTAGGGCAAAAAACCCTAAACTAAACATAACTTCCACTGTCAGATCATTCGCCTAATGAACAACCCAGATTGACTAGAAATTACTAGACTTTTACAAGGCAATTTTACATCTATTTTTAGCTTTGGAGGCGCTACCCCCAAACCCCCGCCGGGGGACCATTGGTCCCCGGACCCCCTAGCCAGGGGAGATTTACCCCCCCCACACCCCCCCTGCGTGGAGGGGTGTACAGTGTTCTTTGGGTATACATCCTGTTGAAACCTTTGAATACAGAAGATAATTAGCCTCCACACCCAACAATATCCCACTTGGAGACTGATTATAGCAACTCCACCGTTGCTTCATTTGCTAAACAATGACTCCACTTTGGACCTGGTTGTTTCTCATCTTCTTCATTATACTTGAAGACCAATTGAAACTGAGTAGATTCTTAGTTTCTCCCTGGTTACAACTTTTGTTAACATATCTGCAGGATTCTGGCTATTGTGTATCTTTTCTAGCTTCAACTGTCTATCTTCCAATGCCGTATGAAATGGTACTTGTGATGTATATGTTTAGTCTTGGAATGAAATGCAGAGTTCTTTGCAAGATGTATGGCACTCTGGCTGTCACTGTATAACCTGCCCAACTCCTGCTTCTTACCTAATTCATCCAGAAACCTTTGTAACCAAATCATTTCTTTACTAGCCTCTGTAGCAGCAACATACTCTGCTTCTATTGTTGAAATTGCAACAACACTTTGGATTTTTGAAACCCAACTGACAACTGTTCCACCTACAGTAAAAACATACTCTGTTGTGCTCCCCTATTATCTCTATCACCTACCACATCGGCATCAACATATCCCTGTAGAGCAATGTTTGAACCACCAAATCATAATGCTTGATTTGTGGTACCTCTCAAATACCTAAGAATCCACTTCACTGCCATTCAATGTTCTTTTCCTGGAGTGTTCATGTACCTGCTTACAACTCCCACTGCATGTGCAATATCAGGTCTTGTGCAGACCATTGCATACATTAAGCTTCCAACTACTGATGCATATGGAACTTTAGACATATGATCCATTTCTTCTTGAGTCTTAGGACACGCCTCCTTACTTAATTTGAAATGGCTAGCCAAAGGTATACCAACTGGTTTTGCATTTTGCATATTAAACCTTTTCAACACCTTTTCTATGTACTCACTTTGAGACAATGTTAATTTGCGATTCTTCCTATCTCTAGTTATTCTCATACCAAGGATTTGTTTTGCAGCACCCAAATCCTTCATTACAAATGAGTTTGGCAATTTCCTTTTGAGCACATTTATTTCCTACAAGTTAGAACTTGCAACAAGCATATCATCTACATACAATAACAATATAATATAGCTACCATCATTTTTCTTTTTGAGATAAACAGAATGATCAGAGTGACATCTAGTATAACCTTGTTCAGACATAAACCTGTCAAATTTTAGATACCACTGCCTTGGAGCCTGTTTTAAGCCATACAAGCTCTTCTTCAACCTACACACTAGTTTCTCCTTCCCTTTTACCTCATATCCTTGCGGCTACTACATATATATATCTTCCTCCAAATCCCCATGGAGAAAGGTTGTCTTTACATCTAATTGCTCAAGATGCAATTTTTCAGCTGCTACTAGACTTAGAATAGTTCTGATTGAAGTCATTTTCACAACAGGAGAAAACATTTCATAAAAATCAATACCTTTCTTCTGTGAAAACCCCTTCACTAAAAGTCTAGCTTTGTACCTCTGTTTTCCTTCATCTTATTCCTTTATCTTGTAAACCCATTTATTCTGCAATGTTGTTTTACCTGCAAACAACTTGACTAAGTCCCAAGTCTGGTTATGTGCTAAGGATTCCATCTCTTCTTTCATGGCTTGCTCCCACTTCTTCTGGTTTCTACCTACACTGCTTCTTCATAACATTCTGGTTCACCAGAATTAGTCAACAATACATAATATAATGAAGGAGAGTATCGTTCAGGGGGTCTACTTATCCTGGTAGATCTTCTAACACCACTTTCAGGTGTTTGAAGTGCTTGTTGCTATTGTGGTTGTTGTTCTAGCTATTTAACATTATGATTTTCAGGCACCATCACTTTTCCTGTGATATCGTCAAGCACTGTGTATTCTCTTTTTTCTTTTTCTTGTTTCCTTTCCTGCAACTGATTCTTATAAAAGACCTTTTCATTGAATATTACATCTCTACTCCTAATGATTTTGTGATTTTCATAATCATATAAGCGATAACCAAAATCATTAAACACCGTATCCAATAAAGGTACATTTCTTTGATTTTTCCTCAAGCTTTGTTCTATTTTCTTTGTTAATGTGAGCAAAAGCTTCACAACCAAAAGTCTTTAAAAATGAGTAGTTTACCTTTTTACCTGTCCATGCCTCCTCTGGAATACCACCATCCAAGGAACTTGAAGGCCCTCTGTTTATTAGATAAACAACATTATCTATAGCATCTACCCAAAATTGTAAAGACAATCCTACATGCAATCTCATGCACCTTGCATGCTCCATAATTGTCCTATTCATCCTTTCTGACACACCATTTTTTTGTGGTGTTCTTGGAACTGTCTTCTCTCTGCGAATTCCATTCTATGAACAGTACCTATCAAACTCTTTGCTACAATATTCACCTCCATTATCTAATCTGAGACACTTCAACCTTTTCCCTGTCTCATTTTCAACCAAAGCTTTCCATTTCTTAAAAGTATCAAATACATCAAATTTATTTAGAATACAATAAATCCAAGTTTTTCTGGTTGCATCATCAATAAAAGTAACATAATAATGAGAGCCACCAAGAGATGATACCTGAACAGTTCCCCATACATTTTTATGCACAAGCTCAAATTTTTCACTCTTTCTTTCTTTCCCAACTCTAAGGAATCTGACTCTCTTATGTTTTCCATAAACACAATTCTCACAGAATTTTAAATCAACATGATTCAAACCTGGCAACAAATTTATTGAGTGAAGAATCTGCATCCCCTTCTCACTCATGTGCCTGAGCCTATGATTCCACAATGTTGTATCTTCTCTTGTAGAGGTTAAAGCATTAACAGAATTAGAAATATTGTTGCATAAATACACTGTACCAACCTTTTCTCCTTTCGCTATTACCAGGGATCCTTTGGTGACCTTCTAGGTTTTATCTGTGAAAGTAGTTACACAACCTTCATCTCCCAACTACCCTGTTGAAATCAGATTTTTTTCAGATCTGGAACATGCCTTACCTCCTTCAATAGCCATTGATTTCCATTCTGTTGTTTTATGAAAACTGTAGCCATTCCAATAATTTTACAGGGTTTATCATCACCCAATCGGACCTGTCCAAAATATCCTTGAACATAATCATGAAAATGTTTCTTATCAGGTGTGGCATGGAATGAGGCCCCTGAATCTACCACCCAGGCATCAATAATATTTTCTAGTGAAAGAATCAAAGCATCTTGCAACAAATCACCTGTTACATTCGCTTCATGATTGTTTTCTTGCTGTGTGTCTCCTTTTCCCTTCTGAGACTTGCAGTCTTTCTTCAGGTGTCCTTTCTTCCTAGATTTCCAGCACACTATCCCTGATCTGGACTTGGATCTGCCTTTTCTTGACTTACTGTGATATCCAGAGCTCTTTCCTCTTTCCATTTTTCTTCCCCTAGTCTCTGCAGTTAAAGCATTACCTGATGTCTCACCAGAGCTTTTCCGTCGCATTTCCTTGCTAAGGATTGCACCGACAACATCATCAAACTTTAAAGTACTAGATCCAGAGACAGAGATATTAACAGCCATAACTAAGCCATTCCAACTTTCTGGCAATGAGCACAGAAATAACAGAGCCCTAACTTCATCATCAAAATTTACCCCTACAGAACTTAACTGACTCGTAACTATATTAAAATAATTTAAATGATCTACAACAGATCCACCTTCTAACATCTTCATACTAAATAAACGCTTCATAAGAAATACCTTATTTGAGGCCGACGTTTTTCATATAGTTTGGCCAATGCCGACATTAAACCCTGTGTTGTCGTTTCCTTTGAAATATTAAATGTTACCGACGCCGCTAGGCACAACCGTATTGTTCCAAGTGCCTTCCTGTCAAGAATATACCCATTCTATGTCTGTCATACTCATCAGCTTCTTTGACTTTTCACTCAATGGTTGGTACAGATCTCTCTGATACAGATAATCTTCCATCTGCATCTTCCGCAGCTGGTAGTTTTGGCCGTTGATTTTTTCGACCCTAAACCTACCATCTTCCACCATTGCTCCCACTCGAACCAGGAACCCTTCTCTACTGCGGGTTTATTAGCCAAATAGACCTTCAGCTCTAATACTAGTTGTTAGAAAATTATATATTACGGAGCAATGGTACACATAAAATATTGCATAAATATAAACACAGAAAACGCATAAAAAAAGGGAGACACAGATATACATGGTTCACCTAGTTTGGGCTACATCCACGGAGAAACAGCCAATCCTTCTTTTATTATATTATCCAACAAATTGAAGAGATACAACCTACAACAAATTCATTATAACACCCTCTTCGCTCTCAATCTCCTCTCTCTTCCTCCCTCAGAATACAAATCTACATAAACGTAATACAATTCCCTCATATATAGTGAGGGGTTGCCTTCTAGGGGGAAAAACCCTAAACTAAACATAACTTCCACCATCAGATCATCCGCCTAATGAACGGCCCAGATTGACTAGAAATTACTAGACTTAAATTACAAGGCAATTTTACATCTATTTTTAGCTTCGGGGGCGCTGCCCCCAAACCCCCACTAGGGGATTGCTGGCCCTCGGACCCCACAGCCAGGGGGGATTTACCCCCCTGCGTGGAGGGGTGTATATTCTTCTTGGGATATACATCCGGCTGAAACCTTTGAATATAGAAGATAATCATGCTCCACACCCAACATTTGTCTCTTGTAATCATTAATGTTGAGCTATATTATTTAAGATCTATTTTATATTACAAAATTCAGTTTTCTAGTTTTGACAATAAAGAGACTAGTAGTGAATAGTTTTAGGAGACCAAGAAACAATGCATCATTTCGTATTGCTACAGAGAATACAAAGAGCCAATAAGACATACTTATAAAATATACATTGTTTAATGAGAAAAGGAATTTTGGGGAGTTAAGTAGTTTATATGAGAGGATTCATGAGCAGAAACAGAAGGGGAACATAATTTAAGAAGAAAAGCAGAGAAGATGAACAACAAACTTGAGAGCAGAAATTTTTATCAATTAACCAAAACACTTGACTTTGTATTATGATAGAGAGATTGTAGTCTCCTTTCATGTTGTAGCTTGTTCAAGAACAGGTTATAGCTTATTGAGGTTGAAGCCTCTTGTGGGTTGTAGCTGGTGAGCTCCAGTATTGCAGCAATGATGCTACAACTCTTGGGACTCCCTACTTTACTTTTATCAACCCAGTAGTTCGTAACAAAATTGGAAGCGACGATGCTATATGCACAAGTACTAGCTCTTACTGCACGCTGTCACTTGATCAGCTGGCACAAGTTCGCTAGGAGCTTAAGCCAACTTCCATGAGTTGTTAGAAGAAGATTTTAACTATGATGGTGAAAGCTAACTCAAAAGAGGCTAGTCTACTTGCAGAAAGAAGATGAAAGCTGAAAGTAAATGCAAACCCTAGCAAACCCTAATTTTACCGACTAACGCTACTTGTGCAAGAAAAGAGATGTAAGCTACTGAAATGGATGTCATTGACTATTGCAAAGGTAAAATGCATGTGTTTAAGCTACTCCAGAAGGAAAATATGGAAAAATCATCTTTTTGTATTTTTGAGCAATTTTATGTAGAATTATTATGCATGTATTTTAACTATTTTTTACTGTGCAAAGGTTTATTAGCGAAAGGAAATGGAGTGGGCATTTGCAGGAGGTTGGGAAGGCATGAAGAGGACCCAAGGGGTCCCTAGCACCCTTCTAGAGATTTCCACCGCGCTCAGATCTCAAAAAATCACTTGCATGAACTTCTACAGGAGGCTGCAGGGGATCTACAAGAAATTCTACAGGAAGTTCTACAAGAACAAGTCGAAAGTGGTTTTTAGAGGGTTGATGGTGGAAAAATGGTGGGAAAGTGGAAATGAAGGATGGATATGGATGTTAAGGGATCTAGGACCCGGTAAATGAAGCTCAGGAGTGATGAGGATTGTTGGATTTGTTCAAGGATGAAGAAAACAATGTTGCACAAAAATGTAGAAATTAGGGCAAGTTGGGAAAGTATGGCGAATGAGTGAGGGAGATCTTGAGCGAGGGACTGAAGAAGGTTTCATGATGGAGGAAGGATAGGCTGGAGTTTCTTACAGGTGTTCTTCACACTACTTTCCAAAACTGATTTGAGCAAAGACTAAAAAACAGAGATTTATCTATTTTGACCTAATTCTGACCTAGAAACCAGAAACATGATGAACAGAAGTTTATAGACAGGAAATCATGCAAGGAAGCTATGGAAACTAAGCAGGAACAGATCTAAGCATGAAAACACAACTGATATCAACTTTTCCAACTCAAAATATAACACTAGCAATTGCATTGGTAGGCAAAAACAGTGTTTTTGTGGCAGCAAGTGTGCCTTGGTCTCAATTCATGGTCCCAAGGAGGGAGAAAGGAGATCAAGGACTAATTGGTAGCCTTTTTATGGATCTTTTCTATTATCAAACTATCAAATCAACCTAAATCATGAACAACTATCTTAATCATCAAAAACAACCTAAGTAACAAAGCAAGATTTTAACCTAAATAACAGAAATTATTTTATGAATGCAATAAAAACACATAGAAGTACACAAAGTAGGTACTGGGCACTTGGGTTGAGCCCAACCCCAAGAGCTACAACCTCCTAAGAAAGGTCAGAGCTGGTTCAAAGCTGGATTCATCTTCATTGATCAAAAAATAATAGTTACTTCTCAAAAACTATTTGCAAGAAGAAGCTCGAGAATGTGTTGATTACAGGGCTGAACTAAAGTGCGAAAATAGAATATCAAATGGCTAAACTACTAAGGCTTGAAGCCTTCCTATTTATGCAAATGGGGACTCCCAACAGTCCTCCTTAACTTTAGGAGCTTGGCTGCCCAAAACTGCAGTTAAGAGGCACTTCACTAGACCTACTTGGCTGACCCTTGAAATCATCTTTGGTGGGCTGTTGAACTCTGAGTTGATTGTGGAGAACTTGAGGAAGGGGTCATTTAGTGCAGGAGACACTCCTCCTATAAATCCTTAGCCTTGTTTCTTTGAATTTGGTTGCCAATCTACTCATAAATGCTTGATCTTGGTCCAAAAATGTCCAAAAATCTACAATAAGCACGTATTAGACTTTGTGGTAAAGTGACTATTCCCATTCACTCAATTAACATAAATATATTCAAAATCATGCATAAAACTATGGAGAATGGTGGATTAAATGAGAATAATAGGAAAAATGAGCCCATATAGTTACCCGTTTCCAAGGCTCATCAGTAGCCTGCAGAAAACTTTATGGGAGTTGCAGCTTCCTTGAGGTAGGATCCTCTTGTAGGTTGCAGCCTACAAAAATATGATGTAATTGGGAAGTAGGAGCTTACCTTCACATCACTTTCAGCCAAAAATCTGTGGTTTTCTCCCTTATGGGTTTCCACTTATATCTCATGTCTTCATGTGTTGTTTTTTTGAATGTTGTGTGAATTCTCTTGAATTCTGAATAAGTATATATGCAAATGTCTCTCTCTCTAGTAACTGCAAAAACAAACAATTAAAAATTGAGCATATTCATAAGTCATTAACTGCATAAGATAAAATTAAGTTGAGAAAAAAATGAAATTTAAGATTATTGATTCATCCCACCCCTCTTAGTAATATCCAAACATATATATCAATTGGTACCAAAGCCAGTTCCTTCAATATCAGTCTAATAACTGGAAGGAGGTCCTAAGTCAGTAGAATGGCTAGTTAGGGAGGATGCTCAACAAATAAAGACCCCTTGTTTACTGGTACAATATATGCCTTTTGGAAAGACTCAAGAATGAAGACATATTTAATGTCTCTTGGAGTAGAAGTTTGGGCTTATGTAATGGTATGGTATGAAGAATCAAAGGAAATGACTGGTGACAAAGATGCCAAAATGGAATTTATAGCTAATGTAAAAGTTAAGAATGTTGTTCTGAGTGGATTAAGCAAGTCTAAGTTTATTAAAATAATGCATTTCCAGACATCTAAAGAAATCTAGATTAAGTTGGAAAGTATACATGAAGGAGATAAAAAGGTAAATATGGCCAAATGACAAGTATATAGAATGTAGTTTGAAGCTTAAAAATGAATGAAGATGAAGATGAAGATATTTCTAAGTTCTTTTTTAGAGTTTATGAAGTCGTTAATATCATGATGGGTCTAGGAGAAACAATCAAAGAAAGTGTAATAATTCAAAAAATATTGAGGTCATTACCTTCTCAGTTCAATCCTAAGATTTCAGAAATAGAAGAGACAACAAACTTTGAGACTTTGAACAAGCATCAATTAATTATCTCTTTGACAGCATATGAGATGGTAATTCCAAAAAAAAATCAACCACTAGAGATGCAACTTTCAAAGAAAACAAGTACATAGAAGACAAATAATGCTCATGCTTGTGCTTAGATGAAGAAGAAGAAAAATTTGTCAGAAGATTGAAGAAAGGTATAGGTAAGTATAAAGGAAAACTTCCATTTAAATGTTTCAATTATAGAAGAGTGGGGAATTATGCCTCAAAGAAAGAAAAAAATCAGCCTAGAGGGAAAGAAAAGAGAAAGTCAAGTAAAATGCATAAAGAGACAAAGTTTAAAAGGCCCCTATAATACTATTGATTCCCCATTACTATTGTCATTGTATCTATTATTTTTATTATTGTGCCCCTATTATCCCCATATTGTTATTAGTATGCCCCATAGAAACCCACTATTGTTATTTTTGTGCCCTTATGTTATTACTGTTATGTCGGCTTGATTATATTGTGACCCCTTAGACTCCTATATATAGAAGAGAGGATTAGTCATTTGTATCATCCAAGAATTTTTCATTTGGGTAATGTAAAGGAGGTTTCCCCCTCGAAGAGGCTGAATTCTAAGGCATTGATCTATCTTTTCTATCTTTTTGCTAGCTGGTTCCTAACATTTGGTATTAGAGCTTTGGATTCTAGGATTTCGCTGCTCCAAACAAGTCATCGTGGAATTTTCACTATAAATTTTTCTCTACGATGTTTCAAAAGCTACAAAAAAACCCCATTTGAGCTGACATTGTTATGAACTTCGGGTCCAAATTTCAAATCTTGTCTCAATCTATTTGTGGAGATATGATCTAAGGAAGTTAGGGTTTTTGTAGACTCCCGAATTACATTCCAAACGGGCGACCTATGGAAAATCATCATAACCTTTCTTTTGAGCATCAGATTGAAATTTCATAAGAAATTTCAAAAAGAGGAAGGTATGTAGGTTTCTGTGTATTAGTTTCAATTTCAGGTACTAAGGTCGAAACAATGACACGTGGCACATCGTACAAGTTCACTCTACTGAACTAGTCTATAATCAGGTCACCATAGGATATTTGGCATAACTCTTCCTTGGAGAATCCAATCTTGATCATACTTGGAGGGTTAGAAAGAGGACTTAAAGGGCTATTGCAGGATGAGATTTCAGATATTCGAGATCCGCAAATACAGAGATACAACAGATTCATATCGAGCTCTTACAAAGTGAAAAAAGGTGTGTAGTTTTTTTGAAATTTTTCATAAGATTGGTTTGAAAAATTAGTTTGAAGGAATTCAAAGGAAATAGTGAAGAATCATTAGCATTAAATAATGCCTCGAAGAAAGAAAATGGAAACACCTAGTAAGAAACCTGAAAGATCTAGCATGACTCGTGAAGGAGAGGAAGAAATGCAACATGATATATCAAAATTACAAGACCAAGTACAACAAATTTCACTCACTAAAGGTAAATGAAGACAAGATGAATGGCGTGGAAGCTAATATGAATGGAATGCAAGTTAAGATGGATGGCGTGGAAGCTAAGATGAATGGCATGGAAGTTAAGATGAATGGCATAGACGCTAAGATGAATGGCATGGATGATAAGATGGAAGAATTGAAGATAAATTTGAATAAGTTGCTACAAGAAATGGTCACTAATGGTGAAAGGGTAGTAAAGGAAACTCATGGTGAGAACAAAATAAATGTTAATCATGATTTCATAGACTCTAATGTTGGATTGAAGACCCATCATGTTCCAAAAATCTATATGAGGAAGTTTGATGGCAAGGATCCCGGAACATGGATACTATAGATGGAGCAATTTTTCGATCTCCATAATGTACAAAACACACAAAAGGTACGTATTGCAACTTTATATTTGGAACCAAATAATTTTGTATGGTATTGATGGCTTTGATATTGTAAACAAATTGTCACTTGGGCAATTTTTACAGAAGAAATGATAGCACATTATGAGGATACAAAAAGCAACACATTTTTAAGCCAATTAATAAATCTCAAACAAAAGGGTTCAATGATGGAGCACATTAAGGACTTCTAGAAATTGAACATAAGGGTAAAAGATATTCTAGAGAAGCATAGGATTGATGTGTTCATAAGGACTTTAAAGGATAATATCCAACATGAGGTTCGCCTTTGGGAACCTGATTCATTGAAGAAGGCATTCAAGTTAGCAAGAAAAATGGAAAGCAAAATCATGGCAACTAGGAAGCCTACCACTCACAACTACAAAGAAGGAAGTGTTGTTGCCCCTATCCTTCCACAACTTACAAGGTTGACACCACAACATTTGGAAGAAAAAAGAGCAAAAGGGATTTGTTATAGTTGTGATAGCAAATACACTAAAGGTCATAAGTGTGTTGAGAAGAAATTATTCTACATAGATTGTGAAGGGGAGGAAGAAAAGGAACAAGAAATGTTAAAAGAAAATGATATACTCCAGGAACAAACTATAGATAAGAAGAAATGAATCTGACCATATCTTGTAATGCATTGGCTGGAATTACCACTCCTCAAGCTATCAAGATAGAAATACATATCAAGAAGAAAAAGGTAATAGTGTTGATTGATTCGGGAAGTACCAATAATTTTAATCATTGTAAGATAGCAAAGGAATTGAATTGCTTCCTATATCCAGTACCAGAGTGTCAAGTGATGGTTTCCAATGGAGGAACCATAAATTGCTCTGGAAAGTGCCATAATATCAAGCTATCCATGGGAGAATATGTATTGAATAGCGCAATTCTTTCCATTCCAATGGGTGGTGCTGATGTTGTACTAGGAGTCTAATGGCTATAATCCTTGGGTACAATAGCTTTTAATTTTCAAGAACTTTTCATGAAATTTTGTGTAGAAGGAAAATAATTTGAATTAAGGGGTATTGCAGGGAAACTGAGAAATATAATCAGCTCTAATGGTATGACAAAGCTTCTAAAGAAGGAACAATGAGGTGTAATTACACAATTATGTTCGCTAGAGGTTCCCACATTGAAATCATCTATTTCTCCAAATCTCCAAAAAATCTTGGACAATCATTCCAAGGTATTTGAGACTTCTAAAGGTCTCCCACCTATTCTTGATCGTGATCATGCTATTCATTTGATTCCAGGAAGTGTTCCTCCAAAGATCATGCCATACAGATATCCCTATGCCCAAAAGAGTGAAATCGAATGTATGGTTGTAGAAATGCTAGAGGCTGGTATAATTCAACCTAGTCAAAGTTCTTTCTCTGCTCCAGTAATATTGGTGCACAAGAAGGATGGATAATGGCACATGTGTCCAGATTATAGGTAGCTCAATAAGCTCACTATTGAAGATAAATTTCCCACTCCTGTCATTGATGAATTATTGGACGAATTGCATGGATCAATTTACTTCACCAAGTTGGATCTTCATTCAGGATATCATCAAATCAGAATGAAGATTGAAGACATTCTAAAAACAACATTTAGAACTCATGAGGGTCATTATGAATTTTTGGTCATGCCTTTTGGCCTTACCAATGCACCTTCTACATTTCAAGGTTGGATGAATTCCATTTTCAAACCCTTCCTTAGAAAATTTGTGTTGGTATTTTTTGATGATATACTAATCTACAACAAGTCTTGGAAGGATCATATTGAACATGTTGACAGGGTGCTCAAACTATTGGAGGAGAAACAATTATATGCAAAAAGATCCAAACGTTTCTTTGGAGTACAATAGGTGGCATATTTGGGTCATATTGTATCTCATGAAGATGTTAAGGTAGACCCTGTTAGTATCAGCCTTTGTAGCCTTCCTCCAGTGATTAAATATGCTCTTACAAAATGATTTTAAGCTGTCAAGGTCAATTTTGTCATTTCAAAGAGTCTTCAAGCAAAATTTGGTCACTAGGCATTAGGTCTAGGGTTTGTTTTCACTCTTTTCAAAGTTGTCCAAATGGCAGTCCATGTCATCATTCAGCTGAGTGTACCATCATTCAGAGGGTTTTCATCATCATTTCAAGTTCCATTGGGTCATTTTACAGCTTATTCATGCTTTAGTGGTGCCTTGGTAAGGTCCATTTCCCTCTTCTAGGGTTTTGGAGGTAATTTCTCTTGGATGGTCAAATCATTGAAAAAATTTGTATCCTGATGTTCATACACCTTCCCCTATCATTAATGTACCTTATTAAACACTTCCCATCACTGAGATTCCCCAAATTCCTCATTTTTCTACAAACGCTAGTTTCTTGCCACAACTTGGCAATTTTCTAGGCTAGGCCTGTGTTTTGCCCTTTTGGACCCCTTCCACTCACTCGATCTCTGAGATTCCACTTTCTTCTACTTCCTAACATCCCTCCCTACTTCCAAAAATTTCTCCAAGAATTTAGAAGCCCCTTATCCCCTTCATTTCGCTTCATTTCGATAAAATCCCTTGTTTCACACATTGGGATAGGTTTCACTCAAATGATATTTCAGAGAAATAAAAGATGAATTTTGGAAAAATGAGAGATTTTTTTGTTCAAAACATGCCAAGGAAGAAAAAACTCCTTCACTTTTTACACAGGTATAATGGTTTTGGAGAAATGTCAAAAATACAATCGCCCCGGGAGAATTGATGCACCTCTGAAGTGACCTTGGGAAAATCAATTTTTCTCCTAGCCTGGTTGGAGAAATAACTTTATTGATGAGTCAAAGGATACCTAGACAAAAATATATTTCCAATGAGCTATCATGAGCTCAATTTGGAGTTGAGGAAGGCATTCAAAAGTTGACTGCAACAGCACTCTGCCTTGAGGCAGCCTCATTTGGCACATTTGGCCAGTCTTGGGAGATTTGATTTTGGACAAGGCAAATGAACTCAAAATTAAAAAATTCCAATTTTTTGGAAAGTAGACTCAAATACCTTTCCAAAACGCTATCCTGTGCCCAATTTGGACACCGGGAAGGCCTCCAAAAGCCTCCTGCAAAAAGGCGCTACGCATATAGCTTCCCCTACCTTTGTAAAATAACACTGGCGCTACGCACATAAGGAGCACTACGCATTGGGCCAGAACACAAAATTTTTTTGCCACTGCTATTCAAAATTCAAATTCTCTCAGTCTCCTTTTCCTCCTGTAAGTTTAAATCATCTTGCTATTATCTTTGGTCAGTGTTTGGAGTTGTTTGAAGATCGGTTGTAAGAGTATGAATGTTGAAAAACACAAACCCTACTCTCTTGCAGTCCACTATTCACACGGCCCTATTTCCCACAGTTCCTCCCACATTTGGCATTTGAAACAAAAGCAAAAAATCATCATTCTTCATCTCATTTAAGCCAACACAGATTTTGCAACATCATGGAGGCGGACAACAATACATCATACAACCAAGACAGAGATTGCACCACTGAACTGCATACACCAGGAGGACACTGAAGCGCCGTGAAACACCTAATCCATTCCAGATTTTGGCCGAGGCTTCACTAGATGAGCATGATACATGATGGAGGGTCTTCACTCCGAATTTGAGCAAATTCGGAGAAATTTTTGTCATTTTGAAATTTTTTGGTCCCAAAACAGATTTTTCAGCTATACGAGTAGCGCATCGACACGCTCGCTTATGATTGGGACACTTGCTGGAGGAAAAATTTATATTTTTGGGTTTTTCATGGTAATTTATGCATGCTCAGTTATTTCTGAAGCATTTCATCAAGTTTTGGATGATCGAAAGGCCCAAAAACACCATGAAAACCACCTTGCTGCCACCTTTTGCAACAGCAGGAAATACTTTTGGGAGAATGCAATTTTGGAGGGGCAAATGAGCTCCAAATTGAAAAATTCCACTTAGGTTGGAAAGTAGACATCCAGGGATTTCCAACGCGCTACCATGAGCTCAATTTGGATGTCGAAAAGTGCCCCAAAAATAGGCTGAAAGGTGCGTTATGCATAGAGATCAGGGCGCTACGCATAGAGGTTTTTGGTCAAATTTTCATCCTCCAGCTCAGGAATTCGGCCAGTTTTCACCAGTTTCACTTCTTGATGTGATTTTTGACCCAACTTGATGTAATTTTACGTGTATGAGGTAACTTGGCACTTATTTACCTTATTCTAGATGATTCATTCACAAAAAAGCAAAAATTTAATGTAATGAATCAGTTTCCTAGCAGATAGGGGTTAGTTGTTTGACTACCTAGATTTCAATTCCTTGTTTAGAATTCATTCAAACTGCTCCTAGAAGGAGGAGCTCGACCCCTAGAGGTTAGGGAATGGGTTAGCTTGGTCTATATGATGTAAATTTTCAGTCAGTAGCAAGGGTTGGACTCTTGGGAAGATTTTGGCACACTATTGTACATATTTTTCATATTTTGGCTAAGGAAAGATCAGAGGTTTTGTAGCACCTGTTGGGATTCTTGTGGCTTTCAGTTCTTGATGGTGTTATCTCTCAATTTATTGTAAGTTTATTCATGTTTAATGTATGCCATTCCCCTCTTATGCTTCTGAAACTAAATGAATGAGTAAATGAGGTTGAATCCATTATTTACAATGCTTTTCCTTTAAATTTGTTTAGTTTTACATATTTTCGCCAGTTTGGAGAGGATCCGTGTTCTCCCTTGACCTCTTCAGCTCCTTGTCATTCTGATCCATCCATACACCTGATCAAAGGCAACAAGACTACTACCTACCTCGTCCCAACTCGAATTCTGCAAAGATCTAACCTTATCCCTGGACCCAAAATTGGTTTTCCCGTTTCTCCAACAAAAAACTCAAAAATCTAAATCAAACTTTCCTACCTCTTTACTAGCCTAAAATCAGTATTAATTTTGAGTCATCTCAGCCCCTTTGAAGACCTTTTGCCGAGATAGACCCGGAGAGAGCCCTCTCCTGTCCTCGTAGGGCTAGCTATGAGGCTGAGCTTGGTTTGATGTGGCCTTGAGTTTTGCCTTCCTCAGCCTGAGGCAGATTTGAGCGCTAACATAGTGGCGACCATACTGGGGAAGAACAAATGGTTTACTTGTTGATGTAATTTGCTTTATAAGCTACAGATGGAGCCTAAAGTTATGCCAGGTAGCCTTCGAAACGCTTTTTCTTTGCATTAGTGGAAGTAGATAAACGCTGCTTCAGTCAATCTCAGGTCTAGCTAGTAAACGTGACATCTAACTTGCTAATTACCCCAATATATGTATCAAGTTCAGATCTGATGGTTGATGGTGGACAATGATCAGACACTCTCAAGGATGAAATCATTCACCTGGCGACTCTGAATCATTTTCAAGATCAGATCCAAAGACTCCACTGGAGGATGATCCCGACCAGCAAAAACATGAAAGGACAACATGGACAGATCAGGTATTCAAGTTGGAATTTCATCCAAGACATTTTGTTCTTTGTCATAAATTATTTCTTCTTTTTTCCCAAGAATTTCAAGAAGGCTTTGCAAAGTATACTATATTTGAGAAAACATCCCAGGCCTGCATTTGATTCTTTCCCTTTGAAGATTGTGAATACCAAAGATTTGCATGCCTTTGAGCTTGATCAGGATCCTTTTTCCAAATTTTGTGATGACCATCTTCAAATTGATGAGCCCCAAGAGACTAAGACTGATTCTATACCTGCTGTACATACCCCTACACCTTGTAAAATTCCAGATCGGTATAAACCTCTTGTTTTACCTTCTGTTCTCAATGCTTTCCCCAAAAACTATGATCTATACTTGCCGAGGTTCGATGGTGAAAGTAAGAATGTCAACGCTGAGCAACATGTGCAGAATTTTGAGTCTTTTCTAGACCTTTTTGAAGTTGATAGCGAAGATGTTAGTATAAGGATTTTTGCTCTTTCTTTGCAAGCTAAAGTGAAGAGTTGGTTCAAAACCCTGCCTGATACGAGCATCTCAGATTTCCGGCAGTTCGTCAAATTTTTTCTCGATAGGTGGATGATCGGGCAGAACCTTTTCTTGATTGTAGAAGAGTATAACCAGCTGAAAAGATTGCCAGGGGAGATAGTACAACAGTTTTCTGCCAGATTTAACCAAGTTTATTATTCGATGCCAATTGAGATAAGGCCTACTCCTAGATCTGCTCTCTTGCACTATCCGGGTGCCTTTGATCCGGAAATGGAGTTTCAGCTGAGAGAAAGGGATATTGCAACACTTCACGAGATGAAAAACAGTGCAGTAAATGTAGAGGCTCATCTGTTGATCCGAAGGGAAAGGTTGAAAGAAGAAGAGATGAAAAACATAGATCTGGTCGAATCAACATCTCTAGAGGTAAAGCTTGACATTTTGGTAAGTGCAGTAGAAGAGATGATGCAAAGGATCACCCCAAGGAATGATTATGATGTTCAAGCCCATGGCTTGTTGATTGAAGAAGAACAAATGGCCGCTCCAAAACATTTTGTTTCTTATCCTAGTTGTCATAGATCTCATAATGATTGTTTTGTAGATCACCTTGGCGAAGAAAGAACTATTGACATGACCTGCATGCTTGATGATATGTTTTACACTGATGATTTGCCTCAGTTTGATCAGTATGGTGATGATTATGTTCTCCAAACAGAAGCTAATCTTACAGACAAATCAGCATCTAGTTTGTGGGAGGAAGAAGTTCATTTTCAGCAGCTTGAATACAATGTTTAGCCATCACATATCAGCTATGACAGTGATGAGGAAAGTGCAGCAAATTTTGAAGTAAGTGAAGGATCTTTGCCTTTTTGTTTTGATTCATGTCAGTTCATCAGAGACAACTTCCATGCAATCATAAATCAGCTGTCAACAAGTTTTGATTTGGACCATCTTGAGAGCAATGAAAACCTTGTTCAAGACTTTTCATATCCAGAATTGCAGCCCTCGAATGCCATTGATTTTCAAGTCGCAAATAAAGACTTGGAAGCTGGAACATATGCTCAGATGATTCAAGATGATTCCATACCATTTTGTTTCGAATCATTTCATCTTTTGAAGGGAAATTTGCATAGTACATCTTCAGTGAAGAATGAGCAGCATGTAGGCAATCATGTAATCACATTGGAACCAAAAGAAAATGGGTTGCAGCAGTATTTTCAAGTTTTTCATGATCCAATAGCTGATGTTTTGGATGAGGTTTGCAGTCAAAGTCTCTCTCCATTGACTATATGTGAGCTTGAAATGTGTATTGATACAAACTTGATCTGGCAACCGGTTTCTTTGTCATTTTCAGTAGAGTTCTCGTCACAAGGCTCAAATCAAAGTTTGCATTCATGGTATGAGGAAAAGAGAAGTAATCCATTGGATGAGCTAAGTTCCAGTGTGCTTGAATTTCAAGATCCTTATGCAGTGTTTTTGGAGGCGGATAGAGAATTCATATCATTCAAAGGATCTGTTTCTAAGTTATCATGGGAGTTGCCTTTCAGTAGTTCTCTCTTGTTGTTCATAAATGAGCACTTGCAGAAAATTCGAACAACAGATGGAATACTTACTTGGTTGCATTGGTTGTTTCATTTCACTTGATCAGGTGATGAATGAAACTGTTAGGGTAGGTTGTGATGAATAAGCTCCCCTTTGAGCATCATTTTCAGTTTGTCAGTTGTGTTTAAGTATCGTGTCAGTTTTTAGTTGAGTCATGAGTCATTTGTGAATCAATTTACAGTCTTGTTGTTAAGTTAGTTTGTCTCGGTCTTCAGTCATGCATTTCAACTTGAGTTTTTGACTCCATTGCCCAATGGATGAAGGCACTGGTCTGCTCTCCCAAAGATCTGTCGTTCTTGGCACCTCCAAGGAGCTACCATCCCCATTGGAGCCAATGTTAGTGTCAGCCTTTGTAGCCTTCCTCCAGTGATCAAATATGCTCTTACAAAGTGATTTTAAGGTGTCAAGGTCAATTTTGTCATTTCAAATAGTCTTCAAGAAAAATTTGGTCACTAGACATTAGGTCTAGGGTTTGTTTTCACTCTTTTCAAAGTTGTCCAAATGGCAGTCCATGTCATCATTCAGCTGAGTGTATCATCATTCAGAGGGTTGTAATCATCATGTCAAGTTCTATTGGGTCATTTTACAGCTTATTCATGCTTTAGTGGTGCCTTGGTAAGGTCCATTTCCCTCTTCTAGGGTTTTGGAGGTAATTTCTCTTGGATGGTCAAATCATCGAAAAACTTTGTATCCTGATGTTCATAAACCTTCCCCTATCATTAATGTACCTTATTAAACACTTCCCATCACTGATATTCCCCAAATTCCTCATTTTTCCACAAACCCTAGTTTCTTGCCACAACTTGGCAATTTTCTAGGCTAGGCCTATGTTTTGCCCTTTTGGACCCCTTCCCCTCACTTGATCTTTTATATTCCACTTTCCCCTGCTTCCTAACATCCCTCCCTACTTCCAAAATTTCCCCAAGAATTTAGAAGCCCCTTATCCCCTTCATTTCGCTTCATTTCGACAAAATCCCTTGTTTCACACATCGGGATAGGTTTCACTCAAATGATGTTTCAGAGAAATAAAAGATGAAATTTGGAAAACTGAGAGAGGTTTTTTTTCAAAACATTCCAAGGAAGAAAAACCTCCTTCACTTTTTACACAGGTATAATGGTTTTGGAGAAACTTCAAAAATACAATCGCCTCGGGAGAATTGATGCACCTCTGAAGTGACCTTGGGAAAATCAATTTTTATCCTAGCTTGGTTGGCCAAATAACTTTCTTGATGAGTCAAAGGATAACTAGACAAAACTATGTTTCCAATGAGCTATCATGAGCTCAATTTGGAGTTGATTAAGGCATTCAAAAGTTGATTGCAACAGCACTCTGCCTTGAGGCAGCCTCATTTGGCACATTTTGACCAGTCTTGGGAGATTTGATTTTTGACAAAGAAAATGAACTTCAAATTAAAAAATTACAATTTTTTTGGAAGGTAGACTCAATAGCCTTTCCAACTAGTTATCCTACACCCGATTTGGACACTGGGAAGGCCTCCAAAAGCCTCCTGCAAAAAGGCACTACGCATATAGCTTTCCCTGCCTTTGTAAAATAACACTGGCGCTATGCATATAAGGAGCGCTATGCATTGGGCCAGAACAAAAAAAAAATTGACACTGCTCTTCAAAATTCAAATTCTCTCAGTCTCCTTTTCCTCCTATAATTTTAAATCATCTTGCTATTATCTTTGGTCAGTGTTTGGAGTTGTTTGAAGATCGGTTGTAAGAGTATGAATGTTGAAAAACACAAACCCTACTCTCTTGCAGTCCACTATTCACACGGCCCTATTTCCCACAGTTCCTCCCACATTTGGAATTTGAAAAAAAATCACCAAATCCTCATTCTTCATCTCATTTAAGCCAACACAGATTTTGCAACATCATCGAGGCGGACAACAACACATCATACAACCAAGACAGAGATTGCACCACTGAACTGCATACACCAGGAGGATACTGAAGCGCTGTGAAACACCTGATCCATTCCAGATTTTGGCCGAGGCTTCACTGGCTGGGAATGATACATGATGGAGGGTCTTTGCTCTGAATTTGAGCAAATTTAGAGAAATTTTTGTCATTTTGAATTTTTTTGGTCCCAAAACAGATTTTTCAGCTATACGAGTAGCACGTTGACGCGCTCGCTTATAATTGGAACACTTTCTGGAGGAAAACTTTATATTTTTGGGTTTTCCATGGTAATTTATGCATGCTCAATTATTTCTGAATCATTTCATCAAGTTTTGGATGATCAAAGGGCCCAAAAACACCATGAAAACCACCTTGCTGCCACCTTTTGCAACAGCAGGAAGTACTTTTGGGAGAATGCATTTTTGGAGGGGTAAATGAGCTCCAAATTGAAAAATTCCACTTGGGTTGGAAACTAGACATCCAGGGATTTCCAACGAGCTATCATGTGCTCAATTTGGATGTCAGGAATTTCCCAAAACAGGCTGAACGGTGCGCTATTCATAGAGATCAGGGCGCTACGCATAGAGATTTTTGGTCAAATTTTCATCCTCCAGCTCAGGAATTCGGCCAGTTTTCACCAGTTTCACTTCTTGATGTGATTTTTGACCCAGCTTGATGTAATTTGATGTGTATGAGGTAACTTGGCACTTATTTACCTTATTCTAGATGATTCATTAACAAAATAGCAAAAATTTAATGTAATGAATCAGTTTCCTCGCATATAGGGGTTAATTGTTTGACTACCTAGATTTCAGTTCCTTGTTTAGAATTGGTTCAAACTACTCCTAGAAGGAGGAGCTAGACCCCTAGAGGTTAGTTAATGGGTTAGCTTGGTCTATATGATGTAAATTTTCAGTCAGTAGCAAGGGTTGGACTCTTGGGAAGATTTTGGCACACTATTGTACATATTTTTCATATTTTGGCTAAGGAAAGATCAGAGGTTTTGCAACACCTGTTGAGATTCTTGTGGCTTTCAGTTCTTGATGGTGTTATCTCTCAATTTATTGTAAGTTTATTCATGTTTAATGTATGCCATTCCCCTCATATGCTTCTGAAACTAAATGAATGGGTAAATGAGGTTGAATCCATTGTTTACAGTCTTTTCCTTTAAATTTGTTTAGTTTTACATATTTTCGCTAGTTTGGTGAGGATCCATGTTCTCCCTCTTCAGCTCCTTGTCGTTCTGATCCATCCATACACCTGATCAAAGGCATCAAGACTACTACCTACCTCGCCCCAACTCGAATTCTGCAAAGCTCTGACCTTATCCCCGGACCCAAAATTGGTTTTCCCGTTTCTCCAACAAGAAACTAAAAAATCTAAATCAAAATTTCCTACCTCTTTACTAGCCTAAAATCAGTATTAATTTTGAGTCATCTCAGCCCCTTTGAAGACCTTTTGCCAAGATAGACCTGGAGAGAGCCCTCTCCTGTCCTCGTAGGGCTAGCTACGAGGCTCAGCTTGATTTGATGTGGCCTTACGTTTTGCCTTCCTCAGCCTAAGGCAGATTTGAGCGCTAACAGACCCTAGCAGAATTAAAGCCATTAAGGAATGGAAAATCCCCACATCCATAAAGCGTCTGCAAGGATTTATCGGGTTGACAGGGTATTATCACAAGTTTGTTAAGAATTATGGGAGAATATCAACACCTCTAACAACATTATTGAAGAAAGATGGATTTTCATGGACTCCTGAAGCAACAAAGGCCTTCGAACATCTTAAAGAGGCAATGTGCCAAGCACCAGTATTAGCTACACTGGACTTCACGAAAACCTTTATTGTGGAATGTGATGCTTCAGGAAATGGAATTGGTGTTGTTTTAATGCAATATGAAAGACCCATTGCTTGTGAAAGTCGTCCAATCAAGGGAAAGTATTTACACAAAGCTATTTATGAGAAGGAAATGTTGGCAATACTACATGCACTTAAGAAATGGTGACCCTACCTAATGGGAAGGCACTTCAAGGTAAATACAGATCATGATAGTCTTAAATACTTTTTAGAAAAAGGATTATCCTCTGAAGAGAAACAAAAATGGGTCACAAAGATGTCTGGTTATGACTTTGAAATCATCTACAAAAAAGGGAAGAAAAATGTGGCAGATGCATTCTCAAGAAAGGATGAGGATGTGGAAGCATTGTGGTGTGCCATTTATATTATCCAACTATATTGGATAAACGAAGCAAGGGAGGAATGGAAGAATGATGAAGAACTGTGGGCACTCATTCGAAAGTTACAACAAGATCCCAGTACATCTGATACATTTAGCTGGAAAAATGATTCGTTATGGTACAAAGATAGCTTATACCTATGTAAGAATTCCCAACTAAAACAAAATATTCTTATGGAATTGCACACTTCTCCCTTAGGAGGGCACTCAGGATTTTTTAAAACTTACCACAGTGTTAAGAAGGAATTTTTTTGCGATGGACTTAAATCGGATATTTAAAATTTTTTGGCTGAATGTTTGGTTTGCCAACAAAATAAAGTTGTAACAATTAAAACCTTAGGTCTATTACAACCTTTATCCATCCCAAGAAAACGTTGGGAGGAGGTTTCAATGGATTTTATCATAGGTTTACCGAAGTCCGAAGGAAAGAGTGTCATCATGGTGGTAGTTAACAGACTTACCAAGTATGCACACTTTTGTGCATTATCACATCCATTTAAAGCCAGTACAGCTTCTATTGCATTTATGAAAACAATTCAAAAGCTACATGGAAACCCAAAGATTATTGTAAGCGACAGAGATCCCATTTTCACTGGAAATTTTTGGACAGAATTATTTTCTTGTCTCGGTACTCAGTTAGCTCATAGCTCGTCTTATCATCCTCAATCTGATAGAAAAACTGAGATAGTAAACAAATGTTTGGAAGGATATATTCGTTACTTTGTATCTGATGAACAGACGCAATGGGCCAAATGGTTTCCTTTGGCTGAATGGTGGTATAACACTTCCTTCCATACTACAGCAAAAATGACCCCATTTATGGCACTTTATGGATATCATCTACCATCCATCACATCATATTTAAGAGAAAATTCTAAGGTTCAAGCAGTGGAACATCACATCAAGCATCAACAACAAGTTCTCCAACTCTTAAAGGATACCTCACGTTGGCGCAGAATAGAATGAAACAACAGGTAGATCAACATTGCAGCAAATGAATTTTTGATGTAGGTGAATGGGTATTCCTATGGCTACAACCATATAAAAAAATTTCCCTCAAGCAAGCTAAGAAGGATAATAAATTATCACCAAAGTATTATGGTCTGTACAAGGTGTTTCAAAAGATTGGTACTTTGGCATTAAAATTGGAGCTTCCTGCAGCTTCCCGAGTGCACCCAGTTTTCCATGTTTCATGTTTAAAGAAGGTTATAGGTGAAAAGCTCCCAGTTCAAACAATACTGCTAAAACTTGACGAGGAAGGAAAAATCATATTTGAACTAGAAGCAGTCACAGAAACAAGAATTCGACAGCTACAAAATCGATCAATTTTGGAGTATCTCATCAAATGAAAGAACTTATCCACTAAAGATTCCACATGGGAGGATGAGAATTTTATACAAAAGCATCCAAAACTACAAAAGCGTTGAGTACAACTCTTTTTAGAAGGAGAGGGGCATGTTTGGCCCCTATAATACTAGTGATTCCCCCATTACTATTGTCATTGTATCCCTTATTGTTATTATTGTTATGTCGGCCTGATTATATTGTGACCCCTTAGACTCCTATATATAGAAGGGAGGTTTAGTCATTTGTATCATCCAAGAATTGTTCATTCGTGTAATGTAAAGAAGGTTTCCCCCTCGAAGAGGCTGAATTCTAAGGTGTTGATTTATCTTTTCTATATTTTTGTGAGTTGGTTTCCTAACGCACTAGAGAAGCAACTTTCAAAGAAAACAAGTACATAGAAGACAAATAATGCTCATGCTCGTGCTCAGATGAAGAAGAAGAAAAAAATTTCAGAAGATTGAAGAAAGGTACAGGTAAGTATAAAGGAAAACTTCCATTTAAATGTTTCAATAGTAGAAGAGTGGGGAATTATGCCTCAAAATGTCCTTATAAGAAAGAAAAAAATCAATCTAGAGGGAAAGAAAAGAGAAAGTCAAGTAAAATGCATAGAGAGAAAAGGTTTAAAAGGAAAATTTTATATGCTCAAGAAGATAGCAGTGTGTCTGAAATTTCTAATGAATCATATAGTGAAGATGGAACCAATGAATTCATCTTGATGGCCTTAGAAGAACTTGAAAAAGATTGAGAGAAATATGAAGAAGAAGAGGAAGAAGAGGTAGATCTTGAGGGGGAGTTTATCAATTCCCTGGATGAAATAGGTGGGCTTAAACAAAAGAATAGAAAGAAGGAAGAGATTTTGTTGAAATATATAAAACAAGAATCAAACTCAGAAAGTTGATCAATTCCCTGGATGAAATAGGTAGGCTTAAACAAAAGAATAGAAAGAAGAAAGAGGTTATGTTGAAATATGTAAAAGAAGAATCAAAATCAGAATTAATGATCAAGTTGAAAGTTGAACTTGAAGAATCAAATAAGGTGGAAGACATTTTGATGCATCAATAAAAGGAGAGAAGCTAGGAGTGTGAAATACTGGAAGAAGAGGTGGTAATTTTGAAGAAAAATCTAGAAAAGGCACAAACTAAGTTGAAAATGAATATTCAACATATAAAAGGATCTAAAAAATTGGATGTAATATTAAATTCTTAGAGGTCTCCACTCATGAAGGCTAGGTTAGGATATGAAGGAGAATCCGATGAATCCAAGGCATAGGACAAAAAGACAATTACTTTTGTAAAAGCTTTCAAGAGATATAATTATAGTTCATGTCAACTAGAGAACAAAAACTTGAGGAACACTACAACATCATATGGGAAGCAGCAAATAATCACTACCAGCAAAGTGCTAAAGACAAAAGGAATGGATAATCAAGCAACAAACTTTCAGAGACAATATTTCTTTAGAAGACAAGATTATTGAATGTCAAGATGGTTATACCCACCAATGTCATCCACTACTAGGTAAGAAAGTTTTTTCTATGGGTATTGTTACTACTGTAAAAAACATTGGACATAAAGCCATATATTTTAGAGCTTATGACAAAACAAATGATCTAAGGAATTCTAAGAGAAGTGAGGCTAACAATAGATTCACAAACATCAAAACAAACATGAATCTAGACAAAAATACATTCACTCCTCTCTTTGATATCATTGATTGTTTCTATTGTCATAACTTTGGACACAAGCCATGAATGCATGTGGAATAGATGAATGCATTCAGTGGAGAAAGAAGAAGGAAGAGAAGAAAGATGATAAGAGTGTGACCTAGTACTATATGCTCAGGTTAAAGTGTGTTGCATCCCACCTAAATACACATAGTAGGTGTGATGCATCTTGAAAAGCCCTTTTATGGGGTGCGATGGGCGAGAGTGGACAAATGGCAGGGTTAATCTGCAAGGTGGAGGATCATGGAATCTTCTAGAAACTTCTCCTGTGACACTTGCCTCTCTGCATTCGCCCAGGGATGAGTAAGAGATCATCAATCTCCAAGTGGAATCAAGAACTATCAAAGAGAGGACACTAATCAAATCTCAAAAGCTGACTCACCCCCCTTGCAAACATCTATATATGGATCCCTCATCCCAGAGATCCAGAGGCTGGAATTTTGTATCTTGTAAGGAAGTGCTGCTGGTTTCTTGGTGCAATATCATAGTGTTGGGTGATCTAAGCTTTTCATGAAATGAAGAAGGGCTTTCTTGCTGAGGAGTGTGACCTAGTACTATATGCTCAGGATCAAAACAATAAACAATACATGGACAATGGCTTCTCTGGACATATGAAAGGAGATAAAAAGAAGTTTGTATCCCTAAATGAAAATAAAACTGGAAATGTCACATTTGGCAATGATGAAGAAGGAAGAATTAGAGGAAAGGGAACAATTAGTCTGAATGATGGAAGAGGAAAGGCTCGGGATTTATTGTTTGTAGAAGGTTTAAAACATAATTTGTTGAGTGTAAGTCATATGTGTGACAAAGGTTGTGATGTTCTCTTCAGAGCTCAGTACTATGAAATCAAGTCAAAAACTAGTGGGAGATTATGGATAAAGGAGTTCAAATGGAGAATAATGTATACATTTTGAAGGAAAATAATGAAGAATGTTACATCAACAAACAAGATGAGCCTTGGATATGGCATAAGAGATTGGGGCATCTCAATTTTGATCACATCATTGGGCTTAGTAAAAAGGGAGTAGTTAGAGATCTACCAAAAATAAAGAAGCCTCAAAACACTACTTGTGAGTCATGTCATATGGGCAAACAAGCACAGACATCATTCAAATTTAAGGATAAACTTTCAAGTAGTAAGCCTTTGAAGCTAGTTCATATGGATTTGTGTGGACCTTCTAGGAAAAAAGCACTAGGAGGAGAAAAATATTTTATGTTGATAATTGATGAATATTCTAAAATGACATGGGTGGCATTCCTTCGAAATAAGTCAGAAGAATTTGAGAAGTTCAAAATATTCAAGGCACTAGAATAAAATCAAATAGGGTGAAAGATAAATTTCATAATGTTAGATAGAGGAGGTGAATTTACTTCAGATGAGTTTGGAGACTTGTGTGATGAACTTGGCATAAAACGATAGTATACTACTGTAGACAAACCTTAACAGAATGACATTGCAAAGAGAGAAAATAGATCTATTCAGCAAATGGCTAGAGCCATGATGCAAGAAAGAAACACTCCTCAAACCTATTGGGAAGAAGCGGTACATACAATAGTACATATTCTCAATAAGGCACATCTCAAACCAAACTATGATAAGATAGCTTATGAAATGTGGTACAATAAGCCAACTTCAATTAAACATTTTAAAGTATTTGGAGAAAATATTATATCAAAAATAATGATGAAAAGATAGGAAATTTTGATGCTCGATCAGATGAGGGAATGTTTATGGGACATTCATCAAAAAGTAAGGATACAAGTGTTATAACAAAAGACTAAATAATATTATGGAATGCATAGAAGTAAATTTTGATGATGAGATACCTGATAAGAACAAGAGCACATGTTTTACTAATCCTCTAGATTATCATCATGACAGAAAAGAAAATGAAGTACAAGATGAATAATTAGAAACAATAAAGACTCATTCAAAAGGTCCTTGAAGACATATACAAAACAATCATCCTGAAAGCCAAATTATTGGAGATAAAAGTGAAGAAGTGCAAAAAGGAGGCAATTTGCAGAAAAAATAGACAAAGTTCATATTGATATGTTGTCACAGATTGAACCAAAGAAATTTGATGGAGAAAGAAAATACAAAAACTAGATAGATGTTACGAACGAGGAGTTAGACCAAATTGAAAAGAACAAGATTTGGAAACTAACACCAAGACTAGTTGGAAAGAATGTCATTAGTACAAAATGGGTATTCAAAACAAGATGAATGAATAGGTTTAAATTGTTAGAAACAAAGCCATACTGGTGTGCAAGGGTTGCTCATAAGTATAAGGCCTTTACTATGAAGAAAATTTTTCACTAGTTGTGATGCTAGAGGAAACTACTATGTTTTTAGCCTTTGCTTGTTACAATGACTTCAAAGTATACCAAATGGACATGAAGTTTTCTTTTCTAAATAGAGAACTTGAGGAAGAGATATATATAGAACAACCTGAAGGATTTTTATTTTCAGATAAGCCTAAGTGTGTTTGTAGGTTAAAGAAGGCATTGTATAGCCTTAAACAAGCTCCACATGCATGGTACTCTAGGATGGACAAGTACCTTCAAAAACAGGGCTTCAAGAGAGCAGGAATTGATAGTAATTTGTACATAAACGTTGATGGAGATGAATTACTAATTATGGTTTTGTATGTGGGTGATATTATGTTTGGCAGCAATAAAGATCATCTAGTAAAATGGTTTGTTGATGAGATGAAGTCTAAGTTTGAGATGTCAATGATTGGAGAACTTATCTTTTACCTAGGGTTGAAAATCCTACAACAGTCTGGAGGCATTTTCATTTCTCAAGAGAAATACCAATGAGATATGTTCAAAAAGTTCCGAATGGAAGCCTGTAAACTTGTTTCAACCCCCATGGAAACTAGATGCAAGCTTTGTGTAGGTCATGAATCGCCTAATATTGATCAGAAGATTTACAGATATAGGATAGGAAGTTTGTTATACCTAAAAACTTCTAGACCATATATAATGTTGGCAGTTGGATTAGTGTCAATATATCAATCATCTCCTAAATAGAGCCATCTTTTAGCAACAAAGAGGATATCCATATACTTGAAAGGGACTATAGAGTATGGACTATGGTACCCGAAAGGTAAAAACTTTACATTGGCAGCGTACACAGATGCAAATTGGGCTAGTTGTGTAAATGATAGGAAAAGTACAAGTGGAGGTGCATTCTATCTAGCAAAGTCTTTGGTTGCATGGTTCAATAAGAAACAATCATCATGCTAGCATTATGACTAATGTGTTGTCCTTGATGGAAACCTACTTGATGAGTTATCTTTTGATGTCAACCTACTTGATGAAGATGCCAACATAATGTGTTTATATATGACAAAGATTTTGGACAAAGGAATAGCAGTTCAGAAAAAAATAAATTTTGAAGGGGATGTTTTGATAGGTACATGCAGGTTTTGTGAAGCAAAATCGCATACACACGCAAGTATGAAGAAGAAAAGGCATGTACAGATTCTGCAGCATGGTATTATAAATACCAAGGGTCTTTACCATGGTATTGACCCATAGTATTTGATCCCATCAAAGAATATCATGGACATTAGTGTGGTTTTGACCGATGGTATTGGATAAGGTTTAAGATACATAAGGAAATGAAGATCAAAGTACTTGGGTGTTAAAGTAATGAAGATTTTGTAGTTAGATATGAAGAAAGTGTGCATGTAATGGGCTATTAAAGAATAATTGATTTGAAACTAGGTATGCACCTAGGAATTCGATGATGGATCAGATCCAATAGATCTGAAATGACTATATTTATAATGGATTGATTTGATCTGTAATATTTATGTTTCATGCATGTTTTTTTATGTATGCCGAGAGATGGGTTTTTTTTGAAGATCTGATGTGTAGTGAAGCTATAATTCAATAGTTACGGATCTATACGTGTTTTGATAACCTAGAAGATGCATACATTTGCGGGTTTAATGTTGGTAAGTTGCATATCGATTTTGCACTTTGGACAGATCTGTACATGGGTTTGATTCCTGAAAAGCACGTATACACGCGAAAGTGTTTTGTGGAAAGCACGTATATAAGCTAGGTTTTCGCTAAAAAGGATGTCTGATTAGTCTAATCAATCTTGTTGTGTTTATGTTGTTTGTCATTCAAGTCTTACTTGATGATCTAGGCTTAACAGTGATGATTGAAGTTGAATTGATTAACTGAAGAGTGATGATGTTGCTAGTTGTATGTGATTAAAAATCTGTTATCGTTCTGTGATTATTTCAAAGTAATTTAGTAGTTCAGGGTGTAACTTAGTATTTGCTTCAGAATGATAGTGATTCAGTTTCAAGGTTCAATGTTTTGAGATTTATACATAGGAATTCTTCAAGGAAGTCGTGTATACACACAGGTTTGCTAAAGTAAAGTAGCATATATATTATGAAATTTTATTGATCAGGGTTTTCAGTTGGTTCAGTGAGTTGATGCAGTGTTTGGGTTCAATATTGATATTTGGTTATAATGATCTAACTTCTTTGGTTGTTTGAGAATAAGTTGATCAATTTGGATCTCAGTTGGTTTTGTGATTGGTTGATTCAGTTGGTTCATGACTGAGTGATTTGTTGCAGTGATCAGTTTCAATTTTTATATTTAGTATCGGGCTTAAATGATGGTAGTGGTTCCAGTCTTAAAATTTGATGAAAAGTTGCCTACAAGTTGTGATGTTTTGTATCAAGTGGATCTAGTGTGAAAATTTATGAAATGAAGTGCACAATGATGTTGAGGGTTGGAGCCTTTAGTAAGGGAGTCAAAATTTCCCTCTAATGGTAGCTGGTAAATCAGATCAAAGGGTTGGACCTCCCTTCCAGTGGGTACTGGAAAACAAGATAAGGTTGTAGCCTTCTGCAGTTGGGTGCTTGCATGCTAGTATGACCTTGCACCAATACAAGACTATAAGAATTATTTCATCATAATAAAAATAAGACAAAGACAATAGCAGCAATGGTTTTTTCCCACACTGGGTTTCCACCTAAAAATCATGGTGTTCATATGTGTTTCTTATGTGTGATGATTTATTCTATTCTTATTTCACATGGTTATTATATATCTAATACTAATGAAGTACTAACATACTGGTTCAAGATAAAATTGACTCAAAAATTAAGTTGGTTGAATATACACTAGTTGTATGCATTGAAGTCGTGTACATACACTAGTTTACTTCGGAACATCCGGATACAAAAATAAAAATAAGAAAACTAAATCAAGTTTTGTTAAAATACTCATTCACCCCCCCTATCAGTATTTTTTCTAACAATTGATTTCAGAGAAGGTCCTTTGAAATAAGCTTGATCGCTTGAAGGAAGATTCATCAAGATGAGAAATCAAGAGGGGACAGCATCTATCAGGCCACCATTGTTCAACAAAAACAATATAGTTTTCTGGAAGGTAGGAACAAGATCTTACTTACAGTCACTTGGAGTAGATGTATGGGGAATCGTTGAAGGAAACTATCAATATCCATCCTCCATTCCCATAGATGAATCAGAAAAGAAGAAATATGATACCAATGAAAAGGTTTTCAATGCTCTATTAGGAAGCTTGGAAGAATGAGAATTTTTCAAAGTCTTGCAGCTAAATACAACAAAGGCTATATGGGACAAGATCATCCAAAGCTATGAAGGTGACACCAAGGTAAAAAGTGCCAAATCTCAAACTATTAGAATTCAATTTGAAACTCTCAGAATGCATAATGATGAAAGTATCACAAATTTCTTTCTTGGGGTAGATTAGATCGTGAATTCTATGATAAATCTTGGTGAATAAATAAATTATCATCACTGCTTGAAAAAATATTAAGGTCTCTAACTCCCAAATTCAATTCGAAAGTTTCTAACATAGAAGAAATGTAGGACTTGAAGAATATTACTGTTGAAAAACTTCATGGGATTCTAACAACCTATGAAATGAGAAAAGTGGGTCCCTTAGATATCATAGAATTCACATTCAAAGCTACTGCAAAAGGAAAAGAAAAGGAAGAATCAGGTTATGTATCAAAATAAGAAGAGGCAAATTTCGTAAATAAACTCCAAGTGGGTACTAGAAGATTTAAAGGTAATCTTCCCTTCAAGTGTTTTGCTTGTGGTAGAGTTGGTAATTATGTTGCTAAGTGTCCCTATAGAGAAAATCATGAGAAAGGGAAAGAAGCTGCAAAAATAAATATGAGAGGGTTTGAAAACAAGAGAAGCTTTTATACACATGAAGATAGTGATGATCTTTCAAATGGTGAAGAAGGTGAGTTTGATCAAGAATATAAATTACTTATGGAAATTAAAGACATAATTAGTAATGAGTTTGATGATAATGTCATGGATTCCATAGAAGAAAAGGATGTTTTTAATGAATAAATAACTCAGCTTAAGATTTGTTTAGAAAAACTAAATTAGCCAAAGAAACTTTGAAGAAACAAATCATAGAAAAGGAAGAGCATAATAAAAAGCTATAATGTGAAATAGTAAGTCTAAGGAAAGAACTTGAGAAAGAAAAAAGTCTTAATCTTAGATTTGCGAAAGGATCTGAAACCTTAGATGAAATCATCAAAGTTTAATTCTCTCCTCCTATAAAGATAGGTCTTGGTTACAGTGAAGAAACAACAAAGACTGTAAAGTATTCTACAGAAACAGGAAGCTATCTCAATGTAGTAAAAATAAGCAGTCAACAAAACTCCAGCCTACATCAAAAGAATAAAGGACCAAATAATTCCTAGGTAAATTATGCTTGGTTCAATCAAAAGGAAAACAACAATAGAAGGTACTATACGCCCATAAACTTCTACTTTAATGGAAAATGTTTCGCTTGTAACAATTTTGGCCATAAGTCTAGGCAATCTGTTTCTTACAAAAATATCATGACTAGAGAAGCAAGAAGACAAAAGAATGAGATTGGGGTAAACAAATTTTCCTTTTGAAATAACTTTGGGCATAAAGAATTTGAATCTAGGAGCAAAGGACGATCAACACCTCAGAATGAGAAAATGGGAACAAAATCTAAGGTATGCAAGAAGAAGACCATCGAATATGAGAACTGTGGTTAAGATTTATATGCAGGAGATCAAGAAAACCTGTGGTACATTGACAGTGGATGCTCAAAATATGTGACATGTGATAAAGATAATTTTATGTCTTTTAATGAAATAAAGAATGAAAAGAAAGTAACCTTTGGAAATAATTCACCTATTGCTATCAAAGGAAAAGGAATTATTTTGCTAAAATGAAAAGTGAAAGTTGGAAACATTTTTTTTGTTGATGGATTGAAGCGTAAATTGTTAAGTGTTAGCTAGATGTGTGACCAAGGGAATGAAGTTGTTTTCAGATCAAAAACTGTGTGGTTCAAAATCTTGATATAGGAAAAACCGTAATAAAAGGAACAAGAACTCTATGTAATGTCTATGTCTTGGAAGGCAGTATAGAACATTTTTACTTAAGCAAAGTAGAAGAAAGCTATGTGTGGCACAAAATATTGGGACATCTAAGCTTTACTTAAATACATAAGACAAGTAAGCTAGGAGTAGTTCGTGATTTTCCCAACATCTCTCTACTAGAAAATACTATATGCAAATCATGTCAATTTGGTAAGAAAACCAGGGTACAATTCAATGCCAAAGAAGGTTCTGCAAGTAAGCCACTTGAAATTATTCATACTGATTTGTGTGGGCCAATGAGGAAAAAGTCACCTAGAGGTGAACAATATTTCATCTTATTTATTGATGACTTTACTAGAATGTGTTGGATTGGTTTATTAAAACATAAAGATGAAGCATTTGATAAATTTAAGGTCTTCAAAGCTTTAGTAGAGAATGAGTTAGACTTAAAAATCAAATGTCTTAGATCTGATAGGGGAGGAGAATTCATATCAGATGAATTTTTTAACTTTTGTGAATAGCATGGCATTAAGAGGAAGTTCTATTTAGATAATACTCCTCAACAAAATGGGGTAGAAAAAAGAATGAACAGAACAATTCAACGAATGGCACGTGGCATGCTTGATGAGTCCAAGACACCTCATACCTTCTGGGGCGAAGCAACACATACATCAGTAACTATTCTCAACAAATCTCGTATCCATGTAAATAGTGATAAAACACATCATAAACTTTGGTTTGGTAAGCCTCCAACTGCCAATCATTTTAGAGTATTTGGAAGTAAATTTTACATAAAGAATAATAATGATAAGCTTGGTAAGTTTGAAGCTAGAGAAAATGAATGAATTCTACTTGGTTACTCCTCTAGAAGTAAAGGATATAAATGCTACAATAAAAAACTTCAAAAGATTTTTTGAATGTATTGATGTTGTAATCAATGAAGCATGCACATATTCCAAAAGCGAAACATCGGTAGATGATGAATGTATTTCCACAACAAGCCAAAGGGATGTAAGGGAAGAAATCAGTGAAGCATCAGAAGAAGGAATTAACAATACCAAAGCATCAAAGAAGACTCCATCTAGGTATGTTCATAAAAATCATCCAAAATCTCAAATCCTAGGTGAAAAGGAAGTTGGAGTACAAACTAGAAGAGCCCTTGTTGGAACTTGTAGTTATCTGGCCTTAATATCCACAATTGAACCACAAAATGTGAATCAAGCATGAATGTTGGGTTAAGGCTATGAATGAAGAACTTGACCAAATAGAAAAGAATCATACATGGGAATTAGTACCTAGACCTCATGATAAGAATGTTATTGGGACAAAATGGGTATTCAAAAATAAATTGAATGAGAATGGAGAAGTAATTAGAAATAAAGAAAGACTAGATTTCAAAGGTTGTGCTCAACAAGAAGGAATACATTTTGAAGAAACATTTGCACCTATAGCCAAACTTGAAGCCATAAGATATTTTCTTGCCTTTTAAAGCTTTCATCATTTCAAAGTCTATCAAATGGATGTTAAATCTACATTTTTAAATGGGAACCTAGAAGAACAAGTCTATATTGAACAACCTGAAGGGTTCATTCTAGGAAATGATGAAAAACTTGTTTGCAAAATCAAGAAGGCATTGTATGGGCTAAAACAAGCCCCTCGTGCATGGTATTATTACCTTGTGTTGAAGCCTTAGATTTCTGCTACTCCAACATGGGGGATAACCACCCGATCCAGACCTTAAAGACAACTCCTTTTCCATTTGAAGTGGTGGCTTCGACTAGGGATGATGGGACCAGTTTCCCAGTGTGGGTTTTAAAATGATAGTGGGTGGTTTTCAAGCGATTGTAGTAAGGATAATGATAACTAAATGGCCTATTCTATCATGCAAATCTCTAGCTAACTTAATCTACTATAAACCTGGGTATTATGTGTGATATTCGATCTAAAAAGATATATGTTTAACATGTTGTAATAAAGATCAATCACACATTAAATAGAGGTGATAGCATATAAAGATAATTTCTTTGACTAAATAGTTATTCAAAGACATGTATAAATTTATATCGCATGTATCTGATGATTATATATGAAAATAAACAATTTCAGCTAGGCATCATACAGTAGTGCAATTAACACATAATAGAAAGAACATATCTCATATACAATTCATGAAAATGAAGTGTTTATCACTAATTAAACAGAAACAAAACTAAGCATACAAGATAGAAGTACCATATGTGTGAAGTTCTGCTCATTTGACTAATGACATAGATCATCTCCTTTCCTCAGATCAAATTATTTTCCAAGTATACAATGGTGCATAAACAAAGGAAAGTAGTCTGATATTTAAAAGAAATGACCATGTTCCATTATTTCATCAAGGCATTCACAAACTTACAGAAGTGCATTCTTTGTAAATTTTTTTTATAAAATTCTAGACCCTTCTCTAAATCCATGAGAAAGGTATAAATACTATTCTAACTAATGTTCAAAAATATATTATACAAAATTTTTAGGAGGTTTAAAACAACCTTCATCCTAACTAGTCAACTAACTCTAAAAATAAAAGTAACTTGATGAGCAGAGGTTATGATGATGACTTGTTGTCTGCCAGGTTCTCTTTTAAATCGCAAATATTGGCCATCACTTTGACTTGAGGAGGTGTCCCAAACTTTTTTCTGACTTGTCCTACGAAAATAACATCTGTGAGAGGTGGCATCATCCACTGAGTTGAATGGAGTGAGCAGTTGAGAGTCATGATTTCACTGTGTGGCTTGACAAGGTATTGCCAATACACCTCCCAGTCAGTCTTTGCTAACTTTGTGATCGCTTCCCTTTGGATTTCCGCTCTTTCCTTCCAAATTTTATGCAAGTCATTTAAATCGGGCAGTATTTTCGAGTTACCGTCTTTCACAAGGTTGGTGGTGTGCAAAGTTTGGTTTATTGCTTTTACTATGTTCTTCAACATCCCTACTACTCTTGCCACTGCTAATTCAACTTGCTTGATCCTCACATCCCAATCTGTGAATAGAATATCCTTATGTGTCTCCTCAATATCGGGAAAATTAGCCCTCCTTCCCTCTTGTGTTTCTTGCCATTCGATGAATTCTGATATCCTTGTATTTAGATCATTAAATTCAGTTCTTGGGTCAATCACCTTATTCGTTAACTGGTCACTGGTGATCATATAAGGAGCGATATGCGACATTCTTTGGAAAAATTGTTCTTACTGTTTTGATAGGATGGAATTTAGCTCTAGTTCCTCTTTGATGAATTCCTAGACAATAGGGACGTCTTCATATTTTTCCATGGCCTCTTGCAATTCTTGAACTTGCATGTTCTTCACAGAAATATCTACTTCATGGCTTATCTTTAACACTTCCATATTCTATTGTAATTGAGTGATTTGTTCAGCAACTTGCTAGTTCACATTTGCTTTCTCAACTTGCAATTGTTTAACGAGTTGTGCTATTTTCTCGTCCTTTTCCCTTAACAAAATAGATATCTTGGTAGCTTTATCCATGGTAGAAATTGCATATGCCCCTGTAAACTGCAACAATCTAGTCAATTTTTCAGCTAGATTGGAAGGAATATCCTTCTAAACTATGTCCATCGGCTCATTCCTAGGTGGGATCTCAAGTGTCTCTACCCTCCTTCTTTTCCTATATCTCCTTACTATAGCCTTGTGAAGTGGGTTGTAGAACACATCTAAAGGATGAATTTCAGTCACTTTTAGGACAATTTCTGATGTGGGCAAAGTAGGAATGATTTCTGTCTGCTACGAAGTTATCCCTTACTCATCCATCAGCTCAGACTCTGTAATTTTCTGGATATGCAGAGGAGTGTGATATTCCGTGGTTTCCTGGGCATCTGTTGTCTTAGGAGTGCCTTGTAGTTTTTTATTGAATTGGTCCCACTCCTACTCCAAACTGCTACTTTTGATCTCAAAACCGGTATCTTTAGTCAGGTCACTTATAACTTGCTTTTCGGCTGACCTCCTACTGGATTCTATTGTATTCTCGATGTATTGGGCCTTCCCTATATATAGTGCTTTCCCTATGTCCACTTGAGACTCTATGCAAGAATTTGGTCCCTTGTGGTTAACGGTCACACTGGGTGTAGGTTTTTCCTCTACTTTTAACAAATGTAGAAGAATTATTTCGAGCCTTTTGTTTCTAAATTCCTGAAAGCTTTCAAAATATTCAGGACTCATATTTTCCCTTGCCCACTCAAACACTTGTTCGAATGATTCAATTGACTGTAAAAGGTCTTTAGAATTATTAGCCTCATGGTTAAAAGGCTTAATCTTTACCGTAGTAGTAATATTATGTGCTATTTTGTCTGGGTCAATTTGCCTTTTCGACAAAGTATGGAGCTTGAGGCTCTCAAGGCTTATTGATTCCTTGGTTGCATGGTTAAAATTTGCTAATGAAAAGGAACCGCACTGAATGGGAAAATATGACCACAATGATTTTTTGTTATCTTTTAAGGTCTTGGTCAAGCCTTTTCCCATAGTCTGGTGGGCTATTTCTCTTGCTAATAGTTTATCAAAGACATACAAAGCGAGGACATGCAAGTCTGCTATACTACCAAAAACCCTGATGTATGTAAACCATTCTTCAACAAAATAATTTCCTACTACGAGGAGGTCTGTAGCAGCTTCTTTGGAAAACCCGAGGGCTTTCTTATTAAAAATCAATTGATGCAATGGAAAAATAATGACATGGCATATTTTGTAAAAATGGGGTATATAATGGGATTCCCAAATTTGTTTATGGCTAAGATGGATAAGGTAGGGGTCCTGCAAGGTTCATTTCCAACCCATGATTGGAAATTTAGTGCAGAAACAGATGGCATCCATGATTTATGCACTGAAATAAAATGGATGAATGTTCTCTGTGGAGGAGGATCTCTTTTGACGATACTCGGAGATGGCAGTGTCTAGGTTATCAAATAAGATAGTGGCCCAATTCATTATGTGGGAATTGACACAGGAATCAATTAAAGGAATCCATTCTATGGAAAACTTAGCATTGTTAGGTAATCCATATAGCCTACATAACATAACAACTGCATAGTTGTAGGGTTTTGATAAGGAGGCTACAAGACACATACCTGTTTTATCAAATTTGAACTTGTTCTCCAGTACCCTACAACCCTAGATCATCTTGAAAGGTTCTTCATTTTTATTTGCAAAGTTGGCCAGGTATGACTTGTCATATATGTCCTAAGGGTCAGGTATATGGTACATTTTCTTTAGGTATTCAACTTTGAATGACCCCATGAGCTGCATCCTTGAGTTCCTAAATTTCTTGTCTTCAATACTGAGATATTCCACCACCCACTTAATTATGTCGGCATATGGGAGTATTTTCACTCTCGCTCCTATTCTGTGAAGGAACGAATAGGAAACATCTTTGAATTGGATTCCCGAAGGTTTTATTGAGTCAGTCGTTTCCTTTACGACAGTAATTTTGGGACGCTCATCCTCAACCCTGTTGTATATGACTTCCCATGTTGTCGCCCCCCCATTGGCACTGCAAATTGTATCATAGAATATAGGTGACATTTCTGATAGCTCAGACTCTGTAATGCTCTTCTTTTTCTGCTTTTGCATCACCTTTCACAATGACATGTATTTTGAAGCTTTCTTAAAATGGAAGATATATATGAGCACAGACGATATAGGGAAATTAAGGTTGAAAGCTCTCTAAAATGACTTTGAATCGTGGGAGGATTTTGAATGAGATATTCAATGTTAGCTAGCCATAACTTGAAACATCATTACCTCTCCTCGAATTGCTAAACATTAATTACCCTATCAAACCATTCATTATTATATTAAAACGCAGTAACTTCCCACGCTTGGTGCTTTATTCATGCATCGCAACTTTTAAATGTTGTAATATAGCATTGCCTGGATATAATGTGAAATGTGACTGCGAAAATCACAATGTCGCATTTCATAAATTGTTAAAGGGTGACATAATGGCATGCCTTATTTATTTACGAATTTGCAAAGTGCGAACACATGTACTCAAGGCATTCTGATCGGAATATTGCAATGAAAGGGGGGGGGGTCATCACATATCGCATTTTTGTGATTTACTTAAAGATGTTTATAATTATCTCATGGAAAACTCCAAAATGCGGTTTTTGATAAAGATCCTAAGCTTGGGTTGTTTTCTAAGTGTTTCAAGGAAATTTCTTAGAGTTTAGGATTTATTTTTCAAAGACTAAAAAATTAAAAAGGATCCCCATTTAAATGTCAAATATCAACTATTATTCATATAAATGGGGGGTTGTTACATAGCACAACAATTGGCGATTCACTTGGGAGAACCAGCTATCTCTGATTAATATTTTGAAATTTCTAAAAGCTTTCAAAATAAGAAAAGTTATAGGGATAATAATTACATGAGTTATAAAGTAAACCATATTTCTCTGAAATCATAATCACTTACTCGATCTATATATATTCAAATACTTTACTCTTGTAGTGATAAAAATACAAATGTTTGGATCATCCAATTCTAAGATTTTAAAGAGATATGACAGGTGTCTTCTACAAATTAGTTTTTTGGTTTTCTCATTTATCACAGATAGTGCCTCTACTACCAGTAGGCATTCATAGCCTCGATAGGGTTACCTTTTAACCAACAATGATTCATTGTCCCATCCGAAGCAATTTTCAAAATTGAAAGTGATATTCATTTGCTTCTTCCTTTGGACCTTGCTTTTCTTTTCTATGTAATTTTCTTTTGAAATTTAAAAGACATTGTCTAGGCTTGGTAACCCAATAATGACAATGCCATTCACCAGTTTTAACTAAACTAAACAAGTTGCATTTTGATGAGACCCTTTGTCCTTTGATTGGTTAGATAATTGGCTATTACCCTATTTTGATATGCAGTTTTGGTAATATCAGTTTAATTAATCCCCTATGATCATGGTAAACAAGCTCGTGATGAGACTTATTATCTTTTAAGTTCTGTATATTTTAGAATTACACTGTGAAAAAAAAGAAAATTTTATCTGATGGGTGAATCACTGGCCCTTCTAAAGAGATTTGGATGATAATCATAGAGTTTTGAGGTACTCATATGTAGAAAGTCCTTACTAGGTTAAAGATTCTTTTCTTTGACTGATAACAAGACATCTATACTTTATAAAGATAAGAGCTTGTTCATTGAACAAATGTTTTTAACAAGGTCAAGTTTTTTCAAATAAATAAGGTTCGTTTTTGTTGGGTAGCGGAGGTCCTGCGAAGCGGGTTTTGGGGCAGAAAGCCCAAAAAGTAGGATTAAATTATTGTAAAAAATTCGAAGTATGCGGAGCACGAATTATAGTAGGATTGAGTCAAAGGGTAGTCTGCTCGAAAATAATGTAAAGAAATATAAATAGAGTTGGCCCGTGCAGGGATCGCAGACCAAGGAAGGGTATAAATAGAGCATGGCTCTATGAGGGAAAGGCAATTCTTTTGGGGAATATGAAATAGAATGGGTTCTTGAAAAAGATATTTGGAAAACGTCTATAAGCTTGAGTCGAGGGATTAGGGTAGTAGGTAGAGGCTCTACAACTGTGTGCACAGAGGCCTGGAAAGTCCGCAGCTGTGTGCGTGGACCCCTGCAGGTGAGTGCGTAGGGTGGATCTGGATGTATTAAGGACAAAGTGGAAATAAAGATAAGTTTCTTCTAGAATTTTGTGTTTCTTCTAAACTGTCATAATATCTATCTAATCTTATCTGCTTATGGTTGGAATGAGTATAAATATGGGTTTATTTTAATACACGAACCAATTGTGTTGGTTAAATTTTTGCTTAAAGACCTTGGTAATAGATAACCACATCATCTAATAAAATAGCGCACTAATAAGAAAGATATACTCAAGTTGGATCTATGTGAATACCGAGCAGCACGGTGCTATAAATCAGTGTGCAAAACCTCCAAACCACACCAAGATTTCCCTAGGGTGCAAAAACCTAGTTCCAACACCCTCCCCTACTACCTCAAGTGAGACCTCAGTCCACTCTCTGCAGGTTGTTGCTGAAAGGGCCAGTAGCTGCGGGATTTGTTTGGCTAAATAACTCTTCCAAACCTGGGTCAGGCCCATATAAGCCAACAAATGGTTCCGTTGCCAGGACCAAGATCTACATAAGGGGTGTCTGGTGTGAAGCGCGGGGACTCGATAAAAAAGAATGTTGAAAAATCAAGAGAATCAGGGACGGGAGTAGAACAAGGGTAACTATGGCGAACACAATTCAGTTACCACTGTTCAAAGGAGTAGGAGGCAAAGACCCAGAACAATTTTGGTTTGTACTAACGTCAGTATGGAATGCACAGTAAGTCGCATATGATAATATCAAGAAAGCCATCTTAGTCAGCACACTGTAGGATTGAGCGCTAACATGGTACATGAAGTATTCAAGCATCAACCCAACGGCGGGGATAGCAGACATCCATACTGAATTAACAAAGGAGTTTAGCTGGCCTAAGTCAGAAGCATAGTCGGTTGTTAGATTCAAAGAGATCATGATGATGCCTAGTGAGACTCCATGGGATTTGGATCAGAGGTTGAAAAGCACCATTCGCGACGCCAACATGACCTGGACAGATGCACAGTACCGCGCTTAGTTCATCGCATCACTAACGCCATATCTGAAGTTGGCCTTGTCACAACAGAAGATCTCAACCCAAGCAGAAGCACTGGAGGCAGCAATGCGGCTGCATGAAACCCCAATACAAGATCCAGGATTAGGAGTTTAGAAAATCCAAGCACAGGTCCAAAATTTGTGTTTGGAAATATAGAAGTTAAAACAAGAACAAACACCGCGTCTAGAAATCCAGGAGGAAGTATGATGTATAAAGTGTAGGAGCCAAGGACATGATAAAGATCACTATCCAGTCTCGGTGAATTTTGTGGTAACAGGGGGACCCACACCATTGCGACCAGAGGTACAGACAAGGCCGAGCATGATTTCCCTACTCTGGTGTGCAATCTGTCAGGTAGGAGGGAAGCACAACACTGAAAACTGCCATCTATTGCCCAAATACAACCAGACTCCCCAGCAGCTCTTTTGCAACTTTTGTAGATTGGTGGGTCACGAAGAAAGAGATTGTCATAGCTATCGAATGTTGATGGACCAAGCACCTGCCTACAGAATGCAGACTAAGGTGCGAGGTCAGGATCCAGCCGTGACATTTGCACGATGGGTTCCCGGGACGCGATCGAGGACAGGGCAGAATGGGACCAAGAAGGGGTCATAGACAGCTAATCTGTTACAACTGTGGAGGACCAGGACATTATGCGCGGGATTGTACCAATCCAACCCGAGTATCATGTCCGTATTGTGAGAAATTTGATCATGAGCTGCTAGATTTCCCCATGCTGATAGCGCAGATTCGTGAAAAAAAGGCAGCGCCTCCTACAACAACGCAAAATGTGCAGATGATGAGATCTGAACCACACGACGACAAACCCATGGTAAAGATGGTAGTGCAAAGCGGCACAGCCACAGGAGAGATCAATGGGAAAACCAATACGGAAGCTAGGGAAAGCTTCACAGGCGTCTCTACCCGAGGTAGTAGGGATCAACCTGAGCCGGATTGGGATCCCTCGATGTTGACTACCTTTTTAAAGACATGTATAAAACTGCTTCGCGACAAAAAGGCAGTTAGAGGGTTACTGGAAGTGATTAATAGGTGCACGAGGTGGCGTGAACCTCGCACAGTCCCGAAACTAGGAAGACACGCATCGCAGACGGGTCGGGAGATGCGGTTAACGGCACAGATTGGCGACTATGAGATGGATCAAGTCATTCTGGACCTAGGCTCAAATGCAAACGTATTACCTAAACAGACTTGGGAGCACATGGGTAATCTTGCACTACAATGGTCTCCTATCCAATTGTGGATGGCCAATTATCAGAAGATCTTGCCCATGGGAAGGCTGCAAGGAATCACAATAGATATTGATGGCGCAAGTACCCGGACACACTTTGAAGTTATTGAAGTTGTGGACAAAAATAGCCCATACCCTGCGTTGCTAGGGGTCGACTGGGCTACTGACACGAATGGGTTATTGACCTCAAATAGAGGAAGATGATATTTGAGAAGAAGTCACTCCGTGTAGTCTTTCCACTAGATCCAACAGAAGGACCACACTACACAGAACCTGTGCACAACGACGAAAGGGACGATGCATTGGATTGTATCTACAAGATTGTTGCACATAGGCCAAAGGAGGAGAGGAGACCCTCATGGGGCTACACCAGCTCATGCACCAGTGATTCAGATGAAGAAGACGAGCAAGGGCGAAATAGGGTGAATGGGGTAACCACGCTACACTGTAATATGATGACAAAATCCTTGTATTGTGTTAAAGCTCAGACCCATGAACTACCAATGTATGATGGACTGACAGAAGTGGATGAATTCCTGGTTAAATTCGAAAGCACGGTACTAGAGTACTAATGGTTTGATGCGCTAAAATGGGCATTGCGCACGACACCGGCGCGATGGTGGGGTGCCCATGAAGGAACCTTCGAAGATTGGCAAAGCTGCAGGTGCATGATGCAGATAATATTTGGGAAGCCAACGCTACAAATAATGGAGAAATATGATGGACGAGAGAATCCACACATACACCTGAGAAAATGGACAAAATCTTATGGTACGGAGCCTTAACCAGAATGGGTGCACTTATTCTATCATACCCTGGATGTCATTCCAAGGAACTGGTATACAAAAACAGAGCTTTGACATGGCATTAGTGAGTGGGATATCCGGCGCAAAGGGTTTCTGTCAACATTTCTCTTTGAAGATCAATGGATGGATACCATGGACGATGCATTACAGTTAGTAAAAAACGCCATCTTTAGAACACCGTCGGAACCAGAAGATGTCATGACATCAGGTTGGTCGTGACAATTGAGCCAAGCCTTAGCATGTCACAATGTACAAGTAGAAGATGATGAGGATGACCCACGTAACATCAATATACCTGAATCCGAAGGTAGTTGTGAGGTGCGTGGCCCCGAGATAGAAGATCTAGACATCACGAAGCCATTGAAAACAAAGTACGTAAATATCGGAATAGAGGAAGAGCTGAAGTATGCTACACTTGGGGACTATTGGGACGATGCCACAGTGGAAAAGGTCATCGAGTTGCTCCGCAAATACCAAGATTTATTCCCTACAAAAATTACGGTGCTGAAGGGATTCTAGGAGACTTAGGGATGATGAAAATAACTTTGAAGATAGATGCAAATCCAGTGAAACAATGACCCTACCGATTGAATCCAAAATAGAAATCAAAGGAAGAATTGGACAAAATGCTGGCAACAGGACTTATTGAACCAGATGAGGAGTCCGATTGCGTAAGTCCTATGGTCGTGCAGGAGAAGAAACAGAAGGGTGAGATCTGCATCTACATAGATCTGGGGAAGCTCAATGATGCTTGTGTTAACGATCCATTTCCAACACTCTTTACAGATGAGGTACTAGAAAATGTGGGAAGGCAGGAAGCCTACTCCTTCACAGACGGATTCTTCGGGTACCATCAGATCAAGGTCACTCCAAAGGATCAAAGTAAGACAATGTTTGCTACCGAATGGGGCTTTTTTCAGTATACGGTAATGCCCTTTGGGCTTAAGAATGTGCCAGTGATATTTTCTCGTATTGTGGTAGCTGCATTCAAAGAATTTATCCACAAGTTCTTAGAAGTCTACTCGGATGACTGGACCATATTTGGCTTGGTTAAGAAACATGTCGTGAGTTTACGATTGATGTTGGATACGTACCATCAACACCAGATTGCACTCAACCCAAAGAAGTGTACTTTCCTCTTTCGGGAACTTGCTAGGCCATGTGGTTTGTAAGTAAGGGCTAATGGTGGATCTAGCAAAAATCACTGTCATACTAAATTTCCAAGCACCGCAAAGTGTAAAGCAGCTATGCACTACCTTGGGACACACGGGCTACTACCGGAAGTTAATAAAAAACTACACTTAGATCACGGCTCCAATGGAACAGTTACTGAAGAAGGATGCTACGTATTGCTGGAATGAGGAATGTAACAAAAACCTGGAAATGCTTAAGGAAAAGATGGAAAATGCCCCTATCTCGGTCTTTGCAAAGTGGGATGTTGAATTTCATGCACATGTCGACGCGTCATGTATCGCGTTCCGTGCGGTACTCACTCAAGAAGGCGTGGAAGGAATTGATCACCCAATTGCGTTCGCAAGTTTTTAGGTTGTCCAAAGCAGAAAATAATTACTCTACTACTAAGTGAGAAAGATTGGTGATGGTATACGCGCTCCAAAAGTTCCATCATTATCTGCTCGGCGGACATTTTAAGATGTATACTGAACACTCTACGTTTAAATACCTAGTGAATAAGCCTATGTTGGGGGGGCGCATCTGTCAATGGTTGCTACTGTTTCAAGAATATGACTTTGAGGTTTTTATAAAGCCAGGACATCTGAATTTAGGTCCAGATCACCTGTCCCGTATTGAGACTGGCGAAGAACCAACAAATCTAGAGGAGGGACTCCCAAATGCCCAGTTATATGTCGTGCACGTTGCAGATGGCCACTTTGAAGATATTATCCACTTTTTAACTATAAGCACTGTGCCGCAGGGGTATTCTGTCCAGCAAAAGAAGGAATTAGTGATACATGCAGCATATTTTACCGTAACTGCAGGACACCTCTATAAGATGGGCAACAATGAAAAATTGCATCGATATGTATCGGAATTTAAGCGTGGACAAATCTAAGCCGAAGCACATGAAGGGGTTGCTGGTGGAAATTATGTGGGCCGCGCCATGGCCCAGAAGATTCTTCACGCCGGATTATGTTGGCCTACTCTACATCAAGATTTGAAAGCATACTGTCAGGCCTACGATGTATGTCAACGGACAGGCAAACCATCGCGAAGGGATGAAATGCCACTTCAGCCATAGATAACACTACAGCCATTTGAGAAATGGGCAATCGACTTCAATGGGCCTATTGAACCATGAGGAAAGATGGGCGCGCGTTATATCATCACTACGACCGAATATTTGACCCAATGGGCCAAGGCGCAACCAGTTAGGGATTGCACTTCTACGACAACAACAAAATTTTTGTTCGAGAACATCCTGACCAGGTTTGGCTACCCCAAAATTCTCATGAGTGATAGGGGAACGCATTTTTTGAATGAAACGATCAGAGCACTCACGGAGGAATTTCAGATATATCACCAACAAAGTACGCCCTACCATCCGCAAGAAAATGGGACCATTGAGGCCTTCAACAAAATTTTGGAGACCGCATTGACTAAGGTCTGTAATGCACGACGCAATGACTGGGACTTGCGCATCCCTTTTGTGCTATGGGCATACCGAACAACGTGCAAGAAGATGATAGGCCAAACACCATTTCGCTTAGTCTATGGCAAGGAGGTTGTCATGCCTATGGAATATATTGTGCCTAGTCTACAGATCACGGTAATCACAGGTATGGCAGATCGCGGGGCCCTAGAAGAGAGGCTCGCATAGCTAGAAGAATTGGAGGAGGAACGATTTTTGGCTGGATTCCATCAGCAGGTATAGAAACAGCACGAGAAAGCATGGCACGATCACCATATCAAGGTACGCACCTTCAAGGAGAACGATCTAGTATTGCTTTATGACAGTAAGTTCGAAAACTTCCCAGGAAAACTCCGCATGCATTGGTTGGGACCCTATGTTGTCAAAGAAGTCACCAATGGGGGCACGGTTCAGCTAGCTAAACTCAATGGAGAACCCTTCCTGGGAAGAGTGAATGGCAGTCGCCTCAAGCTCTACACAAGTAGGCCGACTGCCTAACTAGCCATTCAAAAGATAGTCTCACCACTCCACCCAGTTGCAAGAGAGCGGGGGATGATAAAGCAGCTTGGGGGATAGATGCGCGAGTACTACGGTGCGCGTACATTTGACCACACACAAGGGTCGCGGTCGCATGAGAAGGCTCACGCAGATGTGCTGATAAAAGGAATGATGACCGTTGATATCACTATTCATGACAAGATGTCTGCATCATGGCAAAAGGGAGCGGGCGGCAAGAAAGTAAGAGAAATAGTACGAACCAGATATGGAATGAGCTGCCACAGGTTTACACAAAAAGTTTACATGAACTAGAACATACGATAATCAATGCATTCAAAATTCACATGGCTTATAAATCACCAAGGGGAATCCACTGGGTGGCCTACACTTCGGAAACACAGATGGAGCTGTTCATTATCTCTGCACAAGGCATGCACCCACGGGTAGTAATCTAGCCAATAGAGCAGCAGGACTTTCTAAGGAGTATGGAGGTGACAGTTATGGGCATCCCACAGGCTGTAGCATCACCAGTAGGGGATGTACTGGAAAAGAGGGAATACGAAGTCGAATTGGTCTGGATGCCATCACCTCACCCAAGGGCAGGATAGCGCACTACAACAAAACAATGAAAGGATAGATAGGTGACGACCACAGGTAGATATGCAGTTAATAAATCATCTCTGATGTCCCTTGAATATTGGGATCTTGCAGACAGCAGCCAGGATCTTGCAAAATTGCAACACAAGCTACGGCAGATAGTGCGAAGAAAAGATATGAAGGTCGGAAGGGGCTGCAGTGGTACCAGGAGGTCCTGTATGCAGCTCCCCCGCTCGTGTTAAAATACTATGATGGGGTGTTCTGTTCTAACCGAGCAGAGCAGAATGAGCATCATCGGTTGTGAGACATGGTAGAAACACCGAAGCAGGAGCCGGACGAAGCGTTGCAGGAAACAATGAAGGAGCAGGAGGATGATGAGTGCCACTCACAGGGAGGCGAACCATGAAGCCAAGGCAGAGCATCTAGTTGTGCCAGCGAGTGACTCAAGATGAGTCACGATGATTTTGTTGGGGGACTATTGGGTAGCGAAGGTCCTGCGAAACGGGTTTTGGGGCAGAAAGCCCAAAAAGTAGGATTAAATTATTGTAAAAACTCTGAAGTATGCGGAGCGCGAATTATAGTAGGATTGAGTCAAAGGGTAGTCTACCTGAAAATAATGTAAATAAATATAAATAGAGTCGGCCCGTGCAGGGATCTCGGGCCAAGGAAGGGTATAAATAGAGCGCAGCTTTATGAGGGAAAGGCAGTTCTTTTGGGGAATATGAAATAGAATGGGTTCTTGAAAAAAATATTTGGAAAGCGTCTGTAAGTCCAAGTCGAGGGATTGGGGTAGTAGGTAGAGGCTCTGCAGTTGTGTGCACAGAGGCCTGGAAAGTCCGCAGCTATGTGCGCGGACCCCTATAGCTGAGTGCGCAGGGCGGATCTAGATGTATTAAGGACAAAGTGGAAATAAAGATAAGTTTCTTCTGGAATTCTGTGTTTCTTCTGAACTGTCATAATATCTGTTTAATCTTATCTGCTTATGGTTGGAATGAGTATAAATATGGGTTTATTTTAATACACAAATCAATTGTGTTGGTTAAATGTTTTCTTAAATACCTTGGTAATTGATAACCACATCATCTAATAGAATAGCGCACTAATAAGAAAGATATACTCAAGTTGGATCTGTGCGAATACTGAGTAGCGCAGAGCTGTAAACCAGTGCGCAAAACCTCCAGACCACACCAAGACATCCCTAGGGTGCGGAAACTTGGTTCCAGCACCCTCCCCTGCTACCTTGGGTGAGACCTTAGTCCGCGCTCTGCGGGCTGTTGCTGAAAGGGCTAGTAGCTACGGGATTTGTTTAGCTAAATAACTCTTCCAAACCTGGGTCAGGCCCATATAAGCCAACAATTTTGATACTCAAATTCTCTAATTATTTCTTTAACTTTTCCTACTTATAGAAGCAAAAAATCAAAATATTATCAAAGATTTTATTTTGAGAAGCCAAAAGTCAATACTACATTAACGTTTATTTTCCTAAGAATCTTAAAGGCAATATGATACAAAAATAGAAGAGGTTGTCTTCTAGGAGAAGAATTTTTTAGAATTTTCCCATTAACGGGAAAGGAATCCACTTTACCTAACAAGTCTTGTAAAAGAAATGTTGATTGATCAATTTTCTCAATGATTTGGAATGGTCCAAGCCACAGTCTTTAGACCTTGATATGCTTACCTTTTTCCTCATGTGATTTGTCCCATTTCAAAACCAAATCACCTACTTCAAAAGTTTTATGACTAGCAGAGGTTGTATCGAAAGAGGCTTTGACTAACTGTTGATGATGGGAATGGGTAGCTTTACCCTTTTCTCTTTCTTATTCGAGTTTAAGGATTTGAAATTGTCTTGCTTGAAGAGAAGAGGAAGGATTTTCATTGATAAACTACCCTAGGGAAAGAGATGGAATTGCTATGTTTGTGGGGCGAACTGCTTCTTTTCCATAAACTAAAGCAAAAGGAGAAGAAACGATTGAGGCCTTCTGCGTTATTCTATCTGCCCAAAGAGAAAATGTCAATGCTTTGCGCCAATTCCTATGATTTTGGTCTATAGTTCTCTTGATGATTCTTATAAGGTTTTGATTGTTGATTCGGCTAATCCATTACCTTATGGATAATAGTTGGCTGAATACTTCAGTTTGAAACCTCGTTTCAAAGCAAATTCTACCATAGTATTTCCAGAAAAATAAGATGCATTATCAAACATTAAAGTTGTGGGTAGGCCAAACCTGGTGATTATGTATTGACAATAAAACCTGTAATACTTTCTTTATGAGCTACCTTTAGTGGGATAGCCTCTACCCATTTCGTGAAATAATCAGTAGCTGTAAGGATGTACTTATGCTTCTTAGAAGAGTTAGGATCAATCTCACCAATTATATCTAATCCCCATTATTCAAATGGTTGTTGAATATTAACTGGCTGAAAGGAAATATTGGTTTCTTTTCTCTTCTACCTGCAATTTGACAAGTTTTGCATTTTCTTTCATAGTCATGTGCATCCTTGAATAGTGTTGGCCAATAATAACCTGCATGTAAGATTTTATGAGATGTGGTGTTTCCTCCGTAATGACCTCCAGCTGGTCCATCATGTAACTCCTGCATAACCTTTTCAGCTTCGGGTTTCTTAAGGCATCTTAATAACAATGAATCATATTTTTTTCTATATAATACATCATCAACCAATTGATACTGATTTGATTTCAACCTTAAAGCACATTTTTTTTTGTAATTGAGATGCATGGGAGCATATCCATTCTTCAAATAAAACTTCAAATCAGCATATTGTGATTGTGCATCACTAAGGCTTACCTCTAATATTTTCACTTCATTACCTTGGTCTTCTTCTGTTGATAAGTGGGAAGCTCCAGTTAGCATCTTGCAAAAACCTTGGCCCCTAACAATTTTACTTGGCCAGATTTATACATCATATTCTTGAAGTGCAGTGACCCAATTAGCTCTTTTCTCCCCCACTTCTCTTTGAATCAATAGTTCCCTTACTGCATGGTAAGGTGCTATTATATTTGTATGAGTTTTGAGGAGAAAAGGTATGAAACGTTTTAAGGTTTTAAAGACAAAAAAAGCTTGTTTCTCAATAATTGAGTAATTTAACTTGGCACCTTGTAAATTTGAACTAAAAAAAGAGATAGGTGCTTCTATGTTTTGATCATTTAGTTGTGTTAAAACTGACGCATATGATGTATCAGATGAAAAAGTGTACAACACAAAAGGTTTGAGAAAGTCTGGAGTGGTTAAAGAAGGCGCATTGATGATGGCCTTTTTTATTAACTTAAATGACTCTCTTTCGTTTTTACCCCATTTGAAGACTGCATTTTTTCTTATTATTGATTAAAGGGGTAAAACAATCTGTGAGAAATCTGGAACAAATATTTTTACAAAATTGATCTGGCCTAGGAATGATTGCATGGTATTTTTGTTATGTGGGAGAGGAATCTTTTCAATTTCTTGGATTCTATCAGGATCAATATAGATTCCTTTTTTGGACACTATGAACCCAAGATGCTTGCCTTCTGCTAAAGAAAAGTATGAATTTTTTGGATTCAAAGAAATGCCATATTTCTTACATCTTTCAAAGATATGCTTTAGGTCATTCAAATGATTGTCTTTGTTCCTAGAGTAGATTGTGACGTCATCTAGGTAAATAACAACTGATTTATTAATTAGACCTTTAAAAGTAATATCCATGGCTCGTTGGAATGTAGCACCTACATTGTTAAGTCCAAAAGGCATCTTCTGATAAGTATATGTTCCCCACATGGTCCTGAATGTCATCTTTAATTTGTCATCTGGATGTACAAGGATCTGATTGTATCCTAAAAATCCATCTAGAAAAGACATTAACTTAGAACCTGCAACTGATTGCAATATTTTCTCCATGGTAGGCAAAGGAAAGTTATCCTTTTGACAATCTCTATTCAAGTTTCTAAAATCAATACAAATCCTAATATTGCCATTCTTTTTTCTGACCGGAACCATATTTGATACCCATTTTGAGTTTCTAACAGGAAAGATTATCTTTGCTTTTAAAAGTTTGTTCAAATCAGATTTAATTTGAATTTCAAGGTTTGGATGAATCTTCCTCATCTTCTGTCGAACTGGTTTCTCATTAGAAGTCATTGGTATAGTATGTTGAATTACAAAGGAATCATAGGTCTTGAGATGTGAATAATCCCAGGAAAAGACACTCTTATATGTTTTCAACAACTTGATGAATGATATTCTTTCTTTGGGTGATAAACCAAGACTTAGGTTGACATTTTGAGGTTTTTTAGTTGTACCCAGGTTTACCACTTCAAATCTTAGAGTAGAACTCTGAGTCTTGGAGTTTGTAATCTCCTTAAATCTGTCTTTTAAACCATAGAGATCTTCCATTTTGACTACAAGTTTCAGAATTGGGTTTTGATCTTGTTTATGGTTGATTTGCAAGTCATGCTCATGTTCATCTATGATTTGTTCCTCATAAGATCCTTCTAATGTGAGGAAATCAATTATATCAGCATCATTATTAAACACTTTCCAATTTGTTACATTATCAGGAATGGATGGTCTAAAAACTAACTCTATGGAAAATCTATCTGGACTAAATTCTTCTAAAGGTATAAGCCTAGATGCTACATTGGCAAGTAAGTCAGCACTTTCATTTTGTAATCTGGGGACTGACGAAATATTAAAAGCAGTGAATCAAGAAGTGAGATTCTGGGATAAATATTGATAATGTTTGAGATGCCCAGATACGCAATGAATTGTGTTTCTTACATGTTTAATAACTATGTCTAAGTCTCCATATACTTGCAAATACTTGACATTAAGGCCAACGGATTTGTACAACCCTTGAATCAAAGCTTCATTTTCTGCATTATTGTTAGTGCATTCAAATTCAAGCCTGCAGGCTAACATGGGTTTCTCTCCTTGTAGGATGATTAAGATGCATCCTACACCTGCACCATCTTCAAACTTGGAACCATCAAAATAAAGAGTCCAGAATAGTGAATTATTTACAACTTTATCAACTACATCTACACAATTGGAAGCATCTGTTTGTGTAAAATTTTCTATCTTAGATATTATAGCATTATCTGGAAAGGGAGATTTTTTAGCATTAAAGGATCCCAAGAATGACTCAGCTGAGTAGTTTCCAATAATGTTATTGGTGAAAGCTACATGTTCATTGCTTCCCTCGAAATCAGTGACTTCGTACTTCATGAATTTTTCATGGTCTACTCTGATTTGGTTAGGTTTACCATTGTGTGGCAACCACATGTGGGACCAATCAGTTGCAAAGTATTCGTGCAACTTTTCAGACCAATCCCTACTTAGAATTAAACCATAAAATTTAGGGATATCAGCCACTAGAATATCGATTATCTGCGAAACTTTTGGATTAGAGGAAAGCCTGATTGAAACTGATGTTATTTCTCCAAGTACCTCTACTTTAGTTCTGTCCAATTGAACTATGTGTACAACAGATTTTTGAGGTGTAATATTCAATTTGGTGCATATAGTTCTTGGCATAATATTTGAAGAGGCTCCTGAATTAACAAGGCAATTATGTACATTTCTGTTGAAAATCTCATAAGTAAGAAGAAATGGAGGTGTATGAGAGACAAACCTATAACCTATCTAAACTAAATCTGAGGGATTTACTTTTTTTAAAGATGAAGGAGGTTTTCCCATATCATAATCAACTTGATGACCATGGTGAATGGCAAAGGGTCTACAAGAACTGCTTTTATCTCTCTAGGTAGAATTTTTTGTTGTTGTTTGAGTTTAGTTATCTCATGTAATGAAACGTTTTCTCTTGTCTTTTCCATATAATCGACTATGTTATATTCTACTATATCTGAGATCACTAACTTTTTGAAAGCAATTGGAGGATCTAGTGGAATAGAATCAGTTTGAGTATTCTTAGATTTCTTACTTACTATCTTCTCCTTTACAGGAGTAGCAATTTTTTGTTTCTGAATTGTTGTAGAATATTAGCAGAGTTTTTACTTCTTGTAGTTACCGGAATAGCTTGTGCTTCCTCTTCTGTTGGAAGAATGAAGTCCCACATTTCGTTTAACTTGAATTCTTCATTTTCAGCTTTCTCTTTGGTTGGTGAGTCTTCTTCTGTTTCTGAATCAGACTCAGCACTAGAAATAGTATTTGGTGGTTGAGATGTATAAGAAGGATTTCTTTTAAATGAGCGAAAAGGTTTCTTGGGAGCAAATTATTCCACAACCTGTCTCTTGATTTCGACCATTTCATTAGACATGATCTTTAACACTTTCTGAAGGCTTTCAAGATCGAAAGGGTCCTTTAGAGTTTTCTTTTTTGAATCATCCTTGAATGTTAATTTCTTTGATTTCCTTTTGTCTATCTGTGACCTCTTTTCTAAAGCAATACTTCTTCTTTCTATAGACATAGCTTCCTTCATGTTTTCAACAAGGGTAGCCTTATTTTCTCTATCTACAAAAATTGCAATATTAGAAGGGAGAGAGGATATGTACTATTCTATTTGTACATCCATTGCAGGTTTTGAGATGGCTAGGATTTTGTTTAGTAACTTGTTAAATCTGGAGTTGAAGTCTTTGATCCTTTGATCTAAATTTTCTTTTAAGTTGGAAAGATCATTGATTAAGGATGTCATAGTCCTGTCATCGCCAAATTTTGCAAGAAATACTTCTTGAAAAGTATCCCAGTCTCTTATTGAGCCTGCTGGAAGGGAAAAATACCAAGATCCAATAGATCCTTGGAAGGTATAAGGAAACAGTCTAATTACAACATCTTCATGTGTGAGTCCATTAAGATTCATGGCTAGCATAAAGTTATTTATATGCTCTTCAGTAGGAAAACCATCATCAGGATTGTACTTAACCATTTTTTTGAGTTTGCTGGGAGAGAATTTGGATTAGAAAGCAGAACAGTACCAAGATTTTTCCAAGGTTGAGCAGGTTGATTGCCCATAACTTGAGTCGAAGACTAGGAAGATGGGAAGGTTGGTCCAGAAGTAGGTATAGATGGTGAAGAACTTACTACTGGGTTAGTACTACTAGTAGCAGTACTAGTTCAAGAAGCGGATTGATGAGAAGAGGTGGATTGAGTAGAAGTGAATGGAGAAGTGGATGGATGGAAAGGTTAAGTGATCTCATTGATATCTTGATGTGATAACTTTCTTATGTTATGGAGGAATGGGAAACCCAAAAGGAGTTACTCCAAGCCTTTCACTTTGTATTCTAGTTAATACACCAGTTTCTCGTAATAAGGAAGTGACATTTCGGGCCTCTCCGGTTTCTCGGCGGAAATGGATATCTGTTCTAATTTTTGTGTCAAAGAGTAAACATTAGTAGACTCGAGAGTGTAATCTGAAGGAGGTGGTTGTCTTAATACTTCAGGAAATGAGGGAGATGTTTCTACAACTTCAAATTTTTTATCTGGAGATTTTGAACGAGATCTAGAAGGTGTAGAAGTTGTGGAGGGGTTTTGACTCTTATGAATGTTTTTCGATTGATATTTAGGTTTATATGCCATTCATATTCAGATGACCCTACTTCTCGTGCCAAAATGTTGAAGCCTCAGATTTCTGCTGCTCCAACATGGGGGATAACCACCCGGTCCAGACCTTAAAAGCAACTCCTTTTCCATTTGAAGTGGTGGCTCTGACTGGGGATGATGGGACCAGTTTCCTAGTGTGGGATTTAAAATGAGAGTGGGTGGCTTCCAAGTGATTTCAATAAGGATAATGATAACTAAATGGCCTATTCTATCATGAAAATCTCTAGCTAACTTAATCTAATATAAACCTGGATATTTTGTGTGATATGCGATCTAAAAAGATATATGTTTAACATGTGATAATAAAGATCAATCATGCATTAAACAGAGGTGATAACATATAAAGATAATTTCTTTGACTAAATAGTTAGTCAAAGAAATGTATAAAATTATATTGCATGTATTTGATGATTATATATGAAAGTAAACAATTTTAGCTAGGCATCATATAGTATTGCAATTAGCGCATAACAAAAAGAACATATCTCATATACAATTCATGAAAATGAAGTGTTTATCACTAATTAAACAGAAACAGAACTAATTATACAAGATAGAAGTACCATATATGTGAAGTTCTGCTCATTTGACTAATGACATAGATCAACTCCTTTCTTCAGATCAAATTATCTTCCAAGTATACAATAGTGCATCAACAAAGGAAAGTAGTCTAATATTTAAAAGAAACAACCATGTTCCATAATTTCATCAAGGCATTCACAAACTTAAAGAAGTACACTCTTTGCAAATGTTTTTGATAAAATTTTGGACCCTTCTCTAAATGCATGAGAAGGGTATAAATGTTATTCTAACCAATGTTCAAAAATAGATTATACAAAAATTTGAGGAGGTTTCAAACAAACTTCCTCCTATCTAGTCAACTAACTCTAAAAATAAAATTGACTTGATGAGCAGAGGTTATGATGATGACTTTTTATCTGCCAGCTTCTCTTTTAAATCACATATATCGGCCATCAGTTTGACTTGAGGAGGTGCCCCAAACTCTACTCTGACCTGTCATGTGGAAATAACATCTGTGAGACGTGGCATCATCGCTGAGTTGAATAGAGTGAGCAGTTGAGGGTCATGATTTCGCTGTGTGGCTTGAAAAGGTATTGCTAATACACCTCCCAGTTAGTCGTTGCTAACTTTGCAATCGCTTCCCTTTGGATTTCTGCTCTTTCCTTCCAGCTTTATGCAATTAATTTAAATCGAACAGTATTTTCAGGTTACCTTCTTTCACCAGCTTGGTGGTGTGAAAAGTGTAGCTTACCTCTTTTACTATGTTCTTCGACACCCCTGTTGCCCTTGCCACTACTAATTTAGCTTGCTTGACCCTCGCATCCCAATATATGAATATAATGTCCTTATGTGTCTCCTCAATCTTGGGCAGATTAGCCCTCCTTCCCTCTTTTGTTTCTTGCCATTCGATGAATTCTGAGATCCTTGTATTTAGATCGTTAAATTCAGTTCTTTGGTCAATCGCCTTATCCATTAACTAGTTAGTGGTGATCAGATAAGGAGCGATAAGTGACATTCTTTGGAAAAAAAATTCTTGTTGTTTTGATAGGAGGGAATTTAGCTCTAGTTCCTCTTTGATGAATTCCTCGACAATAGGGACGTCTTCATATTTTTCCATGGCCTCTTGCAATTCTTGAACTTGTATGTTCTTCACAAAAATGTCTGCTTCATGGCTTATCTTTAACACTTCCATATTCTGCTGCAATTGAGCGATTTGTTCAGCAGCTTGATGGTTCACATTTGCTTTCTCAAGTTGCATTTGTTGCTCGAGGTGCGCTATCTTCTCGTCCTTTTCCCTTAACAAAATAGATATCTCAATAGCTTTATCCATGGTGGCAGTTGCATATGCCCTTGTAAACTGTGACAGTCTGGTCAAATTTTCAGCTGGATTGGAAGGAATATCCTTCCAGACTATGTCCATCGGCTCATTCCCAAGTGGGATCTTGGGTGTCTCTACCCTCCTTCTTTTCCTCTATCTCCTTACTACAACCTTGTGAAGTGGGTTGTAGAACATGTTATCACTCAGAAGTCATCCCTAGAAGTTATAAAAGAAGGAATAATCCGAGGTAACCACAAACCTAATCCTTTAGACTCGGGTTTTAGCCAACCTAAGTCCAGAGAGGGTTCTCTCTTTATAATTTAACTTTGTTTTGGGTAGGATTTCAGGCTAGTTCTTAGTGCTCATGATGTTTTGGTTATGATTGAGTGGTGGACTTAAGAAAACAGATGGGTAGAACAAGTATTCAGGCCATTGGGCTATGGATTCAATCAAAGAGTAGCTTAACTGGATAATATCAATTACTAAAGGAAGAGTTCACAGGGCAGGCTAGCATAGCAAAAAGCTAATATGTAGGTTCAAATAGATGAGGTAGTCCTAACCAGGGTAAAAGGGCAATGAAGAATCCTTCAACAGGGATCAAGATGAAGAAAAGAATGAGATCAGTAGCAAAGGGCAACTAAGCATCCTTTACTATGGATCTAGGGGGGGCGAACTACAGAAGTAAAGGAGCAATTAAGAATTCTCAGACCAAGATAGTTTACCAAAAAAAAATGAGAAAGTAAACAATCAAAACACAGAGCATTAAAGCTAATTCTAGGATATCATTCCTTGTTTACTATTCAGATTTCATAGAGAAAACATGTGAATATTTATAACATTACGAGAAAACAATAATTAAACATGAATAGATAATACTTATTTAGTTCCAACTGTGCACAAGAATCCAATGAAATTTATTTAGCTTTATTTCATGACCCAACAAAACTAGTCCAGTCTTGAATACAATAGCTCCTTAGCTTGATATATAATGTCTACATAAATGTATTTTAATCCACACTAATTACTTCAAATTGTGAAGTATTTATACAAAAAAATGTTACAAAATATCTCATAACAATATGAGAATTATTCTAGGAAACCAAAAATATCTTCAAGCATGAAGATAGAGACAGATGGAGAACTGTCTTCTTGCTGTCCCTTTTATTGTGACTGTGCTAGTTGTTGTAATTCAGATTTGGCTCTTTCAATTGCTTATTACCTGTGTGCTAGAATCACTTTATGTCTTCTACCTACTGATATTCTTTACCTGCTACACTTTGACTCGGTTTCATCTGTTTTACCTAGTTGCCATATAGGTTTACTATAGTAAATTTATAGTAAATTTGTTAGTTTCATCCACCATTCACCTTCAAGTAATTTCATCTTTATCATCTTTCTATATATCTCGTCATCTTCGGTGTACTTGGAAAAATTTGGCTTGCTTACAAACAGGTGTTTTACCTCACGCTCTAGAAAAAACAAATTTTCCAGATTATCATATAATACTTTTCCTGTGGGCAGGGATTTTACCCCTTAAGTACTAGCTTCGTTGTTGGCTAACTTGTTTAGTCTTTCAGCGTAAACATCTTAGGTAATAAGCTTGTCATGGATTAACATAGAACTGGGGAGTCCTTTTTCCCTTAAAATGCCAAACTTTGTCATAAATCTATCAATATCAGCTTGAATGCTTTGGCATTTTTTCTCAAGATTGAGCATAAGGTTCCTTTTGGTAAGAATCTTCTTGATTTCTATGATGGTCCCTGTTCTATCTTCTATGCCCAGTTCATCCAGCTGATACCTATTCTTGCTATTTAAGAGTGTTATCAATTGGTTGGCCTCTTATGGCTTGTCTCCCAACTCTTCCATTGTCTTGTGAATTGCTTTTGTGGCCACTTTTACCAGTTTAGTTTGCTCAAAAATTACTTGAATAGATGGCCAAAAATAATTGATAGAGTCAATGATGTTGGCCCAAAGAATTTCCTTTATATCTCCTAGCGGTTGTTGCAATGTGAAGTCCTTTTCAAGGACTTTTATCCTTTTTCCCATTCTTTGATTCTTCAAAGCTTCTTCCTTCTGTTGTATTTGTGCAAGTTTGCAATCAGTTTCCAAACTTGACACTTTTTCTCTAAGCTTTTTGAGCTCAGTAGCTTGGATGGTCATTTCCTCCATGGCTTTTACCAATTCAGTTGTCTTTTCTATGGATGTCCCTACGCTTGTAGATGTACCTGTGACTGGCATAGCTGTAGCTGGTGGAACTGTTGGTGCTAAGGAAGCAGCCAATGTGGAGGGAATTGCTATAGAGACTGTGGGAATGGGAGTCTATGGAGTAGTGGCCAACTCACTATGTCTAGACTGTATCAAGTTATCCAGCTCTTTCTCTGTTTCTTTTAGTTGATCATTCATCTTAAGGACTAAGTACATAAGCTCCTCTTCCTTCCGAGTTTCTAATACTTCAGCTATTTGTGGGTGATGCAGAGGAGGAATTTTGAGTTGCTTTTCCAATGCAGCTATGTCATCATTTTTCTTTTTGATTAGCTTTTCTGCAGCCTTTAAATCCTTGGGATCATGCCCCAGCTCTATGATTAATTCCTCTAAGGACTTTATCCTGGTATCCTTGGCCTGTGACGAGGCCTTCTCTAACTGGAATTGTGCTGATATATTATTTAGCGAAATTTGGAGTTGATGTGCTGCAATGGCCTTGTTTGTCAATGTGGAATAGACCATTTCCCCGGTCTTCTTGTGTAATTCTATTTGGTTGATAGGATGTATATCCTTCGCCAACAACTCAAAGTCTGTCTTCAAGTAATCTATTATTAACTTGGGCTATTGTGTTGTAGGCTTCATGAAAGATATTTGCATCTTACCTTCTTTTACATCAAATCCTGACATTAGCCTTGTTTGATTAGTGGGAGCCATTTTAAGGTATTTTTCATAGCTTTGGGCCTTCAATCTTTCATTTCTGGCCTTTATTTCTTTTTATTTCTCTCTAATGTCTTGGTTCTAGCCAGTTGGAGCCCTGAATGAGGATACTTCCACGCTCTGTTGTCTCTCCAGCATTTGAGCCTGTGAAGTGGAAGGTTCTTGTGTACCTCCAAAGGGAGTGGTCTACCTACTTTCTTCTCTTTTTGTACCTGTAGTTCCAGTTGTTTCCTCTGTGAACTCTTGTTCTGAAAAAGGATTTAACCTTTGCCTCCTGACATAATTCTGTGCAACAGGTCTACTAGAAGGAGTGACCTCCTCTCTATCTCTTTTGGGATTCTTCTCCTCATTTAGAGGAGTCTCTACAATAGGAGGATTACTCATGATGTGTTTTGGCTGAGCCAGTTCTTCTGATATGTCTGGCTACTCTGATTCTTCTTGCTCTTGAGGTCCTTCTTCTGCAAGTTTCTCACTGTGTTCTCACCTGTACAAAGGAATATTCATCAAGTCTTCTTTCTAGATCAATCAACACATTATTGACAACAACTTATGTGCTATCTTGGTCTACTAATGTGTTCTCCACCCATTCTAGTTGATTTGCATACTGTTCTATTTCAGGAATTTTGTGGTGGACAAAGGGAGATTTCTTCTACTTCCTTTCCTGTTTCCCTACTGTTGCATATAAAGGGGCCAAGCTAGTCTTTTATTCTGAGTTGATCTTTCTTCTTGGCCTTCACAAAATGTACCTCATCTGAATTAATCATTTTCCTGTAGTATTCCAGAGCAAACAATCTCAATGGGAGGTATCTTGGCAGTTTGTAAGGTGCTAACTCACAACCTTATATTCTGATTTCAGTGTGATTTTGGTACATATATCAATCTCCCACCCTATATTATTTGGAAAACTGTAGGACCCTCCTGATGTCTGCACTGATTCTGGGGAGAGGACTTCCTAACAACATAGTTTCCACTAGGTGCACAAAGAGATCTATGAAATCTGTATAAGTATATGGAGATTCATATCAGTGTATTAATGAAGTTCAGAAGACTACTGATCTAGGGTTGCCTCTAGTATCAAGCTTTTCGAGTGTAAATGGGAATTTATTAGCTTGATAGTATACGAAAAGTTGATATAAAACTGATGAATATTTGAATACTCTTTCATTGTTCATCCTCATGAATTGATCATGCATCTTATCTGCAATGAAATTAACATAGTCAAACATGATGGCAGGGGGCTATCCAAGATTGTAAATGGACATGAAGGCTATAATAATCTCATCAACAAATTCACTTGTAGTCTGGCCTAACATACTAGATATCATTGCTATGATGTCTCGTCCAAGATCAGAGAATATTGTCCACATGTAAGGGGGAGGGTCCTTTGGAATGTATTATTCTTCCCTAATGAAGGTTCGGAATAACTAAGCAAGTTTGATGGAGGTGAGTGTAGGGAATTTGTTAAGTAGGTCTCCAATAGAAAGGGGGGTCAGGTTTTGGCCTCGTTGCAACTGCAGCATTTCATTTATGGATTCAGCAGTGATGGTAAATAATACAGTATGGTCAGGAGTCATCACTATTCTTTGGTTGGGACTATATTTCATATGGCAATAGTGGACAATCTCAGGGAAGATATGAACTCGAGGGAATTAGTACTTGGGTAAACCTGATTCCTAAAGACCTATTCTGTCTGCATGGTTTAAGTATTGATCTCTGTACCTATAGTACAATTTTAGTGGGGATTCTTGGACAGAGATATCTTTGATTTGAAAGTCTTTATATGCCAAAGGGAGATGGTCTAAGTCTCTGTGGGGAGTAGAAATTGGTAGGACATTCAATGCAACTAGAGCAGCCATCCTTGTTTCTTATGGATTCAAGGATGGGGGCAAAAGGTTTTTAGTCAAATTGGGGGAAAATTGGTTTAATTCAGAATGATTTAGAGTTGTTGAGAATTTTTTTTACTTAATTACTTAATAACTTAAATCAATTGAGTAAAGGTTTGGGAATTAAATAGGGTTTCTCAGTGAATTTGGGTAAATACCTGGTTTCGGCTCCAAACAGATTGATGGGTGACTGTGCACGGTTTGCAGGAAGCATACGTGACTGAAGGGTGGTTTGGAAGTTCAGCAGCTTCAGTAGATTTGGTAGTTGGATGTGGGTTGATGGTTACATGTACTCTGGTGCTTGCATGGAGGTCTGAGCAATCTTTTTCACGATAAAACTAAAAACCATGAGTTTTTTTTAGTTTTATTTGCGAAGCCAACTATTTTGGTCGGTACACAGGAAAAGGTACAATTGGATTTAAGCAGGGGATGAGACGTTTTGTCATCTAGCGGGAGGAGGTAAGCAGGTTTATTTCGCACAGCTTTTGCGCTGGAGTGGTTTTGGGGGGAGGTCGCCCGATGCCATTCATCGGGCGCCACGTAGCAGCGGGGTGAATAGTGAAACCACCCATATCGAGCAGGTAAAGTTCATCCTTCGAAGGCCGCCCGATATGATCATCAACCATCGAATCAAATGGGACCTGATCGTACGGTGATCAGGGCGGGGATTTGACATGAAGTTTAATGGAGGGGCCTGACGGGGGTTTAAGCGTGGCGGGATTAATTAATCACAAATTATGGCAGATTAAGGGCATCGGGGGTGATTTCATTGGTGGGGGTCGATTATTAATTAACTGCAGATTGGTTAATTAATCTCTTTTATTCGGTGGAGGGTTTTGGTTCTTAATTAGCCGCTGATCGACTAATTAACCCATTAATCATTCATGATATTTAGTAAAGTTTATGTTTCAAACTTTGGGGCAGGATATTAATATAGGGGTTTTATTTATAATTATATACGGCAAGGGTTATATTTCTTTTTTTTGGGATTTTAATATATAAAGTTAAAGTTAATATGAATTGAAAGCGGAAAATAACTTAGCACCAAGTTAAATGTGTATTTATAGTTTATTTGCTTTTATAAACACATTATAACTTAGGCTTAGTGTTATTTTTGTGGGTTTCTTCGGAAAAGGGTTTTGCTTGGGGGAATGGCTTTTCCTTAGGAGAAAATGGTGTTTTACCTTAGGAAAAGGGATTTGTTAGGGAAAATGAGGTCAAGTGAAGAAGGGTAATGTTTGTGAAGGGTATTTTAGTACTTAGGATCTATAAGTCACTGGGCTGAGGGTCCAATCCCTCCAGAATTTAGAGAAATGCTCTGAGCCCCTTTAAATTAATATTTTAGGTACTTTAAGACATTCCTTGGAAATTAATTAAGTAAAAAATGTGATGAATGAGGAAGGTTAATCAATTGACTTTGTGAACTTTGGTAAATGCTAAATTTTCATGCATACTTAGAAATTTGATGATGAAGGTAAATGATATGATCTTATCTAATCAATCATCACAATTCTGCAACCATTCAACTACTTACCCATCTACTCATCCTACCATTTTTACTTTTCTTTATTAGGGTGCACTTAAGCTGGCAAACCCTTATCAAAAAATTTTCTTTTCTTTTACAAAAGTAATCTATCTATGTCTAACCTTATTACATCCAAGGGATCAGATTAAACTGTTGAGATCCTTTTATTTACTCTACCTGTCTACTTATCTCCCAAGATTAAACAGTTTGGTTAGATTTTATTCTCTATCTCTAAGCATAAAATTAAAAACATGAAATAGCCAAGTTTAAACATTTTGACCATCCATGGATTGTGGCAAAGGTAACAAGCTGCACACAATCTTTTATTCTACATCAAAAGTAAATGGTAGTGGCATTTTGTCTTGCACACTTTCATGGTCTTTTTCTTTCTTGGGGTTCATTTTTCATATTTTTTGACCGTTTTTATTCTTTTTGTCCTTTGATTTTTCTTTTAGGACATACCCTCTTTAAATTTATAAATTTTTTTGATTATTTGAATATGGAAAACATTTGCAGAAAGCAAAGGTATGTACATATTACAGATTTGACCTCAGCTATTCAAAAATTATGACTCCTATTGGTATAGGAACATAACAGAACACATCTAAAGGAGGAATTTTAGTCACTTTTAGGACAATTTCTGATGTGGGGAAAGCAGGAATTATTTATGTCTGCTATGAAGTTATCCCTTGCTCATCCATTAACTCTGACTTTGTAATCTTTTGGGTATGCAGAGGAGTGTGATATTTTGTGGGTTCCTGGGCATCCGTTGTCTTAGGAGTGTCTTGTAGTTTTTTATTGAATTGGTCCCACTCCTACTCCAAACTACTACTTTTGATCTAAGAACTCGTATATTTAGTCAGGTTACTTATAAACCACTTTTCGGCTAACCTCTTATTGGATTCTATTGTATTCGCAGTGTCTAGGGCCTTCCTTATATCTAGTGCTTTCCATGTGTCCACTTGAGCCTCTATGTGAGAATTTGGTCCCTCACTGTTGACGATCACACTGGGAGTAGGTTTTTCCTCTATTTTTAAGATATGCAGTAGAATTATTTCGAGCCTTTGTTCCTGAAGTCCTGAAAGCTTTCGAAATCTTCAAGACTCATATTTTCCCTTGCCCACTTAAACACTTGTTCGAATGATTTAGCTGACTGTAAAAGGTCTTCATAATTATTAGCCTCATGGTTAAAAGGCTTAATTTTTTCCACAATAGTAATATTATGTGCTATTTTGTCTGGATCAAATTTTCTTTTCAACAGACTATGGAGCCTGAGGCTCTCAAGGCTTATTGATTCCTTGGTTGCATAATTAAAATTTTCTAATGAAAAGGAACCGCACTGAATGGGAAAAGATGGCCACAATGACTTTTTGTTATCTTTTAGGGTCTTGGTCAAGCCTTTTCCCACAGTCTGGTGGGCTATTTCTCTTGCTAATAGTTTATCAGAGACATAGAAAGGGAGGACATGAGGGTCTATTGTACTACCAAAAACACTGATGTATGTAAACCATTCTTCAACAAAATACTTGCCTACTATGAGGAGGTCTATAGTGGCTTCTTTGGAAAACCTACGGGCTTTCTTATTAAAAATCAATTGATGCAATTGCAAAATAATGACATGGCATATTTTATAAAAATGGGGTATATAATGGGATTCCCAAATATGTTTATGGCTGAGATGGATAGGGTAGGGGTCCTTCAAGGTCCATTTCCAACCCATGATTGGAAATTTAGTGCAGAAATAGATGGCATCCATGATGTATGCAGTGAAATAAAATGGAGGAAGGTTCTCTATGGGGGAGGATCTCTTCTGACGATACTCGTAGATGGAAGTGGCTAGGTTATTAGATAATATAGTGGCCCAATTCATTATGTGGAAATTGACACATGCATCAATTAAAGGAATCCATTCTATGGAAAACTTAGCATTGTTAGGTAATCCATATAGCCTACATAACATAGCAGCTACATAGTTGTAGGGGTTTTCTAAGGAAGCTACTAGATACATACCCATTTTATCAAATTTGAACTTGTTCTCCAGTACCCTTCTGCCCTAGATCATCTTGAAAGGTTCTTCATTTTTCTTTGCAAAGTTGGTCAGGTATGACTTGTCATATATATCCTGAGGGTCAAGTATATAGTACATTTGCTTTAGGTATTCAACTTTGAATGACTCCATGAGCTCCATCCTTGAGTTCCTAAATTGGTTGTCTTCAATATTGAGATTTTCCACCACCCACCTAATCATGTCGATATATGGGAGTATTTTCACTCTCGCTCCTATTTTATGAAGGAAGGAACATGCAACATCTTTGAATTGGACTCTCAAAGGTTTTATTGAGTAAGTTGTTCCCTTTACGATAGTCATTTTGGGACGCTCATCCTCAAGCCTATTGTGTATGACATCCCGTGTTGTCACTCCCCCATCAGAATTGCAAACTGTATCAGGGAATATAGGCAACATTTCTGATAGCTCAGACTCTATAATGCTCTTCTTTTTCTACTTTTGCATCAGCTTTCGCAATGACATGTCTTTTGAAGCTTGTCTGAAATGGAAGAAATATATGAGCACAGATGATATAGGGAAATTAAGGTTGAAATCTCTCTGTAATGACTTTGAATCGAGGGAGGATTTCAAACGAGATATTCAACGTTAACTAGCCATAACTTGAAACATTGTTACCTCTCCTCAGGCTGCTAAATATTAATTACCCTATCAAACCACTCATTATTATATTAAAACATAGTAACTTCCCACGCCTTGTGCTTTATTCATGCATCACAAATTTTAAACGTTGTAATATAGTGTTCCCTGGATATAATATGATTGCAAAAATCGCAATATCTCATTTTGCAAATTGTTAAAGGGTGACACAATGGCATGCCTTATTTATTTGAGACTTTTCAAAGTCCGATCTCATGTTCTCAAGGCATTCTGATGGGAATATCGCAACAGGGGGGGTTCATCGCATATTTTATTTTCGGGATTTACTTAAAGATGTTTATAATTATCTCATGAAAAACTGTGAAATGCGATTTGTGATAAAGATCCTAAGCTTGGGTTGTTTTCTAAGGGTTTCAAGGCAATTTCTTAGAGTTTAGGATTTATTTTTCAAAGACTAAAAATTTAAAAAGGGTCCCCATTTAAATGTCAAATATCAACTATTATTCGTATAAATGGGGGTGTTGTTACATACTACAACATCTTGATAGGTATCTTCAATAACAAGGCTTCAGTAAGGGGTCTGCAGATAGAAACCTATATATAAAGGTGGATGATGGTAAACTTTTAATTGTTAGTGTTTGCATGGATGACATCATCTTTGGTATAAATGAAGAATCGATGAGTCAATAGTTTGCTTCTGTAATGTAGCAAGAATTTGAAAAGTTTTGACTTGGTGAAATAACATACTTCCTTGGTTTACAAGTACAACACGCAAAGAATGACATCTTTCTCTCACAAACAAATTACCTCAATTAGACATTCAAGAAATATGGAATGGAAGATTGCAAACTGGTATGCACACAAATGGTGATAGGATGTAGTATTAGTTCGCATGATAATTCTCTCGTAGTCAACCAACCAGAATACAGATCCATGATCAGAAGTCTACTTTATATTACATGAATGAGACCAAATACCATGCATGCAGTTGGGATTGTTGGACAATTCCAAGCTAATCTAAAAGAAACTCATCTTCAGGCATGTTAGATTCGGTCTTGTCAGTCCTCTGGCAGAGATCAAACATGCTCTTACAAAGTGATTTTAAGGTGTCAAGGTCAAATTTTATCATTTCAGTGAGTCTTCAAGAAAAATTTGGTCACTAGGTACTAGAACAAGGGTTTGCTTTTACTCCTGTCAAAGTTGGCTAAATGTCAATCCATGTCACCATTCAGCTGAGTGTACCATCATTCAGAGGGTTTTCATCATCATGTCAGGGTCTAATGGATCATTTTATACCTTGTTCATGCTTCAGTTGGATGGTCAAATCATTAGCAAAACTTGTATCCTGATGTTCATACACCTTCCCCTATCCTTAATGTACCTTATTAAACACTTCCCATCACTGAGATCCCCCAAATTCCTCATTTTCGCACAAACCCTAGTTTCTTGCTACAACCTCGCAATTTTCTAGGTTGGACTTGTGTTTTGCCTTTTTGAACCCCTTCCCCTCACTCAATCTTTGAAATTCCACTTTCCCCTACTTCTTAACATCCCTCCCTACTTCCAAGAATTTTCCCAAGAATTTAGAAGCCACTTATCCCCTTCATTTCGCTTCATTTCAACAAATCTCTTGTTCCACACATCGGGATAGGTTTTACTCCAATGATTTTTCTGAGCAATAAAAGATGAATTTGGGAAAAATGAGAGAAGTTTTTGTCCAAAATAAGCCAAGGAAGAAAACCTCCTTCACTTTTTACACAGGTGTCATGGTTTTATAGAAATTTCAAAAATACAATTGCCTCGGGAGAATTGATGCACCTCTGAAGTGACCTTGGGAAAATCAAGTTTTCTCCTAGCTCGGTTCGCCAAATGACTTTCTTGATGAGTCAAATGATAACTAGACACAAATAGATTTCCAATGAGCTATCATGAGCTGAATTTGGAGTTGAGAAGGCATTCAAAAGTTGACTGTAACAGCACTCTGCCTTGAGGCAGCCCCATTTGGCACATTTTGACCAGTCTTGGGAGATTTGATTTTTGACAGGGAAATGAACTCCAAATTGAAAAATTCCAGTTTTGTTGGAAATTAGACTCAAAGACCTTTCCAACGAGCTATCCTGCACCAATTTGGACACCAGGAAGGCCTCCAAAAGTCACCTGGAAAAAGGCGCGGCGCACAGGGGAGGCGCAACGCACTGGGAGAAAATTTCCAGTGTAAATTTACACTGGCGCAGCACACTGGGAAGGCACAGCGCATAGAGCTGCCAAAGCGGATTTGTTTTTAAAATTTGCTCCAAGATTGCCCCAAAATGTGTGGATTGCCATTGGTACAAGTAGGTTGAACTTCTCTCATGGCTTTTCATCCAAGATTAATGGTTGTTGATGGTGTTTGATGAATAGTGAAGTGTGTTAAAGAAAACAAACCCTATCTCTTCAAAATTTTCCAAGGAGATTGTTGCTAGGGTTTTGTGTTGCAACTAAGTATCCCCTCACCTCATCACTCCCTAATCCCATACTCTCCTTACTTCCCTTATTCCCCAAGTTAACATACCCCCAAAATTCACTAAGACCATGCTCCCAAATCCCAAATCACGTATTCCTAAGTTCTATTATCCTTATTCCTAAACCCTACCATTCCCTATCACTCTCCTTCTCTCATTTCACTTGTAAAATTCTCAAATCCCAATTCCCAAACATAGTCAAGTGACTGTCCTCACCTTCACTTGATTGAACCACATTTTTCCCACACTCCACTATACCCATTGTCCCTATTCATCACAGTCCCTTCCTACTTGGCACATATTTGGCATTGAAATAAAGGGTACCAAATTCTCTTTTTCAACAAGTTGCTAAACATACACCTTGCATGGACATTATGGAGACAGACACTGAAACATCATATGAACAAGACAGTCATTTCCACCACTGAACTGCATGCACCAAGAAGGCATCAAAAAGGCAAAAGAGGAAAAAAGAGCATGATCGACTCTGGATATTGGCCGAGGCAATCCTTGGCCCACCATAACACTTAATGAAGAAGCTCCAGCCCAAATTTCAAGAAATTTGGGGCAGTTTTGGTATTTTTGTAAATTTTTGTGCAAAAAACAGGGTTTTTCTCCCTGTGCGCCGCGCCACCTGGCGCGCGCTTACAATAGGGAGCTCCAAATGACAAAAGGTTTGCATTTTTGGATTTTCCATGGAAAATCATGACTGTTGGTGCATGGCCAAGAAGTTTGGGCCAGTTTTGAGTCCTCAGGAGGTCAAAAACACCCAAAAAATGACCTCTCTGCCCCTATTTTGACACACAGGAAGCAGTCTTGGGAGATTGCAGTTTTGGAGGGGAAAATGGGCACCAAATTTAGAAATTCCACTTGGGTTGGAGAGTAGACAGGCAGGGCTTTCCAACAAGCACACTTGGGCTCAATTTTGACTTTGGAAAGTGCCTCAAAACCAGCTCCAAAGTAGCACGACGCATATAGTTTTTGGCGCGGCGCACAGAGACCTAAAGGCCAAAATCGCTCTCGCTTCGCGAAATTTCGATTGGCAATTTTCTCCAAGTGGGCCCACTCATTTGCAATAGTTTTTTCCCATCATAAAAGGAAAAGTTTAAAAATCATTTTTGGCTTCTATCCAAGTGGCCAAATGAAGGCGAACAGCCACCCACAAAATCTATGCTCGTATTTGTTTTTTTCTAATTGGTCTTCATAGAAAATTAAATGTAACTGCTAATGGTTGGCTCTTCATTGCCTAGGTTGATCGACCTTCTCATGGAAAAGCTTATTTATTGTATTGAGAGTCATTTTGTAAAAGGTTGGAATTTCTAGGAAACAGTGGGAGAGAAACCCAGTCACTCACTGTACATTTTGACAGAGAATTAATGAAAGATTACAGCTCTGGTTCATGAGATTCCTGTGGCTTGAGTTTAGCAAATGTATCTTCTTTATGTTTCATATGTATTTCGTTATGTTTCATATTTTCACTCATATTCATTTCCAGTGAAATATTTCTAAGTAAAAAAGGTAGAATTAAGTGTACTGCTCTGCCTTGGGATAGTTTTCACGTTCTATGTTTTCTTTTGTTGAAAAGGATTCATGTATTTATGCCCTTTTCACACTCTAAAACAATCTCTCCACTTCATATTATTTCAAATCTAATTGCTAGACTTTCCGCCTGTCTTGCCTCACGAAATAACCTGCGTCTTTGAGTTAAATTCTTTTCTCATGCTGTTCCTTGGCCCCACACATCCCAGAAAACTCAGTCATTCTTCAAAATACCTCCATCATATTTTTTTACCTAGCCTAAAATCAGTATCCATTTTTGTGTCATCTCAGACCCTATTGTTTGTTTTCCTGAGCGTGACCCGGAGAGAGCCCTCTCTTGTTCTGGTAGGGCTAGCTACCAGACTGAGCGTGGTTTGTGGTTACCCTGAATTTTGACTTCCTTCAGCCTAAGGCAAATTTAGGTGCTAACAAGGCAGTCAAAAGAATATTCACATATCTACAAGGTACTGAAGACATTTGTTTATGGTATCCCAAAGATGTTGATCTTACTCTTCATGCTTATACAGATGTAGATTGGGTAGGAAATGTTGATGATAAAAAACTCACTATTGGAGGAGAATTCTATATGGGGCCTCACTTGGTATCATGGTTCAGAGAAAAACAAAGCTCAATTGCTTTATCTACTACAGAAGTAGAATATGTTGTTATTACATCATGTTGCACACAACTTCTATGGATGATGTAGAAATTGTAGGATATTCAAATCAATTTTTCTCCACCCATTTCCATTCTATGTGGTAATACGAGTACCATTAGTATTTCGAAAAATCCTATTATGCACTCCACGACCAAGCATATTCCAATTCAATATAATTTTCTAAGAGAACAGTTGCTTGAACAAAAGGTCAAACTGGAATATGATCCCTCAAAATAACAAGTTGCTGACATATTTACAAAACCACTTCCATGTGATGCATTTGAATATCTTAGAAAAAAATTAGGAATGGTCCCTTCTTCATCACTTTGCTAATCCTTCAACTTCAAGGGGAGAAATGTATATGTTGTCTTGGTGATGACTCTCATGGTTGCTTTTGATATCCATCCTTTTATTACTAACAGTGCATATGGTATAGTCATAGTGAACAAGATGAGATGTTACAGGCTCAGGGGGGAGCATAGTTGTGAAGTTTCAGTACTTTTCTTTCTATAAACGGATCCTATGAATAATAGTCGCGTGTGTTAGTTTGACAAAGAATTATGTAATTTTGGGTAAAATGTAACTAGTCAGTTCTATACCAAAATAGTAGTTATGTAACGGAGGCGGCTGGTATAAAACTAGTGAATGACCGAGAAATGTAATCGTGGAGAATCATTGTTGAATTAATAGAGATTCCAATCCCTTGCCCCATGGATGTTTCCTTCAGACCCTATCGAGGTTTTACCACGTAAATCCTGTGTATCTATTTGTGTGTTTGGTTTCCAGTTAGTTATGTGATTTTCTTGGTCAATTTTATAACTAAATGTATGTTTAGTTTCTTTCTCCATTTCCCCTATTCGAATAGAAATTGGTATCAGAGCCTGTTTGGTGCTACGCACTCCAGCCTGTCATCGACGGATTTAAATATCTGTTATTAAAGTCTTAAACGAGGAGGGAATGGCATTGGGCCGCGGAGATAAACAAAATTTCACTGTTGCAGAGCCAGAATCCTCTGCATTCCAGAACATTGCTGCCCGTGTGGTGTGTGAAGACAAATGTTGAGCATTGCTAGTATGTCCTGCGTGGAATGTTGTGCTGGTGGAGTGCTGCGTCGTTGCTGAAAGAGCATGCCTGCGTGTGAAGGCAACCACCTACTGCATCATTGCTGGTGTGCCTGCATGTGGTAAATACCAGAGCTGTGTGGACCACTGTTGAAGAGCCACTGCTGAGACGTTGCATGGACCCTGCGTGAGAGGACGCTGCCAGACCAGCATGAGGCCATTGCTGAGCCACCAAACCCTTTGCTGTAGACGTTGTTAGACCTACAGCGTGAAGAGGAAGACCCTCTGTTCTACATGTTGTTCATTTGGTCTACATGCAAGGAAAATTAGCTGCCAGACCTACATGGAAGAGGCTAGAGCTATTGTCCAGTGAAGAGGAAGACCCTCTGCCCTGCATGCTGCCAGAACCTGTTCAACAAAGGTGGATCTGGGTAATTTTTTTTTTTTGAGAGAAATTTTTCCCAGAAGTTTTCTAGAAATTTGTAAAGGGTGGTTTTTATTTGAATTGAAGGAAAGATTTCATTTAAATTGAAGAAAAAACAAAGGGTTTCTTCCATTAAATTGGTGAAAGAAAACAAAGGACTTGAAATAAAAATATGCTGAATTGGGGAATTATTTATTTTTTTAAAAGTTTGTTTGAGAAAGACAAAAAAGAAAATATATATAAACCCTAGAAAGACTGAAACACTAAGAAGGAGAAAAATGGCCAAGATGTCAAATGCGAAATTCGAGGTGGAGAAATTCACCGGAAAGAGCAATTTTTCTCTTTGGAAACTGAAGGTTAGGGATCTACTTATGCAACAAGTGTTGCACAAGGCATTGTTTGGGGCAACTAAGAAACCTACAACCATGACTACTTCAGACTGGGAGGACTTGGATGCCCGAGCTCTCAATACCATCCGGTTATGACTGGCAGATGAAGTTCTCTTCAATATTGTTGAAGAGACTACAGCTTCAGGATTGTGGGAAAAACTGGAAAAACTCTATATGACAAAGTCATTAACAAATAGAGTTTATCTGAAAAGAAAGTTATACAGTCTTTGAATGAAAGAAGGTTCAAACGTTGCAGAATATTTGAATGTTTTTAATACACTTATGTGTCAATTAACAGATATGGAAGTTAAAATACAGGAAGAAGATAAAGCCTTAACCTTGCTATGTTCTTTGCTTGAATCATGGGATCACTTCATAACTTCAATCAGCTTGATCATTGCTGATTCTTTGAAGTTTGAATTAGTCGTGGGAGCTCTCCTGTTTGAAGAAGTAAGAAGGAAATCTAGTACTGAAACAGCTGCATCAAAAGCCATGGTAGCTAGAGGATGCTCAAAGGAAAGAGGATAAAAACCAAGGGGGTCTTCCAGATCGAAATCGAAGGGAAAGAAGTGTAAGGCAAAACGTTGGAACTGCAATAAAATTGGACACTTGAAGAAAGACTGTTGGAAATGAAAGGAATCTGAAAACCCAAAGAAGGAAGTGAATCAGGTCGATTCAGGTATGATAGACGAAGTTTTATCTGCTGAAGAATTATTTATGATAGATGAAGCTTTACCTGAATGTAATGTCTCTCAGGGTTTAGATAGCTGGCTATTAGACTCTGGTGCTTCTCATCACATATGCCCACATAGAAATTGGTTTACTTCGTATGAAAATGTAAACGATAGTTCTGTGTTCATGGGTAATAATGTGTCATGTCAGACTGTTGGGATGGGAAAATTGCTATTTGAATAGGGGAAATGGAGAAAGAAACTAGACATACATTCAATTATAAAATTGACCAAGAAAATCACATAGCTAACTAGAAACCAAACACACAAATAGATACACAGGATTTACGTGGTAAAACCTCGACAAGGTGTTAAGGAAACATCCACGAGGCAAGGGATTGGAATCTCTATTAATTCAACAATGATTATCCATGATTACATTTCTCGGGCATTCACTAGTTTTATACCAGCCTCCTCCGTTACATAACTACTATTTCGGTATAGAACTGACTAGTTACATTTTACCCAAAATTACATAATTTGTTGTCAAACTAACAAACTCCACCTTGACAACAATTTTCCTAATCCCTTGCCCATGCCAATTCATCATCTTTTCTGCAAGCCAAGAGAAGCTAAACACCATCGCAGCTTCTCTATTGTAACTGGCTTTGTGAATATGTCTGCACAATTTTCTCGTGTATGGACCTTTTGAAGAGCTACTTTTCCGCCATCGATCACATGTCTCAGAAAATGATACCTGTTGGTATCATTCTGAGACCCTTTTTCCTTCCCAAAAACATATCATTTCTCCATACATTTTCATCATATTTCCCTCAAAATCCTTGAATATTGATTATTAATTGTTCTATAGTTATTAAATTGCATAGAAATTAATTTAGGGGTTTTATGTTCCAGAATTAGAGGTTTTTGATGACATGACTACAGGAAGTACCCACAACCTGTAATGAGTTTACCGTTTGACATGTGGCGCAGCGGATGAGCGAGAACGAAAAGCATGGGCGAAAATTGGAATGTCCAAGGATGGACAAACACCTATCTCCCATCCAAATCGAGCCTCCTATGCATGCGGTCAACTTCAGTCAAAGCAGGGTACTCTGGCGCATAAAAGCAGCAACAGCATCATTCTATTTTCATTTTGATTTTTGTTCTTTTTGAAACTTATGGTATGGAAACATTTTGAAAAAGCTATGTAATAAACGCGGCAACAACACTATGTACATTCACTGCATCGATGACATGGCTGTATGTACGCATGTGTAAATACAGTTAGTTCAATGTTTTGAAGGTTAATCAGTTGTTGAAACATTTGCTCGGAACAGAGTTTTAGTTAATACACAGAACCATTTACAGTCACAACGTGTGTATACTCTTTTGCATTGGCTGATTGCTGAACGGTGGTAGTCAGTATACCCTTAGGCGCGGACAGGCCCTGCGTTCTTCGTTTGGTATACTGCTCTTCGTTTTGTTACATTTCAGTCCTTATATATTTGCACAGCGTTGTATTAGATTCGATTTGTATGTTTGCACAGCGTTGTATTAGATTTGATTTGTATGTTTGCACAGCGTTGTATTAGATTCGATTTGTATGTTTGCACAGCGTTGTATTGAACTCGATTTATGTATCACACAGGTTGCATCATAGTTTCGATTTACATAACTATTGATTCACATAGCATACGGGTTGCAGTCATATAAGCTTTCGATTCCTTTATGTTTTGAGTTTCATTACATGTATATGGTGTGCGCATCTGAAGGGTTTATTGTTATGTTGAATGGTCAGCATTAAGATCTGGAACGAGAATCTTGTAAGGGATTTGGTCCTTGTGCGACTTATAGATGCATGCTCATAAACTCTGTTTCAGTTTATAGATCATTTATGCTCTTTTTATATAGTTTAATAGTGTAAATATCTTGCATGCTGTGTGTGTTTACCAAGCAAAGTTTTTCTGAGTGATACCTCTGTAAGGAGGTTAGAATCATTGCCACAGTCATACACAGGACTTAGATTCATGGGTTGCTTTGATAGATGCATTTCATAACCAGCATTGTAGTCAAGTACATCAGTAGGGCAATCTAGGTGTGTGAAGGATAGGCTGCATATCACGGTCTTCCGTAAAGAAGCCTTGCAATTTACCTCATAATCACCTGGGCGGTAATTCTTTATGTCTATATATTTTAGACCACGCCTCTAATCTTACGCACCTCGGTCGATATTAAATATAGAGTCTAGTCTAGTACCCTAGCTAGAACCACTACATTTTGGCGCCGTTGCCGGGGAGGCGTACGTGAAGAATTCAAACAAAAAGAATAAAATTTCAATACACAAAAACAACCAAAAACACAGTTAGAATCATGTTCATATATGCCTAGACTTAGAGACACTCAAGGGAGATTTGTGAGAACCCCCCACCATCTCAACACTAACCCATCATCATCAGGAGCAGACTCTCCAGGGAAAATAACACCAACTGAGGAGGATATTCAAACAATAGCTGAGAAATTTTATTCAGGACAGCACATTACTCTTGCTGAGAGGGAAACTCTGTTTGCACATAAATCACAGCATCCACCCTTTCCTAACTCTTCTACACAAGGGAAAAGTAGCACCATTACCAAACAATTTTCCGTTCTCTCTTTTCCACCAAGAGACACTAAGAAACCAAGTAGAATGGCTGAGGAGGGATCTGGATCAGTTCCCCATCAAGAGGAGGAGGAATCCACTTTTAAATTCCCTATACAAGAACCACAGGAGGATGAAGAGATCAAAATGAAAAATATACCCCCATCCGTGCTACCCAATTTCTATGGAATGGCATCAGAGGATCCGGACTCATTCTTATTCGAGTTCAATATTGTGTGTCGAACTTATGGATATACTGATGATGCTCACAGACTGAGATTGTTTCCAGCCACATTAAAGGCAGCAGCCTTGAATGGTTTATGGGGCTAGGGGAGCATGCCATAGTAGATTGGGATGGCATGAGGAGGATATTTCTGAGGAAATATCAGCCTTATTGCAGATCCAAAGATTCTAAAGATGACATCTTTAGAATGAGCCAGCAGGAGGATGAAACCTTAGAAGAATATCTAGAACGGTTTGTCTATAACTTGCAAAAATCTAAACACCGAACCATGCCTCCTGATCTAGTCCACACAATCTTTTTGAAAGGTATCAGGGAAGAATACATGGATGATCTCAACTTAATGGGCAAAGGTGATATCTCTGCCCTACCCTTTGAAGAAATAGCTGAACTGTGTGAAAAATATTCAAGAAGTAAAGCCAAAATGGGAAAGAGGACCTTGTCATCTAGGGTCATAAAAACTGCCTCTGCTAGTGTCACCCGGGCTGAAATTGGTAATCTTTTAGAAGAGTTCAAAACAGATTTGTTGAGTACTCTAGGAAACCAAATTGATACCTTAAAAGCCAAAAATAAACAAGAGGAAGAAGACAATATAATGGCTATTTTCTGCCCCAAGTGTCGCAAGAAGCATGCATTAAAAGACTGTCCTCTAGACAATATACAAGTATGTTCTTTCTGTACTGAGCATCATGATATGTTTAACTGTCCTAAAGTTAAAATTGTGCAGAACTGTAACATGGCAGCCAGCACAGAGATGGAGAACGTGTACTACATGGGTGCAAAGCGACCATGGCAACCAAGGCAAGCACCCCAAGGTATGTTTCCTAATCAAAATATGCAATTTCCTATGAATGATCAGATGTATGCACAAAACTCATGGAATATACCTATGCCATGGCAGCATGGAAACCAATCACAAAATCAATGGAGACCATCTCAACAGTATCCCCAATCCTACCATCAGTATCCTCAATCATACCCACCTTACTCACAGCCATATCAGCAGTACCAACAGCCATATCCATCACAATCACAGTCATATCAGCAGCACCCTCAGCCGGTTGTTTATCAGCCCCAACCTTCTCAACAGACCTTACCTGCTCCTCCACAAATAAATGTACCACAACTTCAATTTCCAACTAACCCGCAACCTCCCAGACCCACACAAATACCTGCTCAAACTGTCCCAAATCCGAACAATAGAGCAGAGAGGCCAGTTTATAATGTAGAGGAAGGAACCTCCTACTCCACACTGCCTTTGCAAAACATTAATCTGAGGTCTGGTAGGGTGCTCCAGAAGAATTCTCTAATAACAGATCAGCAAGAAGAAAACTTAGAAAAAGAAAATGAAATGACCACTCAAACAAAACCGAGCAGTGAAACCAAGGACAACCAGATGCAATCACTGCAACCACCTTTTCCGGACCGTTTGGTTCACGTAAAACCACCATTGCCTCCACCACAATTTGATGTCTTGGATGAACTTAAAAATGTCTACATAAAAATCCCTTTGCTGCAAGCTATAAAGGACATTCCTATTTACACCAAAGCCATCAAAGACATGTGTCTCAAGAAACCTGCTAGAAAGAGGATTGATCCTCAGACCATTCATGTTTTAGGAAATTTAGCAGGCCTTATGACCAATACCATCTCCATGGAGAAGTATGTTGATCCAGGCATTCCAAAAGTAACCACCATCATTAACAACATACGGATCCCAAACACTTTGATAGATCTTGGAGCTACAATCAATGTCATGACCCTTGAAACTATGAGAACACTCCAGCTTGTGAATTTGCAACATACCACAATTGTTCTTGAACTAGCTGATAGGTCCAAAGTCATTCCTGAGGGGATTTTGGAAGATATCATTGTTTCACTGGACTCTTGGGAGTATCCGGTGGATTTCCTAGTCCTTCAACCCAAATCCAATCTAGGAGGACATCCTATCATTCTAGGCAGACCATGGTTAGCGACTGCTGATGCATTTATTGGATGCCGATCAGGTAACATGATTTTCTCTAGAGGGACCGAAAGGAAACAACTCACCCTCTATCCATCGGCACAATCACCTGCAGTAACACATAACTTGTGGCTTGATGACAAATTTAATGACAAAGAGGAGGTACAATCTATTTTTAGCATTGACCAGATCTATGATTTCCATGAAGATAATACTGATTTGGTAGAATTATTTCTCTCACAGCCTGATATATCTGAAAACTTGAGAAATGAACAATATAATGCTGCAGATGTACTTCTAGCTCAAAACTTTCAAGAAACATGCACTATCCACTCCTTGCAATCTACATTTCATGACATATTTCCAGTTCAATCCATCACCAATACTCAGAGTCAAGTCATAGAGATCAGTCCGGGCAAAAATTTGAACATAGGAAACCACCTTGACTCATCTCAACAAGAAAAATTGATTAGACTCTTGACGAATTACCAAAAATCCTTTGCATGGGATTACACTGACATGCATGGGATTCACCCCGACACATGCACTCACCACATTTACACTGACAACACCATTAAATCGGTGAGGCAACCACAATGAAGAATGAACCCCATGCTCCAAGACATTGTCAGAGAGGAGTTGCAAAAACTTTTAAGAGTCAACTTTATATATTCTATTTCTGACAGTCAGTGGGTATCCCCATTGGTTATTGTGCCTAAGAAGAATGGCAAGTGGCGTATCTGTGTTGACTACAGACAGCTAAACAAAGCCACGCTCAAAGACTACTTCCCACTGCCATTCATTGACCAAGTGTTAGACACCCTAGCCGGCAAATCATCATTTTCCTTTCTTGACGGTTTCAGTGGCTACAACCAGATCCGGATTGCCTCTGAAGACCAGGACAAAACCACCTTCACCTGTCCATGGGGCACCTATGCCTACAATGTTTTGCCATTTGGACTTTGTAACGCTCCAGCTACATTTCAACGAGCTGTGTTAGCTATCTTTGCTGATTTGATTCATGATTGTGTTGAAGTGTATATGGATGATTTTTCAGTATATGGCAATTCTTTTGAACATGCATTAGAAAATCTAGAAAGAGTTTTGAAAAGGTGTATTGAAGCTAACCTGTCCCTCAGCAACGAAAAGTGCTTCATGATGCTAAATGAAGGGATAGTGTTGGGCCATTATATCTCTTTTCAAGGCATCCAAGTTGACCTAGCCAAGATCCAGATTATTGTCGATTTGCCTATTCCACAGAACCAGAGAGAGGTAAGAAGTTTTCTCGGGTATGCTAGCTATTACCGCAGATTCATTGAACATTTTAGCAAGATAGCCTTACCTTTGTTTAAACTTCTTGCCAAAGATGTACTTTTTAATTGGACTGAGAACTGCCAACATGCATTTGAACAACTTAAGAAGAAACTATCTACTGCACCAATCCTGAGAGGGCCTAATTGGAGTTTACCATTTCATATTTTTACCGATGCATCTGACACTGCCATAGGTGCATGCTTAGGCCAAAAAGAAGAATCTTGTACATATTCAATTTATTTCATTAGTAAAAATCTCACACCTGCCGAGCTAAACTATACAGTTACAGAAAAGGAAACACTTGCCATCATTTATGCTGTGAATAAATTTCTCCATTACGTAACTGGTTATGAAGTCTTTGTACATACTGATCACTTTGCCATTCGACATCTCATGAATAAACCAATAACTAGTGGCAGAGTTACTAGATGGTTACTATTGCTGCAGGAATTTAACATCACAGTGTTAGATAGACCAGGCAAAGAAAACCAGGTGGCAGATTTCCTCTCTAGACTGCAAAATCCAGGTGAGATTGTTCCTGTTGAGGACTCTTTTTCGGATGAGCACTTATTCGCAATTTCCATAGTAACTCCTTGGTTTGCTGATTTAGCTAATTACTTGTCTACAGGTAGGACACCTCCACATTTCACTGCAAAGGAAAGGAAAAGACTGATCAAACAAAGTGTTAGATATTCTTGGCTTAATGGCGATCTCTTTTACACTGGTTTTGATATGATCATTAGGAGATGTGTCCAAAATGATGAGGTAATTGACATTTTAAAATCTTGCCATGATGAACCGTGTGGTGGGCATTTTACAGCGAAGCGGACAGCCTTCAAAGTTCTTACTCTTGGATACTATTGGCCATCCATTTTCAAGGATGCCAAGAAGTATGTAAAGAGTTGTGACAGCTGCCAAAGGATGGGCAGACCCACAGCTACGGATCAGATGCCCCTTCAGCCCCAAGTTCACTTAGAACCATTAAGTGGGCTCTGGACTTCATAGGACCGATCAACCCAGCCTCTAATGGTAAGAAGTACATCTTAGTGTGTACTGATTATGTCACAAAGTGGGCAGAAGCGAAAGCACTGGTAAGAGCAACCGAACACACAGTAGTCAATTTCCTTTTTGAGGAGATCTTTGTGAGGTATGGAGTGCCAAGAGAAATTGTCACTGATCAAGGTACCCAATTCACCTCAAAGCTCATGAAGGACATCACAGACAAATACCAGATAAAGCATAGGAAAAGTACCCCCTACCATCCACAGGCCAATGGGTAGGTGGAATCAACCAACAAGACTTTGGAGGGGATCATTACCAAAACTGTTGCAATGAACCGCAAAAACTTGGAGGAAAAGCTCAAAGAGGCACTCTGGGCTTACCGGATTACTTGGAAAGATACCACCGGATTTACACCATACCAGTTGGTGTACGGTAAGGATGTCATGCTTCCTATTGAGTTCCAAATTCACACTTTTAAATTAGCTGCAGATTTACTAATTGATTTGGATCAAGCACAGAAAGAGAGAATCCAGCAGTTGAACCAGCTGGATGAGATGAGACAACAAGCAGAAAAAACCACCACCCTCATGCAAAAGCACAGGAAGCAATGGCATGATTCAAACATTAAGAAGAAGCACTTCAAAGAAGGTGACTGGGCTCTGCTTTTTGATTCAAAATTCAAGGATCATAAAGCTAAGTTCACCACCCATTGGATGGGCCCTTATGAAATTGTTCAGGCTTATGACAATGGTTCAGTAAAACTCCAAACTATTGATGGCAAAGGTCATTCTTTCACAGTCAATGGTCATCGCCTGAAGCTGTACAACAAGCCCATCAGCAAGCAAGATTTTCTCCATACACTATCTCAGCAAGAAGAGGTTGAGGTACTGCAGCCCTCAGCTGCAGTATCACTGCCTTAGTTTCATTTTCTTTCAATTTCAAAATCAAGAAGAAAAAATAAAAAGAAAAAAACAAAAATAATTAAAAAAAAAAAAAATTAAATAAAACAAAAACTCAAAAAAAATAATAATGGGTTAGATGTGAAAACCAGTATCTGGCACAATCTAACCCCGAATTCCTACCTGAAAACCAATTTATTGGCGGGTATGAATTCTATTTCTGTTGTTCATTGTTTCATTTCTCAGTTGCATCATGACTTGAGGACAAGTCAAACTTTCAGTCGGGGAGAGGGAGACATCTGTTCTGTTACTTTTATCTCTCCCTTGTAAATTCTTCAGATTTCTTATTCTATATTACACTGTAAATTTCCAACAGCAGCTTGTTACCAGCATTCTAGACTTTAACAAATAAGTTGTTCTGTCATGATTTTCAGAGGGACCTGGTTATAAATAGTTTGCAGGGGGACCTGTTTTGTTCAGACACCTATGCTATCAACACCATCAGTGCAATGGGACCTGTTTAAGATATTCAGAAGGGACCTGTTTAAAGCAATTGACACCTGTTTGAGACATTCCAGCCAGCAGTAGGGACCTGTTTAAAACCTTCAGTTGGGACCTGTTAAAAAAATTTCTTGACACCAAGGGCTACTTCAACAGACTTCCACCAAGCTTTACAAGGATTTGGCACCAACACTCCAGCAAATTGCAAGCTCAGTGAACCTGTAACAATACAAAGAGCTGCATGAACATCTTCAGTTTTTTTAAGGGACCTGTTACAGCTTTCTCAAGGGACCTGTATCTTCAAATCTTCTTAAGGGATCTATTGCATCTTCAGTTTTCTCAAGGGACCTGTATCTTCAGTTTTCCAAGGGACCTATTACATTTTCAGTCTTCAAGAAGGGACCTGTACATTCAAACTTTTCAAAGGGACCTGTTACATCTTCAAAACTTTTCTCAAAGGACCTGTGTATTCAACCTCCCTCAGAGGACCTGTCAAAAAGAACAGTCAAAAGGATTAGCAACTCAGCATGTCAAATGATCAACAAGAGAGTAATGTATTTCTGTTCTTGGACATTTAATTTCCTAGATTAGTTTTTAATGTAATTTTGGTGACTATAAGCTGTTGTAATTAATTTCAAGGACACCTTCATACATCCACTTATCACCCTTTATCCCACCAAGTTTCATCATTTCCCTACATCCACCTATCCCTAACACCCATCACCAACACATTCACCATGTCATATACCCTCCAGGCATACCAACATTCTCTACATGACTGAATATAATTGAAAAGGGCACGTGGTGAGCTGTGTGTTTGTTTTAAAAAAATATAAAGGATGAGATAGAAGCGGCCTATATATATTCTTTACTCCATACAGTCGAATCATAACAAGCGGCCTATATGTTTTACATCACACACACACCTGAATCATAACCTCGCCACCCAGCATTGCCACCCAGCATTATAGCTCAGCACCATGGGTACGCTCTCAGCGTTCTTATGCTAACATGCATACAAGCGTACAGCCCTCTGTTTTTAAAATTGTATGATTACATTGTAAGGCAAGTACAGGGTATTTCACATCCTCGGTTCCCATAACTTACAAAGTGAAAGTTTGAAGCAAGGAACGTGAGGAGATTGTCATCATTTGGGTAGAGTTACAAAGTAAAAGAGTGAAGCAAGGAACGCCGAGGAGATTGTTACCATTTGAGTGGGGTTACAAAGTGAAAATTTGAACAAGGAGCACAGAGGAGAATATCACTGTTCGGGGTCGGTTTGCACAGTGAAACCGGTGAGCGCCAAAAAGGGAAGCATCACCATTCTACTTATAACACCCACAGCAGTCATATCGACCAGCTAAGCACCATAATTAAAGACTGAAGGAAGCTATATATACCAGGTAACCGACTTGACATCTCTGTGTTTAAATTTTAATGAGCATAGACAAAGAAGGGTTCGAGGCATAACCCTCTGCCATCACCATGACTAATAGAGTCGAACCCAGTACATTTGATACCTCACAATACCATAACGATTGCATTGAGATTCTTCAAGAAGCACAGTGGTTACCTTTTCTGGAAAAATTCCATGGGAGTAATGAAGAAGTCACAAAACAATTTGCCTTTACCTTCAATGGAGAAAAGGCCCTAATAGGCACCTTCTCCTTCAGAATCTCAGAGGATACCATAGCTCAGGCAATTGGACTCAGCCCTGAGGGAGAAAAGTACTTTAAAACTAAACAATTCAAGGAGAAATCATGGACACAGTTCATGTCCAGGTCTAGAGTTTCCTCAATAAACTGGAAAAAGGGAGTTCCAAGAAGCTGGTTAGTTCATCCTTGGGATGAAATGGTTTACATTATCCAAAAGTTTATAACATGTGAAGGTAGATACAGCATTGTTTATCTCTATCACATCAAGCTACTCCTCCATTTAAAGAAACAATGTGTAATCAGTGTGCCATATTTTCTGCTGCAAAGTTTAACAAAGATGGCCAAAACTATCCAGAAACAAAAAGGGAATGAGGATAAAAGCCTGTACCATTTTGGCCCGATTAAAATCCTCATTGAACATGAGTTGCAGAAGCGAGGGAAGCCATGGAAAGAATTCTTAACTGTCAACCAAATCAGAGATGAGGAGGAAAAAGAAGAAGTGCATGAAGATTCTGGGTTTATGAAGGACATAGATGAGGAAATTCCAGTGTCCAAGGCCAGCAGAGCACCTCAACCTGAGGGCAGCATAAGGACCAGAAACATGCAAAAAGGGGATGTCAAGAGGGCTGAGAAAGACAAAATCTTCACCACCTACTCCCGAAGATCAAGAAGGACACCAAAAACTCAGCTGCAAGAAGACCAATTTGAATCTCATGCCCCTGCCCATTTGGATGTTGAAAGTGGTGATCATTCACCACCAGCACCAGAAGTTGACATAGAGGTGGAAATCCATAACCAACAGGAGAAATGTTCACCACCTCCTACCAAAAGACAGAAGAAGTTAGAAAATAAAATTGAGGAATTGAAAGAAGAGCTCATGGAAGCTAACATGTTGGAAAAGGTTATTAAAAGAGAAAATGAAATGCTCAGGGCACAAAGCAAAGAAACACAGAAGACAAATGAAAAGATCAAGGAAAGAATCAGTGAGTTAGAGACTGAGCAATCTGAGATTTCCAACTGGGCCACTAAGTGGTACAACCAGAAGAAGGCTCTTAAAGAGAAATATCAAAAGTTAAAGCAGGAACTCAAGGGACAGAAGGATCACCAGGTGAAGAAGAATGTAGATACCTTGCTCAAGGCAGCAGAGATCCATGCAGGCGCAGAGTTCAAGGGGAGTACTTCTGGGGTAGCATGAGGACATGCTAAGTCCTTAAGTCGGGGAGAGATGTTGGTATCATTCTGAGACCCTTTTTCCTTCCCAAAAACATATCATTTCTCCATACATTTTCATCATATTTCCCTCAAAATCCTTGAATATTGATTATTAATTGTTCTATAGTTATTAAATTGCATAGAAATTAATTTAGGGGTTTTATGTTCCAGAATTAGAGGTTTTTGATGACATGACTACAGGAAGTACCCACAACCTGTAATGAGTTTACCGTTTGACATGTGGCGCAGTGGGTGAGCGAGAACGAAAAGCATGGGCGAAAATTGGAATGTCCAAGGATGGACAAACACCTATCTCCCATCCAAATCGAGCCTCCTATGCATGCGGTCAACTTCAGTCAAAGCAGGGTACTCTGGCGCATAAAAGCAACAACAGCATCATTCTATTTTCATTTTGATTTTTGTTCTTTTTGAAACTTATGGTATGGAAACATTTTGAAAAAGCTATGTAATAAACGCGGCAACAGCACTATGTACATTCACTGCATCGATGACATGGCTGTATGTACGCATGTGTAAATACAGTTAGTTCAATGTTTTGAAGGTTAATCAGTTGTTGAAACATTTGCTCGGAACAGAGTTTTAGTTAATACACAGAACCATTTACAGTCACAACATGTGTATACTCTTTTGCATTGGCTGATTGCTGAACGGTGGTAGTCAGTATACCCTTAGGCGCGGACGGGCCCTGCGTTCTTCGTTTGGTATACTGCTCTTCATTTTGTTACATTTCAGTCCTTATATATTTGCACAGCGTTGTATTAGATTCGATTTGTATGTTTGCACAGCGTTGTATTAGATTCGATTTGTATGTTTGCACAGCGTTGTATTGAATTCGATTTATGTATCACACAGGTTGCATCATAGTTTCGATTTACATAACTGTTGATTCACATAGCATACGGGTTGCAGTCATATAAGCTTTCGATTCCTTTATGTTTTGAGTTTCATTACATGTATATGGTGTGCGCATCTGAAGGGTTTATTGTTATGTTGAATGGTCAGCATTAAGATCTGGAACGAGAATCTTGTAAGGGATTTGGTCCTTGTGCGACTTATAGATGCATGCTCATAAACTCTGTTTCAGTTTATAGATCATTTATGCTCTTTTTATATAGTTTAATAGTGTAAATATCTTGCATGCTGTGTGTGTTTACCAAGCAAAGTTTTTCTGAGTGATACCTCTGTAAGGAGGTTAGAATCATTGCCACAGTCATACACAGGACTTAGATTCATGGGTTGCTTTGATAGATGCATTTCATAACCAGCATTGTAGTCAAGTACATCAGTAGGGCAATCTAGGTGTGTGAAGGATAGGCTGCATATCACGGTCTTCCGTAAAGAAGCCTTGCAATTTACCTCATAATCACCTGGGCGGTAATTCTTTATGTCTATATATTTTAGACCACGCCTCTAAGCTTACGCACCTCGGTCGATATTAAATATAGAGTCTAGTCTAGTACCCTAGCTAGAACCACTACAATACCTTACATCAATGTGCTTGGTTCTGCTGTGATATGTAGGGTTTGTAACCAAGTGAATAGCACTTTGACTATCACAAAGTACATTCACTTTCTCCTGCATTCTTCCAATCTCATCGAGCAGACCCTTTAACTAGATTTCTTATTTACTGGCATCTGAAGCAGCTATATATTCAACTTCGGTAGTGGACAACGCAACTGTTTCTTGAAGCTTTGACATCCAACTAATTGCTCCACCTGCAAGAGTAAAGACATAACCTGTTGTAGATATTATTTTGTCCAAATCACCTACATAGTTAGCATCTACATATCCGCAGACTGATCCTTCACTACCATTAAAGATGATGCAATGGTCACTTGTGCCTCTTAGATATCGAAGCACCCATTTCACTGCTTGCCAATGTTCTTTACCTAGATTTTCCATGAACCTGCTGACAACTCCAACTGCATGTGAAATGTCAGGTCTTGTAGATACCATCGCATACATTAAGTTGCCTACAGCATTTGCATATGGTACATTAGACATATACTTATTTTCTTCATCAGCTCTAGGACTCAAAACAGAAGAAAGCTTAAAATGGGAAGCTAGTGGAACATTAACAGGTTTCACATTTTTCATAGAGAAATTTTCAAGTACTTTTTCCACGTACTTCTGCTATGATAACCAAAGCTTACCATTTTTCATGTCTCTGTGTATCTCCATCCCTAAGATATGTTTTGCTACTCCAAGATCCTTCATATCAAACATCCTAGAGAGTTGAGCCTTTAACCTGGTGATCTCTTCCATGCTTTTGCTTGCAATAAGCATATCGTCAACATACAAAGCTAAGATAATGAATATTCCATTGAAACTTTTGAAGCATACACAATTATCATACTCACTTCTTATAAAGTTCTAGCTCACCATGAAGGAATCAAACTTCTTGTACCATTGTTTGGGAGACTGCCTCAGACCATACAATGATTTCCTAAGCTTGCAAACTAATCTTCTGCTACGACCTTGTACAAAACCTTCTTGCTGTTCCATATATATCTCTTCATTCAAATCACCATGTAGAAATGTTGTTTTAACATCTATCTGTTCTAACTCAAGATTAAGCAACGCAGTTAGTGCCAACACAGTATGAATAGAAACAAGTTTTACAACTGGATAAAAAATCTCATGAAAGTCTATACCTTCAACCTGAGAATACCCTTTTGCTACCAGTCTCGCCTTATACCTTTTGATACTTCCATCAACTTTCCATTTCTCATCCAACAACACTTCTCCCTTCAGGAAGCTCTATAAGATCCCAAGTATTGTTCTTGGCTAAGGAATCCATTTCTCCTTCCATAACCGTTTTCCATTTTTCGCTATTTGTATCATCTACTACTTCTTGATAACAAGAAGGTTCCCCATCTTCAATAATCAAAGCAAAAGATGAAGCAGAATATTCATACCTTTTGGGAGTTTTCCTCTCCCTTGTAGACATTCTTAGAGCGACTGGTTACTGAATTGGTTCAGAAACTTCAACGGCTTCCTTTGTGTCTTCAACATCTTTTTCTCCAAAAGTGTCTCCTTCCTTTCGACTGTCACCGAAAGGTCCAGCCTCCAACTGAACTCGTTGATTTAGCGATACCTGTTCCTATTCAATTCTTTCAACATTTTATTTTAAAAGAGAGGATTCATCAAATGTTACATCTCTACTAATGACTATCTTCCGCAATGTAGGATCCCATAACCTATATCCTTTCACTGCATAGCCATACCCAACAAAGACATAACATTTCGACTTTGGATCTAATTTTGAATGCTGATTTTTCGGAATATGAGAATAAGCATCACAGCCAAATATCCTCAAATGTGAATAATCACAAGATTGACCTGACCAAACTTCTTCAGGAATTTTACAATCAATTTCTACTGAAGGTGATTTGCTAACTCAATAACAAGTAGTAGATACTGCTTTTGCCCACAACTACTTTTGCAAGTTACCATTCCTTATCATGCTTCTGGCTCTTTCCATAAGAGTCTAATTCATACGCTTAGCAACACCATTTTGCTGAGGAGTATAAACAACAGTTTTGTGTCTAATAATTCCCTCATCCTTACAGTATTGTTAAAATTCAACTGAAGCGAACTCACCACCATTGTCAGTTCTTAAACATTTAATAGATTTGCCTATTTTTTTCTCTACCAATGCTTTAAATTGTTTAAAGACATTGAATACATCAGCTTTCTTTTTTAGCATAAAGACCCAAACTTTACGGGAGAAATCATCAATAAACATTAAAAAATATAGAGCACCTCCATATGACACAACAGGGGATGGTCCCCACAGACCAGAATGAATATAGTCTAAAACATCTTTACTATTATGATTTCCAACTTTAAATCTTTGTTTACAATGTTTTCCATACACACAATGTTTACAAAAATCTAACTTCAAGGATTTCAGATCGGGAAGAGATTTACATTTCATCGGTATCTAAAGACCTTTCTCGCTCATATGACCCAATCGATGATGCCATAGACGAGTACTTGCTTCTTCCTTTTCTAATGCAACCACTACTTCACTGACCTGAGTACTTCCTTTTAACCTGTAAAGATTTCCAACCTTTTCTGCTTTCATAACCACTAGGGCTCCTTTAAAGACTTTCAAGATGCCATCCTGACTTGTAAACTTATAACCATATGAATCCAACACTCCCAATGAAATCAAATTTTTCTTCAAATTAGGAACATGTCTAACACTAGTTAATGTTATAACTATGTTATCATACGTGTTCCTAATTTGAAGAAAAATTTGATTTCTTTGGGAGTGTAGGTTCAGATGGTTATAAGTTTACAGCGTTTATACATGATTTTCTACTTAAACAGTCATGTATGTTTTACTATTATGAAGAAACAAGCTCCAATTTTTCTTGCTAGTTCTAGAATTGGTTGAGTACAATCTGTTGATATTTCCTGTAGTTCAAGAAGAGCAGTTTCATTGCTAGCATTATATTTACTTGCGAATGTATTGATGATTATTCTTATGAAGTTACGCATATAGTTTATGTTGTTGTTACCTAACTCTTTGAGGTCTCTTTGGTATTTCTTATAAATGTCATATATATATCTTGATGTAAAGGTCATGTAAAGGCCTATGATGTAATAATTGTAATATTCAATCATGTTTAAACCATTTGGGTCAAATCAATTATGAATGTAATCCCATTTTTTGTGGTTGATGTAATAATGAATTCAAATATTTTACCCCAATGTGATTGGGTGATTGATGTAGGTTTTTGTCCTTGATGATAGGAAAATTCATATTCAGTTGAGTCATAGAGACATGTAGTTCATTGAAAATCTTTCAAAAGTTTCAACATGTGCTCAGGGGGAGCATGGTTAGTATATAGTGCATATCAACAAGTGCTCATGTCTCTACAAGGAAAGAGAAGCCTTCATTCAACATTGGTCAACCCTTTTCCCTTGATGTCAAAGGGGGAGACTAAGTTGGTGCTTGAGTTGCCATCAAGTCCAAAAGGGGAGACTGTTGGAATTATGACATGTGTTGTCCTTGATGGAAACCTACTTGATGAAGATGTCAACAAAATGTGTCTGCGTATGAAATATAGTTTGGACAAAGGAATAGCAATTTAGAGATAGAGGAATGTTGAAGGGGCTTTTTTGATAGGTACACGAGGGTTCTGTGAAGCAAAACCACGTACACACATGAATATGAAGAAGAAAATGCGCATACAGTTTCCTCACCATGTGTTGTTGGGAAAAGTATCTACTCAGAACGCCCCTATCCCACTCTAAGGTGTGACAGTGCCTTAGCAACAAACAAGGAAAACTACTTTCGTATTCTTCTTTATGAAATGTAAACGAAGAGGAAGGATGAACTAACCTGTATCTTGCGCTAGTTTGTTGATCCAATCGCTCTCCTCTTTGACAGCTTCCAGCTACCTGCTCCCTTACTTGCCCAACTTCACCAAGTTCCTGCAAGATCACAGAAGAGGAAAACTACACAAAGACATAGATTTACATTCATAAATAGCTTAGGATCAGATTTAAGCTAAACATGCAAATATAACAAAACATCATTGATACACAAGCATGTAGGACAAACTCAAATAGTTTTATTGATATAATAAGAAGATCCAGGAGGAGATACAACCAAGTGAGTCCCCATCCAGCATCTACCTCCCAGCAAAGGAATCCCTTCTTCACCTCCAACAAAGCATAAATCACCCAATGCACTAATCTCAATCTCAAAACCAACAGCAATTCTCTGCAAAGTACAAAATTCCAGCCTCTGGATCTCTGGGATGAGGGATCCATATATAGATGTAAGCAGAGAGGATGAGTCAGCTTATGTTTTGACTTGTGGCTTCTCTCTGTCAGTTCTTGCTTCCACTTGGGGGCTGAGAGCCTCTTACTCATCCTTGGTCGAACTCAGTGAGGCAAGTGTCATTGAGGAAGATTCTGGAAGCTTCCATGGTCTGTCCACCTCGCGGAATGACACTGCCATTTGGCATTTCCCGCTCAGTGCACCCTGATAGTGCATTTAGGTGCATTGAAACGCACCTAGCTAGTGTACTTGGGTGCTATGCAACACAGGTAGCTAGTGGAGTAGCTAAAATGATCCTGATTTGACTGATTCTGTGTAGTTTCTGGTGGAGAACTTCTGGGAGAAGCCGTAATTGGTTGACCTTGTTCCTCTAGGGGTAGGAACAACACTTTTAGGGACTTTGGATCCCTTGGATTATGGACATTTCATGCTTAGAGCTGCAAGGCACAAAAATGTCTATAACAGTTGCCCCCTAAAGTATGAGGCCATTTATCGGGTGAAATGCTTTATTAGGAGGATCTGAAGTTCTTTCAATGCTGGGAGGAGACCTGTAATAAGATACAATACAATACATTATTTTCATACTATTTTCATGATCTAGATGTGGCGGGCATTCCCATGCTCAGCTTTATAAATTCATTTTTATGTACATAGGACAGACAATCGTCTGATGGTAGACTGATGATTCTGATGAAGTCATCATCCTTTTGGTAGGATGATCATCTGTGCCGCAATGTTGTACATGTCAATGTTTTTATTTTTCCTGAATATATATCGCAGCCCGGATGGATGAAACTAGATCTGGGGTCTTCAATCTCGTCCGATCTTCACTCGAAGTACAAGTCGATCCATGTGAGAAATGTTTTGAAGTCGAACATGGAAAGACATCGCTTGATTACCAGTCAATGATGTAAACTGTTAACAAGCGCGAGAGGAATCATCGATAAGGATGATGACCCTCAAGGTACTGCAGTACAATTCACGTGGTGTGAATAAAGGACTTGGCGTCGAACACCACGCAAAATCTTTCGGTCGAAGGTCATTGATGTATACCTGTCGCCGGAAGTGAGAAACGTGCCATTGAGGCATGCAAGCTTCAAAGTACTGAATGGGGTGTCCCTAGATCAACTTCTTGGATAATGAGCTGATGTCGACAAGAAGCGATCCGTCAAAGGAGGGCCTTGATGAATCCCACATCAATGACACGGAACGGAGCAAATGATTTTGATGGAGGTGAAAATGATCTGATGATATATGGTTCAGGATGGCGGTCATGAAGGAATGAAGTATAATGTATGGTAGTGGATGGGACACGGGTGACTTCTCTGGATGACTTCTCTTGAACATGTCGGCGACACTTATATGATGGATTGGTAGCATTTACCCCAAATGTGGATGGTATGGCGAGACCATGGTGATGTGACCGGTGAATGAAACAACCCAACCCGACTCAGGCACGGAGTGGAAGTGTCATGTTCAAGAGCGACTTGCTACCAATAAAGATTCTTTGAGTTTCTTCCCAATTTTTCCCCATTCATTGCTGACCAGTACCTCTTTATTTTTGTCAAGCTTGAGGAGGATAACATATGCTTGTTCTATAATTTTCCCTTCGGGCAAACCCATCGCTATGTTTTAACGAGCCTAGCGATAGTGAAACTTGTTCTCGTCTAAAGACAAGTTTGTCGCTATTAATGTTTTTAACGAGTTTAACGACAAAGATAACTCGGTCCTTTTAATTTTTAGAGAGTCTGAAAAGGTACGTAAAGTTAACTCCGGAATTCCTTTTTCGTCATCTAATCCCTTAAGTCCGAAAAAGTATAAAACAATACAGAAGGGATGAATTTTCGATAGTTTTAACGAGCCGAACAATACAAGCGCTCGATCGTTTTGTGCAATAATCCCTCAGGTCCAAAAAGATTAAAATCTAGAGGGGGGATAGCACTTCCGGTCGCTTTAACGAGCTGGAAGGCCAAAACTCGGCAATCTTTTCATGTTTTACGAGTCAGATGAAAAGAGCTTAAAGAAGACTCGTCTTTTGAGGAACGAGTGATAAAATGGGTAGCAGCTGATTCCAGGTAAGGGTTGGAATTTTCCAAGCACGGCAGTGTCACAAGGATGGCTAGTGAAATCACTCTTCGCAGCTGTTCCTCAAAATGGGTAAACAATCAAATGGAGGTGAATGATCGGCCAATGGAAAAGTGGAGGTGACGGTGCAAACACGACCAAGGCTTTAATGGCTGATAATGTTACATTCACGGTGGTTATTTACCGGAGGATAGTTCATTTTTTAACGAGCTTAAAAGCGGATTGAAACACTTGCTCGGTCTTATGTTTATTTTTTAACGAGCATGAACTATGTGCTAAAATTGCTCGATAACATGGTCTAGTTTTGATTTTTTACCATAAATAGCTTCGTCCTTTCAAAGATAGTACTGTACTGTCAATTGCTTCATCAAACTAGTTAGAAATGAACAACATTTTCTTGGAAATGAGATTAAAACGCTAATATTTTACTTTGAACTACGTAAAAAGCAATTAAAAAGTGTTTTTACCTCTCATTTTACCATTTCATTTGAACTTGGTTTGTTGGAGCTTTGGAGGTGCATCTTCCCCCTTGAATTTCATCAGCTGATTTCGGGAGATTCTGTGGATGATTCTCAGCGCCGTCTGGGCCAGGTAGGAGCTAAACCTGAGCTCTTTCATTTCATGGTTTCCTTTCTGCATTCTGTGCTTCATTCTCTGCTTTTCTGAGCCCCTGGGGTTTGATGGGTTCGTTCTGCCATCAACGCACCCTGGGCATATCGAAACCTACGCTGAATGTTGACCAGTATGAAGGCAGTTTGACATTCAACGCAGGTGGAACACTGTTGCAGGTGCGTTGGGCACAGAAAATGAATTTGTTGCACAGTTTTTGATGAAAATTTTTCGCCTGTTTCTCATCAAAATCAGGATCTAACTCCTCTCTTGTTTGTTTTTCAGAGATCTCAGAGCAAAATGACCCTTACATGGCGAGAACGAGAACATGAAGAAGAGGTCATGATTGCCCTACATGATCCGGTTACAGTGAACGCGCTACGGAACTGTGGCTTGCTGAAGTTCTTCCGCATCTCTAGCATGAGACAACAGATCAACCTACTGCATTATTTTCTCGATGCTTGGGATCCTATCAATCAAGTTTTCCAGATTAGGGGCAAATCTATCCCCTTGACTGCAGTAGACATTTACTTCTTGACTGGCTTGTCGAGGCGGGGTGCCCCCATCTCTTTGTCAGGTTCGGCCTGAGGGAGTGACTCTGTGAGAGATTATGTCCGCCAGTATTGCAGGGAAGGATCTCAGCCGAGTAAAGACGGCAAGATCATCATCCGTGATGTCACTGACAGGTCCCTTAGGTCTATCCTGTTTACTTTTGGTAGGATGGCCGGTAGTGCGTCTCTTCATGTAGCCAACAGATCCTATATGCAGCATGCCTTGGAATGCCTCCAACCGAAAATATTCAACTGGTATGATGCAGTACTTCTTGTGATGAAAAATCAGTCGACCAAGATAAAGGATGGGAGGTTGAAGAACTTTGGGTTCGATTCTATTTTGACCACCTTTGCCTTGGAGAAGATACCACTGATGCAGCCGCAGTACATTGCACTCGACTTACCTTCTCCTACTGAACCACGTATGCAGAGATGGGTTGACCATATGTCTAGGCATGCTAACCAGTCTCAGATTTTGTTTTCTGATACCTTCTTCCGGTGGTTTGATCGTCAGGAGATGACTTATGCCGAGTATCCATATGCTGGCATGGACTTCCGGGGTGATCCGAATTTAGTACTGCCGGATGGTGAGTAGTGGGGCGCTATTGGTAAAATCTTTGACCATATCACTGTTTACTGTTTTTATTTATAATGTCCTTGTGCTTTATTATATCAAGAATTTAATCAAACTCATGTGTACATGCAGATGTTGGTCCTGTTCGTCCAGTAGTTCGCCTGAGAGTGCCAGCTGCTGCCCCAGCAGGAGAGGCCGCCGGGAGGGTTATCCTTCGTGACCTTGATGTGGCCGACACTCTCACAGCTGTGCAAGAGCAGGTTGAGAGCCTTACTCTCGGTATTCTAGATGTGAGGATCGACGAGCTATCTTTGCAGTTACAGTGGCACACTACTGGTGTGCCTAGACGATGGACTCGTCTCTTACGTATGATCGCACAGGCTGTGACTTGCTATCATGAGCATCATTAGACTAGGGTGCCCCCTAGCATTTTGAGTTCTTGGGTCATGTGACCGATTTTGTCTTGGTTACAGAACATTATATGTAAACCATAAACAGCTATATATATATATATATATATATTTTGATTTTCGGGGTTTTATTCTGGTTGAGTTATATGATCCACATGTAAACATTGATGATGTGTTTCTTTTTATAAATGTTGCAAATGTCTATCTAACACATAGTTTGCTAATGAGTCGGTTAATGTGTTTAAGTTTATGGAAATATGTTGGTATTGAATAAGATCAAATTGTCTTTCCAAAATCTTAACCCTTAGGAACATGCGATAAATAGCTGGGTTTCGGACGGAATATATACCATTGAGTTGTAGTATTACGAGTTGTGAGTCTAGCCTGACGATTAGTCGGCGTATACCATGGGTGATGGCATCAGAGAGAAGTTATATCAACGTGCTATACTCAGCGATGTTATTCGTTGATTGACCAATACATACACCTCTGAAACTTACTAACTCGCCGCTTGGATCAAAAATGGCCCAGGCTGCGAAGGACAAGTTCCGCGAACTACGACTCGCTCCGTCGGCATATCCAACACATGTTTCCAAAAGGTTTGACATCTGCAATAAATGTAAAAAGGTGGATTACTCGACCAAAACGAACACTTTAGCGAAAACAAAATACAACAAAAGCATATTGGTTACTATTTAAGCATAGTAACGCTTGAGGTACAACCCATTACAAGGTTGCGCCAGTGGAATTCCGTCATAATTCATTAACTCATAGGCTCCTTTTGCTAACACCCATTTAACAATATAGGGGCCCATCCATAAAGACTTAAATTTACCTACTCCCAATTTATCAGATTCTTGGTCGTAAAGCAAGACCAAGTCACCTTCTGAGAAGACACGGGGTTTGACATTTTTGTCGAACTGCGCCTTGACTCGTTTCTTATGGGCTTCATTAGCCAAAGCGGCATCACGATGGGTTTCATCCAATTGGATTAATTCCAAGAAACGGGTCTCTTCTTCTGAAGTTCCGGGGAGGAGATCGATTGCGAGTTTAAGAGACGAGATTTCGCACTGGACTGGTAAGACTGCTTCCAGGCCATATACCAGTTGGAAGGGTGTGAACCCGGTTGCATTCCTTACCGATGTTCGGTAAGCCCATAAGGCTGAGTACAGGATTAGGTGCCACCTTCTTTTGTGAACTCCGATCATCCTTTGCAACATGTGCTTCAGGACCTTGTTGATCGCTTCAACTTGTCCATTGCCTTGTGGATAATACGGAGTAGAGCTGTCGTGAGACAATCCTAGTTTGGCAACTAATTCGAGCATCATGTGATTGCGAAAATGCGATCCATGATCTGTGACTATAGCCTGTGGTATGCCGAATCTGGCGACTACATGATTGAAAAAGAAAAGGGCAGTTGTTTCACCAGTATTATCTAATGTAGGCATCGCCTCGGCCCATTTGGTAAAATAGTCAACTGCGTCTATGATATACCCATGCCCCCCGGTCGAGGTGGGGTTACATGTCATGAAATCAATGCCCCATTTGGCGAACAGCCCAACAGCAACTATTGGCTGTAGAGGTGCGGGTGGTCTTCTGGTTTTGCTATCAAAATTTTGACAAGCATGGCAACTTCTGACTGCGGTTATGCAATCTTTGAACATTGTTGGCCAGAAGTATCCTGCTCGTAAGATTTTTTGTGTTGTAGCATATCCAGATTGATGCCCCCCACAAGCTCCTGAATGACACTCATTCAGGGCTTTCTCGACCTCCTCATGGGTGAGGCACCTTCTCAGAACTGTATCGATACCACGACGGTATAGTGTATCACCGACGATCATGTAGTCTTTTGCTTGGTATCGAATACGTTTTTGTTCAGAGTGAGAGGTGTTAGGCCTAAAATTTTGGGTTTGGAGATAAATTATTATATCTCCATACCACTCATTGCTTGTAGATATCAGAAACAAATTCTCATCCACGATTGATTCTTCGGATGTTTCATCGTTGGACGACGATGGGAGATCGCATAATAATTCTGCAAAAACTAGAGCTTTCTTTGATTTGGATTTTACGAATTCCATATCAAACTCTTGAAGGATTGCTATCCATTTTGAATATTTGCCCCCCAGCAACTGTCGCGAAAATATATAAGTTATGGGGTTGCAATCTGACAGAATGGTAGTTTTCCAGAAGAGGACATAGTGTCGAAATCTTTGTATCGCTTGAACAGCTGCAAGCGCTAGTTTTTCAACATAAGAATATTTGCTTTCTGTATCATTTAAGTTTTTACTTAAATAATATATAGGGTGTTCAATTCCATTGACTTCTTGAACTAAAACCATTGCGATGGTTGTATCTGCTGCAGCCAGATACAGGTTAAAATCTCTTTGATAATCGGGGGCGTACATTAATGATGCTTTCATTAAGGAATCTTTTAAAGCATCAAAGGAAGCTTGCGCAACCTGATCCCAGACAAAGGGTACCTCCTTTTTCAAAAGACGTGTATAACCTTTAGCAAGTTCGGTGTAATTTGGAATGAACCTCCTCAGAAAGTTGGCTTTCCCTTGGAGTTTATGAATCTGAAGCAAATTTGAACGTGGAGGCAAATTTATGATTGCCTGGACCTTACACGGGTCGAGACGAATCCCATCCTTGGAGACTACAAAGCCAAGTAAACGACCAGAACTGACGCAAAATACACATTTGTGCGGATTGAGTCGTATCTTGTAGTGTCGGCAACATAGAAATATCACTCTTAAATGCTGCGGATGATCAGTCCGCTTTCGCGAATGAGCGGAAGGTCGTCGAGGTATGGTTGAACGATGTTTTTGATGTCGTGGAAGGCATAATTCATTGCCCTCTGAAATGTTGCCCCTGCGTTCTTTAAACCAAAGGGTAATTTTCGATATGTGAATGTACCCCACGGACAAATGAATGCAGTCTTTGACTGGTCCTGTGGGCGGATATTTATTTGATTATACCCGGAAAATCCATCCATGAATGAAAAGATTTCGCATCCGGCGCATTCATCAATTATCTGGTCGATGAAGGGTGTAGGGTAGTTGTCTTTTGGACAAGCTTGATTCACATCCCTATAATCGACACACACTCTAATTGTCCCTTGTTTCTTCATAACAGGGACAATATTTGATACCCAATTGGTTAGGGGAACCGGGTAGATGAAACCAGCATGGAGAAGTTTTTCAACTTCTGCCTTAATGGCAGCGCTTTCTTGGGGTGCACCTGCCTTAGTCGTTGTCGTACCGGATTTACATCTGGATACATCTTAATTTCATGTTCAATGATACTCGAGTCAATGCCTGGCATTTCATCATATGACCAAGCAAAGACATCTCTGAATTTGCGAAAAAGAGCATTGTATATTTCTAGTTCTGAAGGAGAACAACATTTGCCGACATAAATATTCTCTACAACATCCGTTTTAGTCGAGATATTTATGGCTATAGTCTCTTCAATGTTGGATAAGTTTCGCTCGGAATCCACCGTATTTACAGTATTTGATAGGAATTCAAAAAATGAAGGATGATAAAGGTCATCTTGAGTATCTTCTTCGTAATCCGGAAGAAGGGAACGATGGTGGCAGTCATTCCATGGTGTCCCTCCAATCAACATTGATTGTACAATTCCTTCATCGGTTCCATGCACTCGCGACCAAGGATCTGAAGGGGTACCATATTCTCTAGACCTATCTACCCAAACGGTTGATGAGCGTTGATTCGGGTTTGCCTCCCATGCTAGAAACATTGATTGCTATAATATTTCTATTGGGCTTGGGGGCAAAACCATTGCATGATCCATGCTGATATCGTTTTCTGAGATCTTTGTGGAAGATATCATATTGCAGGTTCCTATCGACGCTACTTCCGCCAGATTGATTTGAGGTGGAAGAGCGAAAGTTCCCATTAGTATAGGATCTTTTAGTAGGCCTACTCCGATATTCTGAAGCGAATGGGGGCTTCCATGGATCATGGGAATGCTTCCTGTAACTTGAGAACCATTGGGGAGGAAGTTTTGTTGATCGGCGATTATAATCCCTCCTTGAAAGGGAAATGCAATCTTTCTAAAATAGGTCGACACAACAGCTGCCATGGCATATATCCATGGTCTTCCTAGTAGGATGTTGTAATCAAGATTCCCATCGATGACTTCAACATCTATTTCTACTGTTTTCCCCCCTAGTTCGACTTTCAAGTTATTTAGGATACCATATGGGGTATATGTCCTTCCGTCGAATGCTTTTAATGTTGTCGAGGACCGCGACAAGGTTGGAGATCCTAAATTTTTCCAGCAACTCATCGACATAATGCATGTGGATGCCCCCTCATCAATAATTGTTCGATGAACAGTTTTGTTGAGGGCTTTCACTTGAATAAGGAAAGCTAGTTGGGCTGGTAACTGAGGATCGTATCCTTTGTGGTCGAAGGATACAAGATTGGAATCTTTTGGGTCAACCCCACCAATGGCTGATAACAAAGCCTGCCTTTGGGATGGGCAATTTTGTAATACTTCAAGAGTCGACATAGCGGATGGCGATTGGGCCAAGTCTTCCACTATGTTATAATGCTGCGCCGCTCTAGCGCGGGGATTAAATGTCAACTTGTGTACTACTCCCTTCAGCGGTTTTATTGTTAATTCAGGAATGATGGGTGGTACAACTTCTGTCAAAGTTGTTGTCGAACTACTTGGTTGATCTTTATCCTTGTTGTTCGACAGCTGCGGATTCCCGTAATCCTTTTTCCTTGTCGAAATCAAAGCATCATTTTGCTGTTTTGAAACCGACAACATTAGCACTTGAGACGGGGAAGCATTTCCACTATCAACCAGATTTGTTCCTGGATTTGGAAACGGATCAGTTAACACAGCTGAGGTTTTCGAACTCTTAAAGAATCTTTTAAGCTCAGCTTTGTATGGACATTCTTTCGTCCAATGATCCTCATCACATATGTGACATCCTGTAGAGGGTTTCCTATTTCCAAGAGGGTTTGAAGAAGGTTTTTCAAGAGATGACTCATCCTGTTTCTTCTTCTTCCCTTTGCCTTGTTTCTTCTTGCTTCCTAGTTGTTTGGTTTCTTTGCCCTTATCTGTCGATACGGCATTTACTTCCGAAGCAAGAAGTTCGTCTTTTGCATTTTGATCTGAAATCTTACGGGCCTTCTTAGATGTAGCCTTTGTCGATTTCGTGTCTGTTTTGCCAATCACGCCATCGCCGGCGTGAGAGTCATTGTTCGATTTAGGAGGAGGAGGAATTGAGAATTCTGGTCTAGGGGCATCAGGTATTTTGTCGTAGAGCGTGCCAGACTGAGTATAGATCAAGTCCAGATATTGCGCACGAGCTATAACTTTTTCTTCCGTTACAACTCCCCCCTTTGCCACATCTTCCGTGATGGAAGGTAATAACGACTTGATAAACCATTCAGCTAATAGCTAATCAGGAACGTACGTTTTTACCATCCTGCGACGACGTTGCCACTCATGTATATGATCAGATATGTGAGTGGCTGTTGTCTGTTTGAAGTTGGTAAGGAGTTCTGTTCCCGTTTCATACCTTATCGGTAATTGAAAATGGGTTAAAAAAGTTGTGGCTAAGGTACTAAAATTGTCGAACGAAGCTCTAGGCAATTCAATATACCATTTTGCTGCTGGACCCGTTAACGTCCTCTGGAAGAGGCGAAGCCTTATCGAATCATCATTGAGGGTGTTTGATGAACACCATAGATGAAATGTCATCACGTGATTCGATGGATCTTCACCTGGATTTCCATTAAATTTAGGAATATCTGATGGAAGTTTATGCGGAATTGCTGGCCACCAAGGGGCGTAAGCAATTGGATCGTTTGTTAACCGGTGTAAATCAGGTAACTCTAAGGTTGCCACGAATAGTAACTGTTGATTTAGGTTAGGTGAAGCATATCCAAGATACGATGGAATCGCCTGAGCAGTTGGCCTTTGCATACCAGAATAATGCAGTTGATGCTGGTATGACTGATACGGTTGGTGGACATGACCATTGTAAAATGGTTGATTTTGACCGTTTTCAATGTACGGCTGTCCACTGTTCGCAAAGATCTGCTGCTCAGAACCTTGGTATACTTGTTGGAATTGTGGTTGTTGGTATTGCACCAGCCACGGTTGTGAAGCCATGTGCTGTTGCGCTATACTAACCGTTGGACCAAGGTGTGGGGTAATTGTACCCGTCTGGACCTGTGTTGCCCCACTAGTTGTCGATTGTGGTTGAGTCACAAGGTCAAGGGTATGTTGCATTACAACCTGAGAAATCTGAGGTTGACATACAACAGGCAGCGTTTGAGCTTGTGACACCGTCACAATAGCTGGTGTAGTCGGGATGTTCGACATAGGTACACATTGTTGCATTGAATACATAACTCTTGGTTGTTGAGGTAGCATAGGTACCCAACCACTTGAGGTGATTCCAGTGTAACCTGAATATTGTTGTGAACTCCCGTATGGATATCCTCCAAGAGGTGGTAATGAAAGGGCATACTGCCCCCCATACGGTGGTAATCTGGAACTCAAGGGGATTGTCTGCCCTTGGGGACTGGATTGCCCAAATTGACCTCCAAATGGATCAATTTGTTGAGACTCAACATAAGAGTTACCGGATATTATTCCAGTTGAACAAACAGGAATGGACCAGACTGTCGAAATAGCCCCTGAGTGGGCTTCTTCTAGCGGTTGAGAGCTAGTTGGGACAGATGGTATGCCGGCGAACATTGTCGGAGTGACGGCAGGGAGTTCTGCTGTCGCTGTGTCAGTCGACACAGTCCTAGATGTCAACAGTTGTTCAGACATTTGGAGTCTATCCAAAAGATTACCTAGCGATTCTATAGGAACTTCCACTAGTGGTAGACTAACTTCTGATGAAGAAGGATATAGAGTGACCCTAACTCCAAAGTGCGTTGGAGTACTCGTTTGAGGATCTTCTACAATTTCTTCAATCGCAATCAAACCAGGTGGAAGGGGAAGACCGTCAGGTCCGTAAAATATTTCTGGTGCCGAAGAAGGGGTGGAATTGACAGCGACAGATGTTTGAAGAGCAAGACTCTCCGAACCGGTTGTAGATGTAACTGGTTCAGTAACACAAGTGTTTACTCTCAGACTAGGATCAGTATCACTGTCCCTCTATGGCTGTTGAACTTCTTCTGTAGAGGCAGGGTTTCCAAAAATGTTTGGAGTAACCGGAATCTCAGATGTTGTTGGAACACTTGTTCTAACTTTAATAGGAGATTTGGAACCGGTTAAACGAGTTCGCTTTGTCCGTACTGGTTTCGATTCCGGAGACAAAGACAGTTGACTCGTAAGCCTTCGCGAACGACGGGGTTTCAATTGACTTTCTTCCACGATTGCGGATTACTCGATCAACTAAAATACAAAAGGGGAAATATGTTTCCAAATTAAATGAATTTTAGACGCTTTAGACACAACTTGTTTTTTCAATTTTAAAGAGTTGAGAAAAAACAAAAGATGACTCTAGTCTCCTTCGATTTTTAATGAGCCTGAAGTGACAAGTGCTCAGATAGACCTTTTCTGTTAAGGAGTCTGAAAAGGAACGAAAGGGACTGCTCTGGAGATCTAGGTAGAGGGTGTGCCAAACCAATCACAAAACTGCAGAATACATTTTACGGTACGGCAGTCAATCTTCCCGAATGCTATGTTCGGTGCATTGCAATCAGTAGGGCGACTAACACGGCTTCCTATGGATAAAAGGTTTTAAGCCTATAGGGGTCTCCCAATATATACTCGACGGTACGTGGGAGCACAATCCGTACTGGCACTTATCGTCTCACAGTGGAGGAATCACCCAACCATCAGTGAGGACAACAGTTACCAGGCTTTACGACGCCGGAACACGTCTCTAGCCTAGACCTCTATGTTGTGCGTTAAGTTCCAATGCGTTGTTAGATTCATTCAATTTATTTTAAGTTGATCTTTCTTAGAAGTTTGCCTTTTTGGATCACCACGAGATGTAGATGTAATTCCTAAATGCAATCTAAAGATGATAAGCAAGCTTTTATCTCTTTTCAACAATGAAAATCCTAGCTACAAGGGGAAAAGAAAGACACAATCTTTTCTCAAAGAGCAAAGAGCACACTGTAAATGCACTTTTCCTAAATCAAACCATACAAACTATCATTATGCAAATGCACATATGCATGTATTTGTTTTCACTTTCTTAATATTGATGCCTAAAAAGAAAGTTTATGTACAAATCTGAATTTGTTTTCAAGTGAAAAACACAAACAAGCTTCTTTTCGAAATTAAAAAGGTAGAGAAGATTATGACACTTTACGATTTTGAAATAAACACTCGTTTCGACACTAGAAAGTGACAAATTCAAACCAAAGGTAAAAGTAAAAGGTATAATCAACTGTCAACAGCAAACAAACTTTCTCCTAAGATCAAAATCGACACTTACGACAGATCTAAATCTAAGGACGACAGTATGACTATTTTACTTTTCAATGGAAAACTGTAAATGATGTAACAAACACACAAAGAACACCTACAGTCTTTTTGTACAAAGGAGGCGGAATTAAGGCAAAGAAAAGGGGTTTTTAGATAGGTACACACACTGATAACAGGCTGCAAAAATCAGAGATAAAACTGAACAAAATGAAGCAAAGAACCTCAGCTGCACAGGGCAAAGGCTGATCAGCGCACCTGTTGCACAGAGAAACTGAATTGCAATGCAGGTAGCCCTCTCGGGACCTACGTTGAAATGCAGAACCTCTTCACAGAGCCTGCGCTAGGGTAGAAACGAGACTTCTATCCGGGTTCCGGGTCACGGCTTGCAGTTTAATCTATGGATTTTGGCCGAGTAAAAGCAATCAGTAAGGTACAATTAGAGGGATGATTTAAAGGAGGACTAAGAGCTATCACAAAGGGCAATTAGAGCATTTGTGGATCAGCTGTTCAAATCATAAACAAATCCAGTGGGTGGATTGAAGTAGCAGCTACTTTGCATTTGATAATGGCAAATGCAGTTCGATTGCTACTCTTGTGTTTATGAAGAAAACAACAAGAGAAACACAAACAAACTAACTAGACACGTTCCCCAGCGGAGTCGCCATTTTGTTGTTGGGAAAAGTATCTACTCAGAACGCCCCTATCCCACTCTAAGGTGTGACAATGCCTTAGCAACAAACAAGGAAAACTACTTTCGTATTCTTCTTTATGAAATGTAAACGAAGAGGAAGGATGAACTAACATGTGTCTTGCGCTAGTTTGTTGATCCAATCGCTCTCCTCTTTGACAGCTTCCAGCTACCTGCTCCCTTACTTGCCCAGCTTCACCAAGTTCCTGCAAGATCACAGAAGAGGAAAACTACACAAAGACATAGATTTACATTCATAAATAGCTTAGGATCAGATTTAAGCTAAACATGCAAATATAACAAAACATCATTGATACACAAGCATGTAGGAGAAACTCAAATAGTTTTATTGATATAATAAGAAGATCCAGGAGGAGATACAACCAAGTGAGTCCCCATCCAGCATCTACCTCCTAGCAAAGGAATCCCTTCTTCACCTCCAACAAAGCATAAATCACCCAATGCACTAATCTCAATCTCAAAACCAACATCAATTCTCTGCAAAGTACAAAATTCCAGCCTCCGGATATCTGGGATGAGGGATCCATATATAGATGTAAGCAGAGAGGATGAGTCAGCTTATGTTTTGACTTGTGGCTTCTCTCTGTCAGTTCTTGCTTCCACTTGGACGCTGAGAGCCTCTTACTCATCCTTGGTCGAACTCAATGAGGCAAGTGTCATTGAGGAAGATTCTGGAAGCTTCCATGGTCTGTCCACCTCGCGGAATGACACTGCCATTTGGAATTTCCCGCTCAGCGCACCCTGGTAGTGCATTTAGGTGCGTTGCAATGCACCTAGCTAGTGTACTTGGGTGCTATGCAACGCAGGTAGCTGGTGGAGCAGCTGAAATGATCCTGATTTGACTGATTCTGAGTAGTTTCTGGTGGAGAACTTCTGGGAGAAGCTGTAATTGGTTGACCTTGTTCCTCTAGGGGTAGGAACACCACTTTTAGGGACTTTGGATCCCTTGGATTATGGACATTTCATGCTTAGAGCTGTAAGGCACAAAAATGTCTATAACACCATGGTATTCTAAATACCAAGGGTCTTTACCATGGCATTGACCCATAGCATTGAGCCCAACAATAGATATTTGATCCCGTCAAATAATATCATCGGCATTAGTGTGGTTATGACCTATGGTATTGGATAAGGGAGAAGCTACATAAGGAAATGAATATCAAAGTACTTGGGTGTGCAAGAAATGAATATTTCATAGCTAGATCTGAAGCAAGTGTGCATGTAATGGGATATTAGTGAATAGTTTGATCTGAAACTAAGTATGCACCCAAGAATTTGATGATGGATCATATCTAATAGATATGAAATTATATTGATAATGGATTGATGTGATCTATAATATTTATATCTGATGCATGTTTTGTTATGTATCCGAGAGATGGGTTTGTTCTGAAGGTCTGATGTGCAACGAAGCTATAAGTCAATAGTTGCAAATCTATACGTGGGTTTGATAACATGAAAGATGTGTACATACATGGGTTTAATGTTGGTAAGTCAGATATCGATTATGCACTTTGGACATATATGTACGCAAGTTTAATGTTGGTAAGTCAGATATTGATTATGCACTTTGGACAGATATGTACATGGGTTTAATGTTGGTAAGTTAGATATCGATTATGCACTTTGGACAGATATGTACGCGGGTTTGATTCCTGAAAAGCACATATACACACAGAACTGTTTTGTGGAAAGCACATATATAATAGGTTTTTCCTGAATAAGATGTCTGATTAGTCTAATCAATCTTGTTGTGTTTTGTTGTCTGTCAATGAAGTCTTACTTGATGATCTGGGTTTAACAATGATGATTGAAGTTTAATTGATTGATTGAAGAGTGATGATGCTGCTAGCTATATGTGATTGAAGATATGTGATGGTTATGTGATTAATTCAGAGTAATTTAGTAGTTCATGGTGTAACTCAAGGTTTGTTTCAGAATGACAGTGATTCAGTTTCACAGTTCAATGTTTTGAGATTTGTACATAGGAATTCTTCAAGGAAGTCGTGTATACACACAGATTTGCTAAAATAAAGTATCGTATATATTCTGACATTTTATTGATCATGGATTTCAGTTGGTTCAATAAATTGATGCAATGTTAAGGTTCAGTATTGGTATTGTGGTTACATGATCTAACTTCTTTGGTTGTTTGAGAATAAGTTGATTGATTTGGGTCTCAGTTGGTTTAAAGATTGAGTGATATGTTGCAGTGATCAGTTTCAAATTTTGATATTTTGTATTGGGCTTAAATGATGGTAGTGGTTCCAATCTTAAAATTTAATGAAAATTGGCCTACAAGTTGTGATGTTTTGTATCAGGTGGATCTAGTGTGAAAATTTATGAAACGTGGTCCATGGTGGTGCTGAGGGTTGGATACTTCAATATGGGAGTCGAAGCTTCCTTATGTTGAAATATGGCAACAAGAATATTCCAATTTAATTTGTCCTTGAATTAAATTGTGAATTAAAATCGAATTTAGTCTTAGCAGCTACTTGGAAATAATTAATTTATTTATTGTAAATTAATTAGTTGGAGAAATTCAAGTTAGAAGTCTTTCTGAAGTCATGCAAGAGTTATCCCTTAAATTAAGGAGATAAGATTGAGTTAAATTTGAGTTGTAATTAGTTAACTCAGTTTATTGAGTTAATTCCACTTAAATTAGTTCCAAATTGTTTGAGGAACTAATAGAGAGTTGATAGTCAGTTGATTCATGCATGCACTCAACTAGTGCTACTCCAGTTAACTGAAGATTCCTTCATCAGAAACTCATGCATGTCTATTCTGAGAAAGACCCAATTGAGATTAAATTCAAGGATAGTATACTATCAGTTGCATGTGTTTTCTCATGGAGAAAACTCATGCATGCAGGCAAGGATTTATCCTTGAGGATTGAGCACTTTTGGAGGAGAGTTTTCTACTTGGTAAAGGAAAATCATCCACAAGGAATAACACAAGGTAATAGGAGCTTAGAGGGTAGAGAGGAAGGCTGGAGAGAAGCCAAGATTGACTGTGAGCATCTGTGAGGATTGTACTGAGAGCTAGCTAGCTGTGAGAGCTAAGGCTTTGTATAATTCCTATGTATTTCCAGCATGTATGTTAATACAATAGTGTGGGGTTTTTAGCTGAGGCTTTCTTCAAAAGTAATTTCATGTGTATTGTGCCATTGATTCTTCTTCTTCTGGTTATATTGTTCAGCTCGAGCTTTAAGCTTCTGCAAATTGATAGTAGAAGTAGGTTATAGTATTCTACTTTGATTTACATTGCATTATCGGGTTAAGCTAACATTAGATCTTCTACATGGTATCAGAGCTAGATTTGTAGAAATTTCTACATGGTATCGAAGCTATGAATAGTATACTAGGAAGAGAATTCGAAGTTTGAAGTTTGGGGTTACAGGTACAAATTGAATTCATATCATACTTCAAGGTTGGCCAATGGCATTCTATGGCTTGAGACTCGAGTATGCCTTGGAAGGTAGCTTGAATTACATAGATGGAAAGATAGAATGGAGGTTGTATTAGAAGAAAATGGCTTGAAGGAATTCATTTATCAAGAAATCCCAAAGCTAGCTTCAATTAATGCACAAGAGTTGACTGAGTTGAAGAAGTGTGTGGCGAAGGCGAGACAGATCATCCTTGAGGGAGTTCGAGACCATATTGTCTTGAGTCTCCATTGGAAGGATACTCCATTTTCAATGTGGAAGACATTGAAGGACCTCTGCCGGAATAGTAGCGACCAGAGGAAATTGGCACTCAAGGATAAGCTTCGAAGAATCAAGATGGAGAAGGGCAATACTATTTCCACATATCTGAAAAAGCTCAACGCCTGCATAGATGAGCTTGGAAGTGTGGGAATAACTGCTATCGATGATGATATGGTGAGCCTCGCTCTCCTTGGCCTTCCAAAGAGTTGGAATAGCTACCAAGACTCTGTGAATGGAAGGGAGAAGCTATCAGATTGGGAACGACTATGGTCGGATCTAATGCAGGAGGAGATCGGGAGGAGCACATGAGATGGTTCTTCATCCAAGAATGATGATGAAGAAAATCTAGCCTTAGCAAGTAAGGCAAGGAAAGGGAAGGGGAACGCTTCCCATTTCAAATCGAATTCTTCTCATGGAGGGAAGAAGGGTGACATGTCTAAAGTAAGATTCTTTAATTTTCATAATATGGGACATTGTGTGACTAATTTCCCATCAAAGAAGTCCAATAAGGGATCCTCGAAAGGATCGGAAGGTGAGGCATTAGCCTCTCAGTTCGAAATGGAATTTACCCTCATCGCATGCATGGTGTCATCGATGATGGATTGTGTCTGGTATCTTGATAGTGGAGCCTCATTCCATATGACCGGTGATAAAAATTTGTTTAATGCCTTGGAGGAGAAAGACCTCAAGATTCGCATAGAGATGGGTGATGACATAAGGTATAGTGCTTCAAGAGTAGGCACAGTTGCTTTGCAGAGGGAGCATGGAGCTCCTCTCACCTTGACAGATGTGATGTATGTGCCTGGACTGAAGAAGAACTTGGTATCGGTCGCGATGTTGGAGGAAAAAGGCTACGATGTTGTCTTCAGTAAAGGAAAGGCATTCCTAAGACACATAGCCGCGGGTCAGACCAGGAGGATAGGGATTCGGGTGAATAATCTCTATAAACTGGAGGTAGATGATTGTGCAACATTGAGTACGAAGGAAGAATTGGTGAAAAGCCAAGACACTGGCGAGTTGTGGCATAGGCAGTTGGGCCATTTACATCATGGGGCTTGGAAGATTTTGCAGCAGATATCTACAGGACTTCCCAAAGGTAAATGTGAGCAAGTTGACACATGCAAAGGTTGTACCTTGGGAAAGTACACCAAGTCTTCCTTTCATGATCAAGAAAGTTGAGCAGAGGCTATCTTAGAGCGAGTTCATACTGATTTGTGTGGACCATTCTCGACGGCATCCACAACAAAGCAAAGGTATTATGTGATTTTCATTGATGACTATTGTAGAAATTCTGCAAATTCCCTACAAATCTTGCTCTGGGACCACTGTAGAAAATATAACTGTAGATTAACCCGATAATGCAATATACCAAATAAAAATACTATAATCTACTTCTACTATCAATTTGTGGAAGCTTAAAATTGAGCAAGATTGAGCTGAACACATATAACTAGAAGAAGAAGAATCAATGCACATGAAACATTGAAAATACTCAAGGGAAAGCCTCAGCTAAAAACCCCACTATATGTATTATCATACAAGGTGGAAATACATCAGAATTATACAAAGCCTTAGCTCTCACAGCTAGCCAACTCTTAGTACAATCCTCCTAGATTCTCACAGGTAATCAAAGCTTCTCACAAGCCTTCTCATCTACCATCCAATCTCCTATTTCCTTGCACAGTTTCTCTTGGGTGATCCTCCTATTACCAAGTGGAACACTGATCTCACACCCTGTCATAACTGCACAATCCTCAAGGAACCTTGTCCCTTCTGCATGCATGAGTTCCCTTTATAAGAGAAACATGCAATTGATACTACACTGTCCTTAACTTTAATCTCAACTGGGTCTTTCTCAGAATAGACATGCATGACTTTCTGATAAGGGAATCTTTAGTTGAGTACACTAGTTGAGTGCATGCATGCATCAACTGACTATTAACAAACCATTAGTTCCTCAAATAGTTTGGAACTAATTTAACTGGACTTAACTCAGTAAACTGAGTTAACTAATTAAAGCTCAAATATAACTCAGTCTTATCTCCTTAATTAAGGGATAATCTCCTTAATTTAAGGGATAACTATTGCATGAATGCAGAAAGACTTCTAACTTGAATTTCTCCAACTAATTAATCCATAATGAATTAATTAATTAATTAATTCCAAGAAGCTGGTGAGACTAAATTCGAATTTTAATTCAAGGACAAATTAAAATTGGAATGTTCTTGTTGCCACATTTCAAGACTCCCTCTCAACAAGAAAGGGATTATCTGCCACCCTGATCCTGTCTCTATGGAACTCGAATTTACACTTTGACAATGCCTTTGTCAAAATGTCAGCGTCTTGCTCCTCTATTGAAATATATTGCAGCAACATGATCCTCCTCGCTACACAGTCTCTGAGATGATGATATTGGATATCGATGTGCTTGGACCTACCATGAAATACTGGATTCTTAGAGAGTTTGATACAACTCTGATTATCACAATAGATCACAGTTGGATCCATCCTCTGATCAAACAAACCAACTAGGATTTTCCACATCCAGATGGCCTCACATGCTACCTGACATGCAACCATGTATTCTGCCTCTGCCGAGCTGAGTAACACTGACCTCTGTTTCCTGTTGTACCAAGAAACTACCACTAACCCAAGGTTGAAAATCCCTCCTGATGTGCTCTTCCGATCTGATGGACTCCCTGCCCAATCTGCATCAGTGAAGCCCTGTAGCTTCACTCCCTCTGTCTATCTATACCATAATACATACTAAGATGTGCCTCTGAGGTATCTCAATACATGCTTTGCCACCTTCCAAAACATCTTGGTAGGCTGAACCATCGCTTGACTCAGCTTGTTCACCGCATAGCACAAATCTGGTCGTGTGTTCACTAAGTACATCAGTGAAGCCACAAGCTGCCTATATATAGTAGCCTCCACTACTTCTTCTAAAGTAGCATCTTCCTTCCTCCAGTTACCTGCTAGAGGAGTTTGCATGGGCTTGCACTTCTCCATGTGGAATCTCCTACGTATCTCGTTGGCATACTTGTCGTGAGACACAAACAACTCCCCATCCTTCTACCACACTTCCATGCTAAGGAATTAATGCATGAGACCCATGTCTTTCATCTCAAATTCTCTTGCAAGGTCCTCCTTGAAAGACACGATCAAATAATCATCACCAGTAAATATGAGATCATCAACATAAAGAAAAATGATCAACAACTTACCTTCCACCACGATGTTGTATAGGTTCGCATCCGCTTCACTCTTTATGAATCCCAACCCGGTGAAGTAGTTGTATATCCTGGTGTACCTAGCACGAGGTGCTTGCTTCAACCCATACAACACTCTCTTGAGTCGGCACACATGCGACTCACAACCGAAGGTCTCAAAACCTTCCAGCTACTCTATGTACACCTCTTCCTCAATCTCGCCATTAAGGAATGCAGTCTTCACATCCATCTGATGGATCTTCCAACCCATCTGTGCTGATAGTTCCAACATAGATCTGATAGATGAGTACCTTGCGATAGGTGCAAAAGTCTCATCATAGTCAATCCCCTCGACCTGTGAAAAGCCATGGGCAACAAATCTTTCCTTATGCTTCTCCACGCTACCATCAATAGCTTGCTTTACCTTGTAAAGCCAACAGGAACTCACAACAGAATTGTTCTCTGGTCTTGGAACCACATCCCAAATACTGTTACGAACTATGGAGTCATACTCCTCCACCATAGCATCAACCCAAATCATGTGTTGCATTGCTTCCTCAAAGGAAGATGGCTCAGTCTCAACACATTCCCTAGCAAGGGCCATGTATCCAGTGTACCTCTTAGATGACCTCCTCTGCCTACGCTAAGAAAATGGTGCTCCCACATTCTCTCTCACATCCTGCAACGATCTATTAGCTTTTCTTGTGCGCTTTCATCCATCTCTGGAAGACTCTACTTGAGTGGATGTCTCCACTCCTAGAACCTTTGTATGGGATGCTCTGCATCAATCTGAGGCTCCTCCTCCTTAGGAACCAACAATTCCTTCACATCCTGTAGTTGGAGCTCCCTCTCAAGGGAAACTCACATGACCTTCTGCTCATGAAACTTAAGATCTCTGCGAACCACTGTCCTCCGATTGGTAGGCAAGTACACCCGATAGTTGTGAGGTGTATCAGTGTACCCCACAAATATCCCCAACTCTGTTGTTGACTCAAGCTTCTTCTGTGCATCCTTTATCACATGGCAATATACCGATGAGCCAAAGATCCTCAAGTGACCCACATCTAGTCTCTTACTGGAGAAAGCTTCCTCTAGTGTCTTCATCCCAATTATGTGATGCGGGCTTCTATTCTGCAAATAGACCGCTACGTTGTATGCCTCAACGCACAAGTGAAGTGGTAGGCCTTGGTCATGCAGCATCGCCCAAGCTACCACTACAATAGTTTTTTTCTTCCTCTCGGCCACCCCATTCTGTTGTGGGTTATGAGGTTTCATCAACTCTTGTTTAATTCCTTTTGATACACAGAAATCCTTAAACTTTTGAGATACATATTCTCCAGGGGTTGTTGCTTCTCAAGGCCCTGATCTTCTTCCCTGATTCTTTCTCGACCAAAGCCTTGAACTCACAAAACTTTGAGAAGGTTTGGTCCTTCTTTTGCATGAAATAAATCCAGCATTTACGAGAAAAATAATCAATGAAAATCACATAATACATTTGCTTCATTGTGGATGCCGTCGAGAATTGTCCACACACATCAGTGTTAACTCTCACTAAGATAGCCTTTGCTCGATTATCTTGATCATGAAAGAAGACTTGGTGTACTTTCCCAAAGTACAACCTTTGCATGTGTCAACTTGCTCAAGTTTACCTTTGGGAAGTCCTGTAGATATATGTTGCATTATCTTCAAAGCCCCATGATGCAAATGGTCCAATCACCTGTGCCATAACTCACCAATGTCTTGGATTTGCACCAATTCTGCTTTCGTACTTAATGTTGCACAATCATCTACCTCTAGTTTATAGAGAATCTTCACCCGAATCCCTATCCTGTTGGTCTGACCCATGGCTATGTGTCTTAGGAACACCTTCCTTTACTGAAGACAACATCGTAGCCTTTGTCCTCCAACATCGCGACTGATACCAAGTTCTTCTTTAGTCCAGGCACATACTTCACATCTGTCAAGGTGATAGGAACTCCATGCTCCCTCTAAAAAGCAACCATGCCCACTCTTGAAACACTCTACTTTCCGTCATCATCCATCTCTATGCGCATCTTGAGGTATTTCTCCTCCAAGCTACTGAATGAACGTTTATCACCGATCATGTGGAATGAGGCTCCACTATCAATATACCAGACACAATCCATCATCGATGACACCATGCATGCAATGAGGGTAAAGTCCATTTCGAACTGAGAGGCTAGTGCCTCATCTTCCGATCCTTTTGAGGATCCCTTCATGGACTTCTTCGATGAGCAATTAGTAGCATATTGTCACATCTCAATTTAAGTATGATATGAATTTGAGTTTCACCTGCAACCTTGAACTTCAAACTTCAACTTCTCTTCTTCGTATACTCTTCACAACTTTGATAAACTAGGCTCCGATACCCTGTAGAAATTCTGAAAATTCTCTACAAACCTCCCTATGAGACCACTATAAAAAACCTGATTGTAGATTAACCCGATAATGCACAATACCAAAGAAAAATACTATAATCTACTTCTACTATCAATTTACCGAAGCTTAAAATTGAGCAAGATCGAGCTAAATACATATAACCAAAAGAAGAAGAATCAATGCACATGAAACACACAAAATACTCATGGGAAAGCCTCAGCTAAAAACCCCACTATCTGTATTATCATACAAGGTGGAAATACATCAGAATTATACAAAGCCTTAGCTCTCACAACTAGCCAACTTAGAGTACAATCCTCCTGTATGCTCACATGCAATCAAAGCTTCTCACAAGCATTCTCCTCAACCCTCCGAGCTCCTAGTTCCTTGTGCAGTTTCTCCTGGGTGATCCTCCTGTTACCAAGTGGAACACTAATATCACACCCTGTCAGAACTGCACAATCCTCAAGGAACCTTGTCCCTTATGCATGCATGAGTTTCCTTTATAAGAGACAACATGCAACTTATAGTACACTATCCTTGACTTTAATCTCAACTGAGTCTTTCTCAGAATAGACATGCTTGAGTTTCTGACGAGAGAATCTTCAGTTAACTAGAGTACACTAGTTGAGTGCATGCATGCATCAATTGACTATTAACTCACCATTAGTTCCTCAAATAGTTTGGAACTAATTTAATTGGAATTAACTTGGTAAACTAAGTTAACTAATTACAACTCAAATATAACTCAATATTATCTCCTTAATTAAGGGATAATCTCCTTAATTTAAGGGATAACTATTGCATGACTGCAGAAAGACTTCTAATTTGAATTTCTCTAACTAATTAATCCATAATGAATTAATTAAATAATTATTTCCAAGCAGCTGGTGACACTAAATTCAAATTTTAATTCAAGGACAAATTAAAATTGGAATATTCTTGTTGCCACATTTCAACAACTATTCTTGTAAATGCTGGATTTATTTCATGTAGAAGAAGGACCAAACTTTCACAAAGTTTTGTGAGTTCAAAGCTTTGATCGAGAAAGAGTCAGGGAATAAGATCAAGGCATTGAGAAGTGACAACAGTGGAGAATATGTCTCTCAAGAGTTTAAGGACTTATGTGCAATGGAAGGAATTAAATGAGATTTGACGACACCTCATAACCCACAACAAAATGGGGTGGTCGAGAGGAAGAATAGAATTATTGTAGGGGCAACACGGGCAATGCTGCATGACCAAGGCCTACCACTTCACTTATGGGCTGAGGCATGCAACACAATGGTCTATTTTCAGAATAGAAGCCCACATCACATACTTGGGATGAAGAAACTAGAGGAAGCTTTCTCCAGTAAGAGACTAGATGTGGGTCACGTCAAGATCTTTGGCTCATCGGTATATTGGCATGTGACAAAGGATGCATGAAAGAAGCTTGAGATGACAACAGAGTTGGGGATATTTTTGGGGTACACTAATACACCTCACAACTATCGAGTGTAATTTCCTACTAGTCGAAGGACAGTGGTTCGAAAAGATCTCAAGTTTGATGAGTAGAAGGCCATGCAAGTTTCCCTTGAGAGGGAGCTCCAACTACAGGCTGTGGAGGAACTGTTGGTTCCTAAGGAGGAGGAGCCTCAGAATGATGTGGAGTAGCCACATGCAGAGGTTCCAAGAGTGGAGACATCCACTCAAGCAGAGCCTTACAGAGATGGACGGAAGCGCATAAGAGAAGCTGAGAAATTGTTGGAGGATGCGAGACAAAATGTGGGAGTAACACCTTCTTAGCACAGATAGAGGAGGTCACATGAGAGGTACACTGGATACATGGCCCTTGCTGGGGAATGTGTTGAGACCGAGCCATCTTCTTTTGAGGAAGCAGTGCAGCAGCCGATTTGGGTTGATGCTATGGTGGAGGAGTATGACTCCATAGTTCGTAACAGTATTTGGGACGTGGTTCTGAGACCGAGAACAAGTCAGTTGTGAGTTCCTGTTGGATTTACAAGGTAAATTAAGCTGCTGACGGTAGTGTGGAGAAGCATAAGGCAATATTTTTTGCCCGTGGCTTTTCACAGGCCGAGGAGGATCATGTTGCTGCAGTATATATTTCAACAAAGGAGCAAGATGCTGACATTTTGACAAAGGTATTGTCAAAGTGTAAATTCAAGTTCCATAGAGACAGGATCGAGGTGGTAGATAATCCCTTTCTCATTGAGAGGGAGTGTTGAAATATGGAAATAGGAATATTCCAATTAATTTGTCCTTAAATTAAGTTGTGAATTAAAATTGAATTTAGTCTTAACAACTACTTGGAAATAATTAATTAATTTATTTTAAATTAATTAGTTGGAGAAATTCAAGTTAGAAGTATTTCTGAAGTCATGCAAGAGTTATCCCTTAAATTAAGGAGATAAGATTGAGTTATATTTGAGTTGTAATTAGTTAACTCAGCTTACTAAGTTAAGTCTAGTTAAATTAGTTCCATACTATTAGAGGAACTAATAGAGAGTTAACAGTCAGTTGATGCATGCATGCACTCAACTAGTGCTACTCCAGTTAACTGAATATTCCCTCATCAGAAACTCATGCATGTCTATTCTGAGAAAGACCTAGTTGAGATTAAAGTCAAGGATAGTGTACTATCAATTTCATGTGTTTTCTCATGGAGAAAACTCATGCATGCAGTCAAGGATTTATCCTTGAGGATTGCGCAGTTTTCGAGGAAGAGTTTTCCACTTGGTAAAGGCAAATCATCCACAAGGAACAACGCAAGGAAATAGGAGCTTGGAGGGAAGAGAGGAAGGTTGGAGAGAAGCCAAGATTGCCTGTGAGCATCTGTGAGGATTGTATTGAGAGCTGGCTAGCTATGAGAGCTAAGGCTTTGTATAATTCCTATGTATTTCCATCGTGTATGATAATATAATAGTGTGGGGTTTTTAGCTAAGGCTTTCCCCAAAAGTATTTTCATGTGTACTGTGCCATTGATTCTTCTTCTTTTGGTTATATTGTTCAACTCGATCTTTAAGCTTCCTCAAATTGATAGAAGAAGTAGGTTATAATATTCTGCTTTGATTTACATTGCATTATCGGGTTAACCTACCATCAAATTTTCTACACCTTCTAGTGGTAGTTGGTAAATCAGATCACAGGGTTGGAGCTCCCTTCTAGTGGGTGTTGAAAATGGGAGAAGGTTGTAGCCTTCTGCAGGTGGTTTCCTATGTGATGGTATGAGCCTGTGCCAATACATGACTGTAAGAATTATTTCACCATAATAAAAATAAGGCAAAGATGACAACAACGGTCATTTTTTCCCACATTTGGTTTCCACCTAAAAATCATGGTGTTTATATGTGTTGCTTATGTGTGATGATTTATTTTGTTCTAAGTGCACATGGTTGTTGTAAATATAATATTGCTGAAGTACTAACATATTGGTTCAAGATAAAATTGACTGAAAACTTACTAGACTGGATATACGCTAGTTGTCTACATTAAAGTCGTGTACATACATAGATTTACTTTAGAACAGTCGTGTACATAAATCAGAATAAGAAAATTAAATCAAGTTTTACTAAAATACTGATTCACCCCCCCTCTTAGTATTTTTCCTAACACATCATTCTCTTTATCCACAACATAGGTTGAATACATAGTAGTTGTTGCTTGTTACACACAGGTGTTTTAGATGAGGCAAGCTCTACAAGATATGAAATTAAAATTCAACAAATCTATGTCTATGAAGTACGACAATACAAGTACAATAAGTATTTCAAAAAATATTGTGCTTCACTCAAGGACTAAACATATCCCTATAAAGTATCACTTCCTTAGAGAACAAGTGGTTGAGAAAAAAGTGAAGGTGGAATACATACCCACAAAATAACAAATAGCAGATATATTTACAAAGCCACTTGCTAGAGAACCATTTGAATATCTGAGAAACAAATTAGGGATAGTTTCTGCAGACTCTTCTCACTAATTTGACTTCAAAAGAAGAGCATAAAACATTATAGAGAATATGAAACTAAGTGCACTATCTAAGGGGGAGACTACAAGATTAGGAAGGAGTAAAGAAGAGGAACAAACAACACATGATTTTGTCAGGAATTTGAAGTAGTCAAGAAGTGGCAAGAGCAAAGGACCATCCTTAAATTGGAAGATCAAGTCATCTTCTTCATGAACAAGAACATTAATCATGTTCATCATTCAAAGGTGCATTCTTTAATACAAAATTTTATGGAAAAATGTACATATGTATATATCTTGTATATAATATTGTAAATAAACATTCTCAAATCTACATAGTTCTACTTAGACATTTGCATATTTAGTCAAAACATGTGAAGATGAGTCTAGCTCATTTTATATTGGCACCATCAGAATTCTCTCAAAACATTATCAACTTCTGATTAACCTAAATATGTATATGAAATGCATCAAATTATACTATGATAAATCATGTACTTGACTAATGTTTGTGTAGGTTTTAACCCGTACAGAAATTACCTGCATACGAATTCTAAAAAAATAGAAAATAAACAATAGTGAGAGCATAAAACATAAAACATATATACACAAATATTCCCCCCCTGGATCCAAAAATCGGGACTACCAAATTGATTTTTCATTATATTCCTATGAATGTTACAATACATATATATACATGTTGAAGCATCCATAAACCCCAATCCATTAACCTTGGATTATAATATAACCATAGTTCCCTTGGCTGGATCTATAAAATACCATGGGCAGAAAACCATCATGCCCAAAACCATGTGCGAAAACCATGCACAAAACCATAGATAGGTCTGCCCACCTAATATAGGGTCAAAAAAAAAATTCCCTGGGGCGCTACCCCCAGCAAAAGGGGCTTCCGACGCAACAAATAGGGGGGCTTTCGCCCCTCTGTGTGTGGGCCTAGTCATGGAAATAATATAACACACACCCAACATTCTCCCACTTGTTATTTTCTTTCCATAGGAAACCTTAGTCATTGGTAAAGCCCTGCAATGCCCATTTTTTCTCTACACCAAGAGAAATTTTTAGTGCTCACAGACTTTGTCAATGCATCTGTAGTATCCTCAAGGTGTCCAGCTTTATCAAAAACACCTTTTTGTCCTAAACCATATCCCTCACAAAGTGATAATGCACATCAATGTGCTTTGTCTTTGAATGATAAGTAGGGTTCTTTGCCAAGAAAATTGCACTTTGGCTATCATAATCTTTCATTATAGCTTGATGTACTAACCCCACACTTGAACACAATCTCTACAACCAAGCTGCTTCCTTTCTTCCGTGAGTGGTTGTCATGTATTTTTCCTCTGTAGTTGAAAGTGCCACTACAGAATGTCTCTTACTCATCCAACTAACTACACCTCCAAATAGGTTAAACACCTACCCACTTGCAGATCTTCTCTGATCTAGATCATCAACCCATTCTGCTTCAACAAATCCACGGATGTCCAAAACTTTGTCCAATCATGGTCTTCCTTGGTAGCAAAGACCATAATCACTAGTGCCACACAAATACTTGAAAACCTGCTTCATTGTTGTCTAATGCTCCTTCCCTGTTTTTGACATAAACCTGCTAAATTCTCCCACTGCATGTGCAATGTCTGTTCTAGTACAAACCATTGCATACATCAGGATACCAACTACACTTGTGTATGGAACATGGGACATGTCCTCTTCCTCTTCTTGTGCCTTGGGAAACTGTTCAGCAAATAACTTTACATCTACAAGAATAGGAACCTTCACTAGTTTACTATCCTGGATATTAAACCTCTACAATATTGTCTCGACATACTTCCTCTAGTTTAACCAAAGCATCCTTTTTGCTCGATCTCATTTAATTTCCATGCCCAAAATATAGTTTGCAGCACCAAGATCTTTCATGTCAAATTTGGAGGACAATTGGATGTTCAATTCCTGGATAATTTCTTTGTTGTTTCCAATCAAAAACATATCATCCACATACAAGACCAAATAAATAGCATAGTTACCAATTAAGTTAAAATACACACAATGATATGCTTTGCTTCTGGTGATTCCAAGCCCCCGTTATATGTATCAAATTTTTGATACCATATCCTTGGTGATTTTTTAGCCCCTACAGAGACTTTTTTAACCCCGTATACTAGTTCTTTGTTACCCTTCACCACAAAGCCTTCACGTTGCATCATGTAGATCTCTTCTTGCATATCCCCATGAATAAATGTTGTCTTCACATCCATATGTTCTACCTCAAAATCAAAAGTAACAACAGCAAATAAAAGTAATATAATAGAAGCTACCTTAGCAACAGAAGAAAAAATATCACCTGAATCAGTTTCCAACACCTGGGAATAAACTTTTTCTACCAACCAAGCTTTGTATTTCTCCACCTTTCATTTTGCATTCATCTTCTTCTTAAACATCCATTTGCTTACAATGGGTTTCCTACTATCCGGCAACTCCACCACATCCCAAGCCTCATTTTTGTGCAAAGATGACATTTCATCAACTATGGCCTCTTTTCAGAGTTTGTCATCCTCTGAATCTACTGCTTCCCTAACAGTTCTGGGATCATCATCATTAATAGATAAAGAAAAATTTGAACAGAAAGTAGTTGGACTATACCTTTCTGGCTTTCTTATTTCTTGAACTGATCTTCTCACAATTGGAGCTTGTGGCTCTTTATCTTATGATTCATCTTCTGTTGTAGAGTTTGATTCCTCCTTCTTTAACTCAAAGTCTATCTTCTCGGGTTCCTTTGGTAGGACTTCATGTTTAATAACATCTTTCACCTCTCTAAACACCACATTGCGGATGTACACAACCATTCTTGTTTCATAATGGGTTCCAAAGCTTATAACCTTTTAGACCATCCTTATACCCAATAAAGATGCACCTTTCAGATCTACTATCCAACTTGGTTCTTTTCTCCTTTGGAACATGTACATATGCATCACATCCAAATACCCTCAGATGTGAAAGAGATGGTTTCTTACCAATCCATATCTCTTGTGGATTCTTATCCTTCAACATTGATGAAGGTGATCTATTGACCAGGTAACATGCAGCCTCCACTACCTCTACCTGAAATTCTTGTCCTGACTCGGCACCATTGAGCATGCTTCTTGCCTTTTCCATCAACGTCATGTTCATTCTTTCTGCAACTCCATTTCACTAAGGTGTGTATGGAGTATTCTTATGTCATGCTATACCAAACTTCTTAAAGAACTCTTCAAATTCCTTCTTGAAAAACTCTCCACCATTATTTGTCTTTAGCACCTTTATCTTCTTCTCTGTTTGGTTTTCCACCAGAGCCTTAAATTCTTTAAACCTGTCAAAGACTTCATATTTCTTCCTGAGGAAATATATCTATGTATTCCTTGAGAACTCATACTACACAGACTTACCTAGTGATAGAACTGATACAGGTCCAAACACATCACTGTGAACAAGCTCTAATATGTGTTTCACCCTCTTATCACTAGAGGGGAAACTCGCCCAATTCTCCTTCCCATATACACAATTTTCATAGAAATCAAAATCTAGAGAGAAATTAGACATAACTTATACCATACCATTACCATGAAGTATTCGAAGGTAATTCTCCCCAATATGTCCAATCCATTGGTGCCATAGCATGGTCTTTTCTCTAGAGACCACTAGATTTTTTTCTCCACTTTCAGGAACCACAGAACTGTTGCACCCATCAATAATAGTGCTACCCTAAAGCTTGTACAGGGTTCCAATAAGAACTTCGTGCATCAATACTAATGATCCCCTAATAATCTTGCAGGTATCTTTCTTGAACACTGATTTTACACATGCATCATCCAACTTGCTTACAGAAATCAAATTTCTAGCCAATACAGGAATATGTAGAGCACCCAGAAGTGTTCTAATCATTCCACCTTGCATCTTCAACTTGAATTTTTCACGACTGACAATTCTAGTCTTCCTGTCATCCCCTAAGAAGACATCACCACCATCATATTTATCATACTCGAACAACCACTCCCTATGGGGAGTGAAGTGAAAGGATGCACTTGAGTCAATCAACCATGCCTCATGATCTACTTGTATACCTGAAAAAGAAGCCAAGTACACATCCCCACCTTCATCTAAGGTGGTTTTCGGTTCTGTAGAAGGAGAATCATTAGATCTGTTTCCTTTCTTAGAAGCTTTAGATCTACAGTCCTTTTTGAAGTGCCCTTCCTTTTCGCATTTCCATCACCTTTACAAGTTTTCCTAGAGATTTAGATCTCACACTCGAGGAATTTTTTTTCTATTCTGCGACCATCCTCGTACAGAAAAGGCATAACCATTCTGGCCCTCCATATTTTTTCATCTCATCTCCTCTGACAGCAAGGATGAGACTATTTCATCAAACTGCAAGGCAATTGCATTGCTATCTATTGCAACAACCAGACTATCCAATGAATTTGGTAGAGAACACAACAAATTGATGCACTTATCTTCATCTGAAATTTTTATATCAACAAATAACAATTGGCTTACAATAGTATTAAAGGCATTCAGATGCTCTGTCACCGAGTCTCCATCCTTCATCCTCAGGTTATACATATTTTTCAGTAGGAATAGTTTATTCACTGGAAACTTAGATTAGTACAAAGTCCCTAACTTGTCCCATAAATCCTTCACCGAAGCTTCCCATGATACATTCAACAATACTAAATCTAAGATACACAAATGTATTGTGCTCTTTGCCTTCTGATCCAACTTCACCTAGTCTTCAGCTAACATTGTCAATGGTTTAGTACTCATATCTACCATGATCCATTAATATTTGTCCACCAACAGATCCTCCATCTTGATTTTCCACAACTCAAAGCTCTGGCCATTAAATTTCTAGATCTCTATCTTTCCACTGCTCGCCATCTTCTTTCACCACTAGAATTGATCCTTCAGATCTCCCACTAAACAAGGTCTACCACAAGACTAAGTAAAGCTCCTCAGCGGCAATGTCGTCCCCTTGAATCCAGAAAATCTTTGATACAAAATGTAGGTTTTAACCCCGTATAGAAATTACTTGCATAGAATTCTAAAAAACAGAAAATAAACTAGCGAGAGCATACAACATAAAACAGATATATACATATATTTTTCCCTGGATCCTGAAACGGGGACTACTAGATTTATTTTTCATTACATTCCTTTCAATGTTACAATACATATATATGCATTCCGAAGCATCCTTAGAACCCAATCCATTAACCCTATATTAGAAGATAACTGTAGTTCCCTTGACCAGATCTACAAAATACCATGGGCTGAAAACCATCATGCCCAAAACAATGCGAGAAAACCATGCACAAAACCATAGGTAGGTCCACCCACCTAATATAGGGTCCAAAAAAAAAATCTACCCCCCCCTCAAACCCCCCTACTGCGCTCGACACAACAAATAGGGGGGATTAGTACAATTCTGGCCTTCCTGTCATCCCCTAAGAAGACATCACCACCATCATATTTATCATACTCACATAGCCACTCCTTGTGGGGAGTGAAGTGAAAGGATGCACTTGATTCAATCAACCATGCCTCATGATCTACATGTATACTTGAAGAAGAAGCCAAGTACACATCCCCACCTTCATCTAAGGTGGTTTTTGGCTCTGTAGACGGAGAAACATTAGATATATTTCCTTTCTTACAAGCTTGAGATCTGTTGGGCCTTAGTTTTGGTCTTATTTTTGCTCTAAGAAACTTACTAATACATCTATTTGCCATCCATTTTCCCTTCATTCATCCCATTTTGATGTATATTTGATATCCATTCAGGTATTTAATTTTAATTTTTCAATTTCTAAAGTTTTTATGAAAGTTTGGTTTTAAGTGCAAAATTGGCAGATTCAGAAATTCCCGTAATAGCTCTATGGTTGATGTGGTTGCAGGACACTTGGGCACGAATTGAATGCATGGATGGACAACTTGGGAACTAGGACTAAGCCAGCTATGCTTAGCTTGAACAACACAATCTTTATTAGGCCCATTTGGTGCTAGTCAATCATGACTAGTCATTCAGAAATCCCATAGAAATAGGGTAGTTTTGAGATTCTATGGGATTGGTCATATTTCTTGGGATGAGAGTAATGAATTTGACTTAGATAAATGGATAAGAGTAGATGGGTTTGTTTGAGTGAATATAGATTAGTTTGTTTCATGAGACTTCTTATTTAAGAGCCAAGACTTTGATGGCTTATGTATTAACTTATTATACTTTTATGCTGAGACACTTTTGGATTGGAGAGTTAATTTGAAGACTTGTGCTATTATTATTTTGCTGTTCAATGCTATGGATGTGTGACTGAATTTGAGCTTCTGATATCACTTCTCAAGTGTGCAAGGCAAGGGTGGAGGGCCCCCATTCCAAGCTAAGTACACTTCCTTGTTAACTAGTTTTATTTCTTGTAATCTGGTTATTGTAGAACTGGTTTTTCAAAGCTTTATTTCAGATTGCTTTATGGTTAATATATGGTGATTGATTTCATTAGATCTTAGCTTATTCATCACTTTATTAAGTTGGAAAAACAAGTGTTCAAGTTGAGCATCCCTTCTACTAAAATGATGAATTGAAACTAGTTTCCTTTGATTGCATGCAAGTAGTTTCTTTATGTGATTTTGATATTGAGATGAATGAATTATGATGAAACACCTTCTGTTTCTCTTAAGTTAGGAGCTTCTTTCATTAATAATTTATCCATCTTAAGTTCTTGGTTTTAATCTCTGATTCATTAAGTGGTAATTGAGGCAAAAGTGGACTTCTTGAGTCAAGAACCATTTCAATATTTTTCCTCTTTTTAAACTAATTGAATTAGAGTTGTAGGATATATTGCTTTAAGTTTTGAATAACTTATCTTTCAAGGTTTGATTACATCTGATCTTCACATATAGTGAACTTGCCTCAGAGCATAAACAACCTGGATTGATAAGAAATATTTGTGTTAATTTCGGTAAACAAATTAGCTCAACATTTTTGCGCCGTTGCCGGGGAGGCAAATATTGGCATAGTCAATAGAAAGATAAATTTCAAAAAAAAAAACAAAAACATTAGTTACATTCCTTTTTAGTTATGTTTCTTTATGCCTAGATATAGAGATCCTCAAGGTAGATTTATTAAAACCCCCCCACAAATAGAGATAGGATCATCAAGCACCCTAGTTACTGGTAATCTAATAATTGGAATTGGCAGAAAAACAAGGAACTGGACAAAGATTAACTCTGATTGAGAGGCAAACTTTGTTAGCTTGGGAAGCAAAACAAAAACAACCTTCAATTTCAGGAAAACAAAAAGAAATTATCAAAGAAAAACAACCTGTCTTTCCATCCATAAATCCACCTGTCTTTCAACAACCTGAATCTCCACTCAAAATTGAAACAAATAAACCAATGGCAGAAGAGGGACATGGATCTGCTATTTTCACTCCTGAACAACGAATTGAGTATGAAAGACAACAAAGAGAATGGAGAAGAAAGAGAGAGGAGGAGGCAAAACAAGAAAATGATAGGAAGATAGAAAATGATCGGAAAAGACAAGAAGATGGTAATGATCAAGAGGCTACCTTTGGCTTTCCAATAGTAGACACAAGTGCAATATTAGGAGAAGAAGTGAAAATGAAAAATATTCGACCTTTTGTATTGCCAAATTTTTATGGAATGTCAACGGAAGATCCTGATGCTTTTATGTTTGAATTTGATATTCTATGTAGAACATATGGATACACTGATGACATTCTTAAACTTCGTCTTTTCCCTGCTACATTAAAAGCAGCAGCTTTAAAATGGTTCATGGATTTAGGAGAACAAACAATAGCTTCTTGGGATGATATGAGATCGGTCTTCCTTAAAAAATATCAAGCTTATTGTAGATCTAGAGATTCAAAGGAAGATGTTTTCAGAATGACACAACAAGAAGATGAAAGTTTAGAAGAATATTTGGAAAGATTTGCATATAATCTACAAAAATCTAAACAACACTCTTTAAATCAAGAAACCATTCGAACAATCTTTCTCAAGGGTGTAAGGGATGAATACCTTGACATTTTGAATGTGATGGGTAAAGGAGACATTTCAAACCTACCATTCGAAGAAATTGTTGAGTTATGTCAAAAATATTCTAGAGGAAGATCAAAAACCGGAAAGAGAGAAGCAAGTTCAAAAGCAGCAAAGTCAGCTACAGGAGGGATAACAAGAGCTGAAACAGGAAGCTTATTGGAAAACTTCAAAATAGACCTCTTAAGTACATTAAGAACAAAAGTAGATGTTCTAAAGGCAAACAAGAAGAAAGAAGAACAAGAACAAGCTCTAGCAATCTTTTGTTCCAAATGTAGAAAGAAACATCCATTGAGAGAATGTCCTTTGGATAATATTCAGGTGTGTGGTCTTTGTACAGAAAATCATTCCACAGAAAACTATCTAAGATTGAAATAATTACAAATAAACTCAATGGAAGAAGTGCTAGGAATATAAGGGTTTTATTATGTAGCACCACGAAGACCATGGCAACCTAGGATGCCTCTACAAAATCAACAACAATTCCCTCAACAAAATTACCTCTATCCACCTCAAAATCCTTGGACCCCTCCAATGCCATGGCAAGCTTGGCCTCCACAACAACCTGCACAAGGTTGGAGAGGATATGGTTATGGAAACCAGCCACCTCAACAGTATCAACAACAATACCAGCAACAATACCAACAGCCATTTGCATATCCACAATATTCACAATCCATACCATTTCAACAACAACATTATGCATATCCACAATCCATGCCATTTCCACAGCAGAATCCACCACCGTTGTTGACCCAACCACAACAGTTACAGCTACCCACAAATCAACCCAGACCAACTCAATTACCAGCCCAACCAATGACAAATCTGAATAATAAGGTGGACAAATTTGCATACACTGTAGAGGAAGCAGCATGTTTTCCCACATATTTGATTCTTCCTCTTAATGATGTCCATCTAAGGTCTAGAAAAGTGCTTAAAAAGGATTCTCCTCCAATCATAGAAGAACTAACTGAACAAGGAGAATCACCTGAAACATCACAAACTGAGATACAAATTCAGAAAGGAAAAACCATTACAACTCAAACACCACCTTATCCTGAAAGGTTAGTGGAACAACAAAAAGAAATGACCCTTCCTGAATTTGATATTTTAGATGAGTTAAAAAATGCTTATGTAAAAATTCCTTTGTTGAAGGCAATTAAAGAAATACTAATATATGCTAAAACAATAAAGGAATTGTGCATTAAGAAAACAGGGAAAAAGAATAAAGATTCTACTACAATCCAAGTCATTGGTAAATTAGCAAGCCTCATGTCTACACAAACCATTGTAGAGAAATATATTGATCCTGGTATCCCTATGGTTACTATATCAATAAATAATTTCTTAATACCAAACACATTAATAGACTTGGGAGCAGCTATAAATGTAATGACAATGGAGACAATGAAAACTCTGCATTTAAACAACATTAGATCAACTTCTACAATTTTAGAACTAGAAGACCGATCTAAAGTTGTTCCGGAAGGAATATTAGAAGATATCATAGTCTCTTTGGATTCATGGGAGTATCTTGTTGACTTCCTTATCTTGCAACCAAAAGCAAATTTGGGAGGACATCCTCTAATCTTAGGCAGACCATGGTTAGCTACCACTGATGCCTTTATAGGATGCAGATCAGGAAGCATGATTATTTCACATGGAGATGAAAGTAAACACATTGCTCTTTATTCACCTGCACAATCAACTTATTTAGAATAAGTACTTGAAACTCAAGAAAAACAACAAACTAAATCAGTTTTAAGTATAAATCAATTCTTTGACTTTAGAGAAGAAGAAGAGAAAGAAGACTTAATGGATCTTTTCATTTCAGAACCAAGTATTTCAGAGCAGCTTAGAGAAGTCCAATATGAAGCTGCAAGTAATCTTTTGAATCAATGCTTTCAAGAAACTTGTACTATTCAAACTTTGCGGAATTCTTTTATAGACATCTTTCCTGTAAACACAATTTCCAATCCAACAATAAAAACAATTGAGGTATATCCTGGAAAACATTTGAACATTGGAAACCAGTTGTAATCAGCACAAGAACAAGAGGTAATTGCACTATTACAAAAATATTCAAAAGCTTTTTCCTGGGATTATACTGACATGCAAGGAATCCATCCAAGCACATGTATCCACCACATCTATACAGATGATCAACTCAAACCTGTAAGGCAACCTCAAAGACGAATGAATCCCATGATGAAAGAAATAGTGAAAGAGGAACTGCAAAAATTGTTAAATGTTGGATTCATCTATCCTATTTTAGATAGTCAATGTGTTTCTCCATTGGTTATAGTACCAAAGAAAAATGGAAAGTGGAGGGTATGTGTGGACTATAGGGAACTAATAAAAGCCACATTAAAAGATCATTTTCCCCTACCATTCATTGACCAGGTGTTAGACTCATTAGCTGGAAAGAAATTTTTCTCCTTCTTGGATGGGTTTAGCGGATACAACCAGATTAGAATAGCAACAGAAGATCAAGACAAGACAACATTCACTTGTCCATGGGGAACCTATGCATACAATGTTTTGCCATTTGGTTTATGCAATGCACCTGCAACCTTTCAACGAGCAGTACTTGCAATATTTGCTGATCTAATTCACGAATGTGTAGAGGTTTATATGGATGACTTCACAGTTTATGGAAACACATATAATGATTGCCTAAATAACCTTGAAAAAGTCTTGAAACGATGCATTGAAACAAATTTTCCATTGAGCAATGAGAAATGCTATATGATGTTGACAGAAGGAATAGTTCTGGGACACCATATTTCCGCTTCAGGAATTAAGGTGGATCCAACAAAAATCCAAGTCCTAGTTAACTTAATGCCTCCTACAACACAAAAAGAGGTAAGAAGTTTCTTGGGCTATGCAGGCTACTATAGACGATTCATTGAAAACTTTAGTAAAATAGCCCAACCTCTGTTCAAACTATTAGCAAAAGATATTGAATTTCACTGGACAAACGATTGTCAAAATGCATTTCAAATTTTAAAATAAAAATTATCAATTGCACCCATTCTCCATGGGCCAAACTGGTCTTTGCCATTTCATATTTCAACTGATGCATCTGATACTGCGATAGGTGCCTCTCTTGGGCAGAAAGAGAACCTGTTCAATTATGCAATATACTTTATAAGCAAGAATTTAACACCTGCGGAATTGAACTACACAGTCACAGAAAAAGAAATGTTAGCCGTTATAGATGTAGTAAACCAAGTCAGGCACTATATAACAGGTTATCAAGTTTTCATTCATACATATCATTCAGCAATCAAATACTTGATGAATAAACCCATCACCAATGGAAGAATAACAAGATGGTTACTGTTATTGCAAGAATTTAATATCACAATACAAGACCGGACAGGCAAAGAAAATCAAGTGGTTGACTTTCTGTCCCGCATACATTCATCCAACGATCCAAATCCAGTTGTAGACAACTTTCCAGACGAACACCTGTTTGCCATAACAGTAAAAACACCATGGTTTGCAGACATTGCAAATTATTTATCTTATGGAAAGTTTCCAACACAATTCTCTAAAAAGCAGAAACGAAAAGTTGTTAGAGAAAGTTCTAGGTATAGTTGGGTAAATGGTGATTTATTTTATACTGGTTCAGATTTGATGATTAGAAAATGTGTGCGAGAAGATGAAATATTAGAAATCCTGAGAGCATGTCATGATGAACCATGTGGTGGTCATTTTGCAGACAAACGAACAGCATATAAGGTGCTGCAATTGGGCTATTACTGGCCATCCATATTCAGAGACTCTAAGGCATATGTCAAGCAATGTGACAGTTGCCAAAGAACAGGGAGACCAATCACATCAGATGAGATACCGCTCAAGCCACAGGTCCTCATAGAACCATTTGAGCAATGGGCACTTGATTTTGTTGGACCTATTAATCCACCATCAAATGGAAAGAGGTACATCCTAGTATGTACAGATTATGTCACCAAATGGGTGGAGGCCAAAGCAGTAAACAGAGCAATAGAAGATACAGTGGTCACCTTTCTCTTTGAAGAAATCTTTGTAAGATACGGAGTACCTAGACAAATTGTAACAGATCAAGGAGCACAGTTTACATCAAAGCTGGTACAAGATCTAACAGAGAAATACAAGATCAAACACGGGAATTCTACACCATATCACCCTCAAGCAAATGGGCAGGTTGAATCAACAAATAAAGTCCTAGAAAATATCATGACTAAAACAGTACAGCTGAACAGAAGAGATTGGTCTGAAAAATTAAAAGATGCACTATGGGCCTACAGAATCACATGGAAGAATACAACTGGTTTTAGTCCATACCAGTTGGTATATGGAAAAGAGGCCTTATTGCCTATAGAGTTTCAGATACACACATATAGACTGGCAGCTGAACTAGGACTAGACCTGTCTGAAGCACAACAGCAGCGGATAATGGAATTGAATTGACTAGATGAGCATCGTCAACAAGCCATAGAACATACCACATTGGTGCAACAACAAAGAATGAAGTGGCACGACAGATATATCAAAACTAAGACATTTCACAAGGGAGACTGGGCATTACTTTTTGACTCAAAATTCAAAGACTTCAAAGCAAAGTTCACAACACACTGGCTAGGCCCATATGAAATTGAAGAAATCTTTGACAATGGAGCAGTAAAGATCAGGACAATCGACCAGGACTCCACCTCATTTGTAGTGAATGGACATAGGCTCAAACTTTATAACAGGCCTATCAGTGAGGAAGCATTTATGAAACAACTGGTAGAGGATACAGAACTGGAAATCATGGCACACCAGGCTCAGCCATCTTCCAGTCTTATAGCTGAATAATAAAAGATAAATATAAAAAATAAAATAAAATAACAAAATAAAATAAAATAAACTATATATATATATATATAACCAAAAAATAAATTGTTTGCTAGTGAAAACTAGGAAACTGGAACCAAGCAAACATGAATTCATAGGGGAAAACCAGGGCAACTTGGACTCTATGAATTCCTTATTCTTGTTCTACTATTCTCACAGAAATTCAATGCAGGAAATTCTCCATAGAAAACTGACTTGAGGACAAGTCAAATCTTAAGCAAGGGGGAGAATTGCACAAGAACTTTAGCTGGACAGCTGAAGTATAGATGGAACTTGTATTGTCAACAAAGGGACCTGAAACAAGAAATCATTACAGAGGGACCTGAAGGACCTGCAAATGTCAAAACAACATGTACATATTCCATAAGCATTGCAGAAGGACCTGAATCAAGAAATCATTACAGAGGGACCTGAACAACAATTCAAGAACCAGAGCATGAAGAACAAGGAGTAGCAATAAAGTTTACTTTTCAATCCATCTACAACATTTGATCAACTGATTTCATCCCACTTGTACAAACATCATCCAAGGGAGTATATGTAGAGTCATTTTGTGCTTGAAAATTCAAATTTTTCTTAGAAATTTTTAGTCTTTGTTAAGTTGGAATTAGTACCTGAGGATATTCATTATCATTCCATACCCTATATTCCCTATACATACCCTATAACCCTTATACATCATATTCCATTTCATATCCATACATATCCTATATTTATTTCATGATCATTAACCCCTAATTATTTTTCTTTAGAAGCATAAAAAGACCAAACTGGGACAACTTTTCAACTTGCACATACAACTCAAGGATTAGTAATGGTGATAATTTTAAATATGACCCAAGATGGTCATTTTAAAATTATAAAGATGTGCATATAACCAAATAAGTCATGCGCTATATGAAAATCTATATATGCCATATGCAAAACAAACAAATGCAATATATGCGCTATAGTTAAAATGGTTATAATGTGCATATATCAATATATGCGCTAATAGTCAAAATGGTTGAGTGAGATAATATGCATATATCATAAACTTTGATATAAGGTAAGGTGCATATAGCACATAAAATCAAGAGAAGACCGCGTGCAATACATGTGGAAAGACCGCGTACAAAGTCAAATCTATGATTGAATATGTGGTAGCGGGGTATTTCATATGGGCTAAAGGTTAGTTGCACATCACCCAAATTCATTGCATAAGAGCACATCGTTTAAAATCATTGCATATGAGGATGAGTGCCAAGCAAGGTTATAAGCACACAAGAGTTTATATGATGTGCGGAATCATATTGCATGCAGCCAAGGTAGAGAATCCAAATCAAACGACATCACACAATGAATAAAATGACAATCCAAATCAATACAGGCCAGCACACAGGTACGGGGGAAACACCGTGGCATGGCGACCATTTCCCATTGGACTATGCACTATGGAGGGAGTTATGCGCATACGTTCAAAATGAAAACATAATTCGGCCATCCTCATGACACAGTCGGGCGACTGGTCAACAGGAAAACCATATCAACCATACGTTGAAGCACCAATAAACATAGTGCACAGTACACCCATGAAATGGTCATGAACTGACCGATGGTTCTTGCACTGTTCAAAACAAATTCTTCATTGTCGAATAGCTCAGAACGATTGTGTTGGAGATGCAAGCTAGTAAAAAGGAAACTGAAGCGGGTTTGAGAGGATATAAGAAGGAAATTGTCCCGAACTTAACGCCGAGTGATCACTGAACTTTCGGGATCTATTCAGGTAACGATATGGTTTGTTTAGTTCGACAACTATGGGATGTAATTGTATATTGCCTGTGATTAATGATTAATGATCCTGCTCTTGCCACTAGTCAGTTGAACGAAGCAACAGGGATTCGGAGTGCCATTTAACACTCCTCAGCACTCGTTGACAGCCATGTAAAACGCCGAAACCACGCATTAACTTCAGCAGTAACAACCTTAAGGTTGGTTGACAGCAGTTAATAAACATGAGTTTGGCGATAAGATTCACTGTGTATATCATGGCATAAAACACTAGCAAACAGCGCAGCAATTTAAGTTCAAACTTTTTGCATGTATAACACGTTAGTGGTATGGGGCTCGCATGTGAAGTTTTGTAAACCAAAACGGAGTGCAGTATTGCAAACCAAAACAAAGTCTATAAAACAAAGGAGGCAGAGTCTGGCTCATAGCGCCAAAGATGTGATTTTTATGATGATATGCTTGTTTTGTTGCGCGTTGTTGGTTGATGTCATTATTTATATGATTGATATATCTCATGTCTGTGAATGGAAACAACCTGTAAGGCGAACAAACATGAATGATGTGTCTCTGTTCTGAAACCTTTTGCCAATGTGTGTCTTTGTTTTGGTTAAAACAATGAGTTGAAGTCTGTGTAGGCCGAGAGCCATTTAAAGAGCTGTGTAATGTTTAAGTTTTTAGGAGGCCGAGCGTTGTTGATTGCCAAAGAGAGTAAAGGTCGACCCATTTAAAATCGATTTTAAATGTGCTATTTGGTTTTTCAAATTTCTTTTTGAGGCCGAGCGCTGTTGATTTTCAAGCTTTTAGATAAACAGGCCGAGAGCATTTTTGTGATTTTTAAATTTTTATGTTGGAGGCCGAGAGCCATTTGAATGCACTGCTAGTTTTAAGAGCTTGTATGTACACAGTAAAAACATTGTTTGTTTTTAATGATTGTATATACACAGTAAACATATTGCTTGATTTTGGTGACAGTATACACAGTGTAGGGTGATAGGCATACATGGAACAGTATGAGAATAATGCCTAAACAAATACATTAGAAAACTAAGGACCCTTTATGGAAAAGTTGTTTTCATATGTATTTTGTTTACCAGAACAGAGTTTAGCATGTTGACAAGGATATACAGGTGTTTGATTGCTTGAACAGGGATTTAAAACAGTGCTGCTGCAGAGAAAGGGTAAACAGAGGCTGAGGAAATCAAAGTCAAATTATTGTGAAGAAGTAGGTAAGCTTCTCTTCTTTCAGAATTTCATTTTGGAAAGAACAATAGTCATAAATTTTTATTGTCAAGATGAAATTAGTAACAACAGAAGCATACATTCACTGGTTTTCAGAAACAGTGTCAGCGAGAGTAGAGCCAAAATTTCAGATAGAGAGCTGGAGGAAGGAAACTATAGAAAAACTTTACCAAGCAGGACTGATAGGCTTTTTACAAAAATTTGATGGCCACTCTGAAGAGATAACCAGGGACTTTATAAACAATTTCAGTCAGGACCAGACATGGGTAGGAGATGTTATTATTCCTGTGACTCGGGAATACCTTTCCCAAGCTTTAGATCTACCAATGATAGGTGAGAAATATTACAAAGGCCTGCACTTCAAGGAGAAAGCATGGACTTTCTTTCTTGAGAAGAACCGGAAAGGGACTTTTGATAGAACAAAGGGGATACCAAGGGAATGGTTCAATGAAACATGGGGTGAGTTGGTTCTGGTCATCCAGAAGTTTTTGAATTGTGATAGAGGATATAGTGTTGCCCACCTATATCATGTCCAGATTCTACAGCATATTAAGGGAGAGGATAGGATTAACTTGCCATATTTCCTATAAAGGAGCCTCTTGAGAATGATTGAAATAGTGAGACATGAACACAGGCCCAAAGCAGGACAGATTTACCACCAGGGATTGATCAAAATCCTAGTTGAGTATCAAGTGAGGTCACAAGGCATAGTATGGAGAGAGTTCATGTCTAAAAATCAGTTTATTGAACAGATTAATGAAGTACATGATAAAATAGAGCAGGAAAATAGAGGATTGATGAGTTCACCCTTGTATCCCAGAACAAGAGCTAAACAGCAAAATAACATGGCCATGCAGGAAAATGAAACATCTGTTATGTCTATTCCTAGAAGATTTAGGAATAAAAGTCTCATTGACTTAGACAAAGAAGTAGATACATATTCTCCAAGAAAATATGAAGAAAATGACATTGCACAAGAAGTATTTGAGAGGGATTCTTCATATGAGGATGCAGCAGCAGCATCACTAATGAAAACAACACAATATTTTGAAAAAGAAATCAATTTGGGAAGAATCAGGGACTTAACTGACCAATTAGAAATTAGTAAAATCCTGGAAAAACAATTAAAAGAGGAAAACAAGGCAAGTAAGAAGGATAATACTAATTTGTTCAAGGCAAATGAAAAGCTAAATGAAGAGCTAGGGAGACTAAAACGGAAAAATGATCTACTTTCTAAGCAAGCATTTAAATGGTTAAAGGAAAAGAATATGTGGCAGGCAAAGTATGAAAAACAGAAGGTAAAAGCAGCTTTGTTTAGGGAAAGACATGACTCAGGTTTGGATTGTTTGGTTAGGGCAGCACAACAGGAAGCATCTACAGGTACAACATCTACTACAGAGAGAAGAAGATCAAAGAGGAGTAAGCAAGCATGGGGACATGCTTGATGATAAGCAAGGGAGAGATGTTGGGCCTTAGTTTTGGTCTTATTTTTGCTCTAAGAAACTTACTAATCCATCTATTTGCCATCCATTTTCCCTTCATTCATCCCATTTTGATGTATATTTGATATCCATTCAGGTATTTAATTTTAATTTTTCAATTTCTAAAGTTTTTATGAAAGTTTGGTTTTAAGTGCAAAATTGGCAGATTCAGAAATTCCCGTAATAGCTCTATGGTTGATGTGGTTGCAGGACACTTGGGCACGAATTGAATGCATGGATGGACAGATTGGGAACTAGGACTAAGCCATCTATGCTTAGCTCGAACAGAACAAGCTTTATTAGGCCCATTTGGTGCTAGTCAATCATGACTAGTCATTCGGAAATCCCAAAGAAATAGGGTATTTTTGAGATTCTATGGGATTGGTCATATTTCTTGGGATGGGAGTAATGAATTTAACTTAGATAGATGGATAAGAGTAGATGGGTTTGTTTGAGTGAATATAGATCAGTTTGTTTCATGAGACTTCTTATTTAAGAGCCAAGACTTTGATGGCTTATGTATTGACTTATTATACTTTTATGCTGAGACACTTTTGGATTGGAGAGTTAATTTGAAGACTTGTGCTATTATTATTTTGTTGTTCAATGCTATGGATGTGTGACTGAATTTGAGCTTCTGATATCACTTCTCAAGTGTGCAAGGCAAGGGTGGAGGGCCCCCATTCCAAGCTAAGTACACTTCCTTGTTAACTAGTTTTATTTCTTGTAATCTGGTTATTGTAGAACTGGTTTTTCAAAGCTTTATTTCAGATTTCTTTATGGTTAATGTATGGTGATTGATTTCATTAGATCTTAGCTTATTCATCACTTTATTAAGTTGGAAAAACAAGTGTTCAAGTTGAGCATCCCTTCTACTAAAATGATGAATTGAAACTAGTTTCCTTTGATTGCATGCAAGTAGTTTCTTTATGTGATTTTGGTATTGAGATGAATGAATTATGATGAACCACCTTCTGTGTCTCTTAAGTTAGGAGCTTCTTTCATTAATAATTTATCCATCTTAAGTTCTTGGTTTTAATCTCTGATTCATTAAGTGGTAATTGAGGCAAAAGTGGACTTCTTGAGTCAAGAACCATTTCAATATTTTTCCTCTTTTTAAACTAATTGAATTAGAGTTGTAGGATATATTGCTTTAAGTTTTGAATAACTTATCTTTCAAGGTTTGATTACATCTGATCTTCACATATAGTGAACTTGCCTCAAAGCATAAACAACCCGGATTGATAAGAAATATTTGTGTTAATTTCGGTAAACAAATTAGCTCAACAAGATCTACATTTCTTTTTGAAGTTCCCTTCCTTTTTTCATTTCCATCACCTTTACAGGTTTTCCTGGAGATTTAGATCTTCCTTTAGATTTAGATCTCACACTCAAGGATTTATTTTTGTTTCTATTCTATGACCGTCCTTGTACAGATAAGGCATCACCATTCTGGCCCAACATATTTTTTCATCTCATCTCCTCTGACAACAAGGATGAGATTATTTCATCAAACTGCAAGGCAGTTGCATTGCTATCTATTGCAACAACCAGACTATCCCACGAATTTGGTAGAGAACACAACAAATTGATGCACTTATCTTCATCTAAAATTTTTATATCAACAGATAACAATTGGCTTACAACAGTATTAAAGGCGTTCAGATGCTCTGTCACCGAGTCTCCATCCTTCATCCTCAAGTTATACATCTTTTTCCGTAGGAATAGTTTATTCACTGGAAACTTAGATTAGTACAAAGTCCCTAACTTGTCCCATAAATCCTTCACCGAAGCTTCCCATGATACATTCAACAATACTAAATCTAAGATACACAAATGTATTGTGCTCTTTGCCTTCTGATCCAACTTCGCCTAGTCTTCAGCTGACATTGTCATTGGTTTAGCACCCAAATCTACCATGATCCATTGATATTTATCCACCAACAGATCCTCCATATTGATTTTCCATAACTCAAAGCTCTGGCCATTAAATTTCTTGATCTTTATCTTTCCACTGCTCGCCATCTTCTTTCACCACAAGAATTGATTCTGCAGATCTCCCACTAAACAAGGTCTACCATAGGACCGAGTAAAACCCCTCAGCAGTAAAGGCATCCCCTTGAATCCAAAAAATATTCAATATGAAATGTAGTTTTTAACCCTGTACAGAAATTACTTGCATACGAATTCTAAAAAACAAAAATAAACTAGCGAGAGCATACAACATAAAACAGATATACACATATATTTTCCCTTGGATCCTGAAACGGGGACTACTAGATTTATTTTTCATTATATTCTTTTCAATGTTACAATACATATATATGCATGTCGAAGCATCCATAAAACCCAAACCATTAACCATGTATTAGAGCATAACTATAGTTCCCTTGACCAGATCTACAAAATACCATGTGCTGAAAATCATTATGCCCAAAACCATATGCAAAAACCATGCACAAAACCATAGGTAGGTCCACCCACCTAATATAGGGTCCAAAAACAAAATCTTATATCGCCCCCCTCAAACCCCCCTGCTATGCCCAACACAACAACAAACAAGGGGGATTTCGCCCTCCCTCACCCCCGGCAAATGGGACTAGTTGTGGAAAGAATATAACACACACCCAATAGTTTGGTCTATGAAAAAAAATATCCCTTCAAATAAATACATGAAAGCGAAAGCAAAGGTGTTGCCATCAAGTCCAGAGTAGATCCTATACATTCTTATGTTTGGTTTCTAGTATCCCTCATAATGAAGCATCATGAGATCAACATCTGAACCATATTATTTTCAAGATTTATATGAAAAGAATTAAAAAAAAATTATAGAATTTGCATAAAGGATCATTGCATGCATATATCTTCTATGGTTACAAAATATTTCTACTAAAGAAAACTATGAAAATGGTTCTATAATCATAAGGCCAACATGTGATTAAGCTAGATTGCTACATTTTAATGCATCATTAGGATCCCTCCAAATCCTTCAAGATTATATTATGAGTACAAGGAATTGACTATTATATTTTGACCTAACCTTGTGTATGAAAATGGTAAATGCTTTAATAATTAATGTGTATTAATGATCATAAAAAAAGGGAGGACATCATGTGATTAAGCTACATTGTTGCATTTAAATTGCTTCAAGAATATAGTTGAGAAGAATACTTTGTTGATCAGATGAATATCCATGGTCTCATAAGGATTTGAGTGTAGACTCAATTCATCAGGATCCCATCACTGTTCTAAAACAAATCATTCAAATTCAAAAATTTTGAACCAAATCATTCAAATTCAAAAATTTTGAACCAATTTCAAAACAGAGTTCATTTACAAAAGAGATTGCATCATACACAGAGGTCATTCTCCATATTTCGGGAAGAGAACATACATACTATAGAAAATGAGGCAATAATGAGGCATTGCAATATCAAATATTGTGGCAAAAAATTCTATCAAATGGAAATGTTGAAGATTGCAACTCAAAAGATTGACATTCAAAACTATTGTGTTGCAAACTATATTCCTTCAACCTCTAAAATGAAGTAATCATGTTTAAAACCTTTACAAATGAGAAATCTAAGTGCATTTTTGGGTTATGAAAAGAATAAAGTTATGAGAGCCTAGTCTATGAAATATATCTGCAACAATCTCAACAAGAGAAACTTGAAAAAAAATGAGGATTGTCTTTGACACAATGCTTTGTGCAGATCTTTGAAAATATATATATATATATATATATATATATATATATGTATGTATGTATGTATGTATGTATGTATGTATGTATGTATGTATGTATGTATGTATGTATGTATGTATGTATGTATGTATGTATGTATCACAACAATTGAACGAGACATCACAAGCATTATACATTGAGAATTTGATACAGATATACTCTGTGTGAATTGATCACAAGAGAAGATTAAGAGAATAACCAAACAACTCAAGGAAGAAAATGGGAGCCCGAAGAGAATTGAGCACTAAGGACAATTCCTATTTGTAATGATAATAAACGAATGTTGGTAGGGAAGGTAACATAAGGAAGATTAAAAACTATGTGATCAAGAATATAATTATGTGTAGGTTTTAACCCTGTACAGAAATTACTTGCGTACGAATTCTAAAACACAGAAAATAAACAATGCGAGATCATAACACATAAAACACATATACACAGAGATTTTTCCCTGGATGTCAAAACCGGGACTACCAGCTTGATTTTTCATTATGTTCCTTTCAATGTTACAATACATATTTATACATGCCGAAGCATCCAATACCATGGACCGAAAATCATCACGTCTAATACCATGAACCGAAAACCATCATGTCCAAAAAACATGTGCGAAAAACATGCACAAAACCATAGGTGGGTCTGCCCAACTTAACATAGGGTCCAAAACCAAAATTTTCTGGGGTGCTACCCTGGACCCCATAAAGTGGGGTTATGGGTGCCCTTCAAACCCCTGTTAACTACGTGGAAAGAATATAACACAATCCAACATTCTCCCACTTGTTGTTTTCTTTCCACATGGGGCCACAAAAGAGCTTAGTCATTTTTCCAGCCCTGAAATGCCCATTGTCTCTCTACACCAAGCGAACTTCTCAGAGCTCACAGATTTTTTGTCTTCTATCATATCCCTTAAAAAGTGATGCTGAACATCAATGTGCTTTGTCTTTGAATGATATGCGGGGTTCTTTGCTAAGAAAATTGCACTTTGGCTACCTTAGTCTATCATTATAGCTTCTTGTACTAACCCCATACTTGAACACAATCTCTACAGCCAAACTGCTTCCTTGCTTGCATGAGTGGCTGCCATGTATTCTGCCTCTGTAGTTGGTAGTGCCACTACAGATTGTTTCTTACTCATCCAACTGATTGCACCTCCAAATAGGTTAAACACATACCCACTTGTAGATCTTCTCTGATCTAGATCTCCAGCCTAGTCTGCATCAAAAAAGCCATGAATATCCGACACTCTGTCCAATCCTGGTCTTCCTTGGTAGCACAAAACATAATCACTACTGCCACGCAAATACCTAAAAACCCGCTTCACTGTTGTCCAATTCTCCTTTCTTGTTTTTGACATAAACCTGCTCAATACTCCCACTGCATGTGCAATGTCTGGTCTAGTACAGACCATTGCATACATCAAGCTACCGACTGCACTTGCATATGGAACATGGGAAATGTCCTCATCCTATTCTTGTGTATTGGGACACTGTTCAGCAGATAACCTCACACCTACAGGAATAGGAACCTTCACCGGTTTACTATCCTGCATATTAAACCTCTACAGTGTTGTCTTGACATACTTCCTCTGGTTTAACTAGAGCTTCCTCTTTGCCCGATCTCTTTTAATTTCCATGCCCAAAATATAGTTTGTAGCACCAAGATCTTTCATGTCGAATTTGGAGGAAAATTGGGTCTTCAAATCCTTGATAATTTCTTTGTCATTTCCAACTAGTAACATATCATCCACATACAAGTCCAGATAAATAACACGGTCACCAATTAATTTAAAATACACACAATGATCTGCTTTGCTTCTAGTGAATTCAAGTCCCCGTATAAACGTATCAAATTTCCGATATCACATCCTTAGTGATTTTTTTAACCCATACATAGACTTCTTTAACTTGCATACCAGTTCTTTCTTACCCTTCGCTGCAAAGCCTTCAGGTTGCTTCATGTAGATTTCCTCTTCAAGATCCCCATGAAAAAATGTTGTCTTCACATCCATCTGTTCTACCTCAAATCAAAAGCAGCGGCAATACATAAAAGTAATCTAATAAAAGTTACCTTGGCAACAGGAGAAAAAATATCAGCAAAATCAATTCCCAACACCTGGGAATAACCTTTTGCTACCAACCAAGATTTGTATTTCTCCACTTTTCCTTCTGCATTTGTCTTCTTTTTGAAAACCCATTTGCTGCCAATGGGTTTCCTTCCAGCCATTGACTCCGCCAGATCCCAAGCCTCATTTTTGTGCAAAGATGCCATTTCATCAACCATGGCCTCTTTCCAGAGTTTTCCATCCTCTGAATCTACTGCTTCCTTCACAGTTCTAGGATCATCGTCAGTAATAGATAAAGCAAAATTTGAACAAAAAGCAGATGGACTATACCTTTCAGGATGCCTTCTTTCTCGAACTAATCTTCTTACAGCCAGAGCTTGTGGCTCTTCATCTTATGATTCCTCCTCTACTATAGAGTCTGATTCTTCCTCCTTTAGCTCAAAGTCTATCTTTTCAGGTTCCTTTCATTGGACTTCATCTCTCACCTCTCCAAACACCACATCTCGACTATAAAAAACCTTCTGTGTGACTGGGTTCCAAAGCTTATAACCCTTTAAACCATCCTTATACCCAATAAAGATGCACTTTTCAGATTTACTATTCAACTTGGTTTGTTTCTCCTTTGGAACATGTACATATGCATCACATCCAAATACCCTCATATGTGAAAGAGAGGGTTTCTTACCAATCCATACCTCTTGCGGAGTCTTATCCTCCAACACTGATGAAGGTGACATTTTAACTAGGTAACATGCAGTGTCCACTGCCTCTGCCCAGAATTCCTGTCCTAACCTGGCACCACTGAGCAAGCTTCTTGCCATTTCCATCAACGTCTTGTTCATTATTTCTGCAGCTCCATTTTGCTGAGATGTATATGGAGTAGTTTTCTGCCGTGATATACCACACTTCTTACAGAATGCTTCAAATTCCTTGCTGAAAAACTCTCGACCATTATCTGTCCTCAACACCTTTATCTTCTTCTCTATCTGATTTTCCACAAAAGCCTTAAATTCTTTAAACCTGTCAAAGACTTCAGATTTCTTCTTAAGGAAATATATCCATGTATTCCTTGAGAAGTCATCTATAAATGATACATAGTACACAGACTTACCCAGTGATGGAACCTTCACAGGTCCAAACACATCACTGTGCACAAGCTCTAATATTTGTTTCGCCCTCTTACTGCCAAAGGAGAAACTCACCCGATTCTGCTTCCCATATACACAATTTTCAGAAAAATCAAAATCCAGAGAGCTATTACTCATACCTTTAACATGAAGTATTTTAAGGTCCTTCTCTCCAATATGTCCAAGCCTTTGATGCCACAACATGGTCTTCTCTCTAGAGACCACTAGATTTTCTACTCCACTTTCAGGAACCAGAGAACTATTGCACCCATCAATAACAGTGCTACCTTGCAGCTTGTACAGAGTTGCAATCTGAATTCCCCGCATCAATACGAGTGCTCCCCGAACCATCTTGTAGGTATCCTTCTCGAGCACTGTTTTTACACCTGCATCATCTAGCTTGCTAATAGAAATCAGATTTCTAGCTAATGCAGGAATATGTAGAACACCTGGAAACATTCTAACCCTTCCACCTTGCAATTTCAACTTTACTTTTCTGTGACCAACGATTCTAGCCTTCTTGTCATCCCCCAAGAAGACATCACCACCATCATATTTCTCATACTCACAGAACCACTCTCTATGGGGAGTGAAGTGAAAGGATGCACCTGAGTTAATCAACCATGCCTCATGATCTACATGTGTACTTGAAGAAGCCAAGTACACATCCCCACCTTCATCTGAGGTGGTTTTCGCCTTTGCAGAAGGAGCCTCATCAGATCCCTTTCCTTTGTTAGGAGATTTAGATTTATAGTCCCTTTTGTAGTGCCCTTCCTTTCCACATTTCCAGCACACCAACTTTACAGGTTTTCCTAGAGATTTAGATCTCCCTTTATATTTAGATCTCCCACTTAATGACTTATTTTTGTTTCTATTCTGGGTCCACCCTCGTACAGACAAGGCATCACCATTTTGGCTCTCCATATTTTTATGTCTCATCTCCTCCGTCAGCAAGGATGAGACTATTTCATCAAAATGCAAGGCAGTTGCATTGCTACCTATTGCAATAACTAGACTATCCCACGAATTTGGTAGAGAACACAACAAACTAATGCACTTATCTTCATCTGAAATTTTAATATCAACAGATGCTAACTGACTTACCACAGTATTAAATGCATTCATATGCTCTATCACCGAATATCCATCTTTAATCCTCAGGTTATACATCTTTTTCTGTAGGAACATTTTATTCACCAGAGACTTAGATTTGTACAAAGTCCCTAACTTGTCCCACAAAGCCTTCGCTATAGCTTCCCCTGATACATTCAGCAATACTGAATCTGAGACACACAATCGTATTGTGCTCTTTGCCTTCCAATCCAACTTCTTCCATTCTTCATCGGACACTCCTATTGGTTTAGTACCCAGATCTACCACGATCCACTGATCTTTATCCACCAACAGGTCCTCCATCTTGAGTTTCCACAACTCAAAACTCTGACCATTAAATTTCTCGATCTTTATCTTTCCACTGCTCGCCATCCTCTTTCACCACCAGAATCAATCTCTCAGATCTCCCACTGAACACGGTCTACCACAGGCCCGAGCGAAACCCCTCAACAACAAAGGCATCCCCTTGAAGCCAAAACAACTCTGATACCAAATGTAGGTTTTAACCCTGTACAGAAATTACCTACATACAAATTATAAAACACAGAAAATAGACAATGCAAGATCATAACACATAAAACACATATACACAGAGATTTTCCCCTGGATCCCAAAACTGGGACTACCAGCTTGATTTTTCATTGTGTTCCTTTCAATGTTACAATACATATTTATACATGCCGAAGCATCCAATACCATGGACCGAAAACCATCATGTCCAATACCATGGACCGAAAACCATCGCATCCAAAAAACATGTGTGAAAAACATGCACAAAACCATAGGTGGGTCCGCCCAACCTAACATAGGGTCCAAAACCAAAATTTTCCGGGGCGCTGCCCCAGACCCCATAAAGTGGGGTTATGGGTGCCCTTCAAACCCCTATTAACTACGTGGAAAGAATATAACACAACTCAACATTATGGCTATTAAAAATTTGACTAGATCATAAATGTGCACAAAGGTGGGAGGATATAGAAAATCAAATAATGAATATTGATAGTGTTAATAGCCCCAGCCTAAATATGTTAGTCTAACATATGATCAATTATAATATAACGCATTATCTATACTATGAGCTCTCATGATAATATGTTATATTATAATTAGGGTTATGTGCCCCAATTAGATTGTTTTTCCTACCACTTTGAATTTCGAAGGTGTTTCTCTTCATGTGAGAAAAGGGGCACCATAAAGGAAGTAATCTTGTTCATTATCTCTGACACAATGATTTTCTGCAGTTCGAGCCTAGGAAATGGTCGTTGGAACAACATACATCAATTGGAATCAACATTCATGCAATGTTTGGTATCTTGCATTCCCAACATTATTCAAAATATGTACAAGTGATATTATCACACTATTCAAGTAATGTTACAATTAAGGAAGGTGTGATTATATGGAGCAACCTTATTATTTAATATTTGAGAAAAATCTATTATTTTGACTAGCATTATTCATATAAGCAAAATGTTATGGTTATATAGTTGAATTATTAGAGAAATGTTTAAATCACCACTCTTGAACATTATGAAAGTGTTGTTTTTTTTATTATTATTATTCACAGCATATTGGAAAGAAACCATGCAATTTAGATCAAAGATCGGCTATGCATGAATCTCAAGCATATAATTTTTGAATCAAAGATCGAACATCAATAAACCTCATCAGAGAAAAACCTCTTAGCATGGAACGACTTGGTCCTAAGCACTCACTCTCCTCTATAATCTGCAATGGAGACATTATCCCGAGAACTGCACTCGCACTCTCAAAGATAAGATAATACAGGTATGTCCAAAATTAGATAATACAGTTGGAGACATGTTATGAAGTTGTGTTGTTTTGGAGTAGTTTCAAGTTATTTTTTCTTTTAATGCATTGTTTTAGGGTTTCGTGCCCTAATTTAGACAGCCCAGCATTCGACTGAATCAATCCAGTTTTGTTCAAGGGTGTAGTCAGAACCCAACTTCCCACTGATCTTGTGTGCAACCTCTTTGAAGAATTCGGTGTTGTGACCCTTTGGCTTCCATCCTCATGCTCTCATTGCTGCAGTAAACAACGTTAGTGTTGGAATAGAATTACAGCATTGGTAGCAGCATTAATGTTACAAGTGATTATATGTGTGTGTGTGTTACGGATTAATGTTACAATGGATTAATACTTCCTCCAGCGTTACTATTTCCTCAATGTATTTCCTCTAGCATCCAGGGTTATACCTCTAGAGATGTTGTATATTACATTAGAGTGGTTGTCGTATATATATAGCATTAGAGATGTTGTATACTAGCATTTGCACCTTATGTTGCAAAGGAAATGTCGTAAGGCATAGAGTGGTGAAGAATAGCATGGAGTGGAGAAGAATAGGGACATGTATAGAGTGGAGAAGAATAGCATAGAGTGGAGAATAATAGGGACATGTGAATGGACATTGTTGAAAGCAAGGGTGGATGATAATGAGTTGCAATTGCAATAGTTAGTTATGTGTATTATGGAAATGGATATTTTTTAAATAATAATTGTTTGTGAAAGAATAGCGACATGAATGGACATTGTTGAAAGAAAGGGTGGATGATAATGAGTTAGAGTTGAAAGTATTAGTTTTGTGTATTTTGAATATGGATATTTTGTAAATAATAGTAGTGTGTGGGAAAATAGCAACATGTGAATGGACATTGTTGAAAGCTAGGGTGGATGATAATGAGTTATACCTGAAAGGATTAGTTATGTGTATTCGAATATGGCTATTTGGTAAATAATAGTAATGTCATGTAGAGGTTATCCATTATCCATGTAGTTGTTTTTGTTTATGTGAACATGTTTTTGTACATTATTTTAAAGGTTTTTTTCCATATCCTACCTATTTATGGTGTTATTAGAAAATATTATTATATTGTAATGGAAGAGGTGAAAGAAACGATACAACATTGTGAACAACATCATGGTCGTCGTTCCATATTTGAAAATGCATGAAAAATTGTTGGAGCCATCATGATAATAATAATAATTGCAGCATGATTTTGAAAAAATTTAGCTAAATTTTTTGAAAAAGTGTCAAGATTCATTATTTTGGGTACCCAGTCATTCATGATGGATGCTAAAACCATTTCCACCATCCAAAAAAAATTTAAACACTCCCACAGTCAAATTTCGGAATTTGTCGTCCAGAGAAAATTGTGACCTCTTTCGATAAGACTGGAAAAAAATGGTCTACCTTTGCGTGGGAAACATGATTGAACATCAAAGTTTCAAACGAATGCGTACACGCATAGAGGATTATTATGGAAGATTCCTTCTTCATGGAATCGTAATATAAGCCATGAGGATATTAAATGTCCTTAAAAACTAAAGCACAGAACTTGGGAGCTTCAAGACCCAGGAATGGAATTTGGTATTTGGTAAAATTTTACAAGGGAAACATGATTGAACATCAAAGTTTCAAACGAATGCGTACACGCATAGAGGATTATTATGGAAGATTCCTTCTTCAGGAAATAGTAATATAAGCCATGAGGATATTAAATGTCCTTAAAAACTATAGCACAGAACTTGGGAGCTTCAAGACCCAGGAATGAAATTTGGTAACATTTTTAAATGGAGTTTCCAATACAAATTGACGGGAATCACCCACAAGCTTTCAAGTTCATGGCCCCTAAATTTTTTCATTCTTGATAATGTTTTCTCACTATTTCAATGCCAATTACATGATGCTTCCAAAAAAAATTACAAAACAATTTCATAAGTTTTAATTTATATCTATAAAATAGCTACTCCATCATGAAGAACAGAGATTATTGCTACTCCATCATGAAGAATAGAGAACTTGCGAGCTTCGAGACCCAGGAACAGAATTTGGTAACATTTTAAATCGAGTTTCCAATACAAGCTTTCTCAATTTGATAGAATCACCTACAAGCTTTCAAGTTCATGGGCCCTAAGTTTTGTCATTCTTGATGATGTTTTCTCACTGTTTCAATGTAAATTTCATGATGCTTCCAAAAAACTATAAAATAGTTTTAAAGTGTTATTTTTTATCTATAAATTAGCTACTTCATCATGGAGAATACACATTTGTTAGGTACTATTTGGCATTTCACATCATGTTGTATTATGAGTCATTGTGTAAGTAAAGCAACATTGTGAATCTAGTGTGAGGAGGACCAAGGTGTATTTGGTAGTCACAATTGATTAAGGGATGAGGCACATTGAAGAGTCATAGATAAGAGATATGCATTGAAGAGAATTTTGGTAGTACATCATGAGAAACTGTGTGAGGCATTTTACCACCATTTGGTCATCTCAACATATTTGTTACTTTATGAAACTAGCATTTCCCGGGTATGCTTGTCCACTAAAGTTTGTTATGTGATTCACTGTAGTGTTGTAAGTTACACTGCATGGTTTCTTAAATTCCATTGTGGTTTTACTAATTGCCTATATGGTCTGCTAAAGCCAAAATATTATAGCTTATAACATGACGTGTGAAGTTTACTTTCCAGGCTTTAGATATAGAAGAGTTTTGTTACTTGTTAACTATTGAATAGTTGGGTATACTAACATGTGAAGTTTACTTTCCAGGCTTTAGTTATAGAAAACAGTAGCTGAGTTTTGTTACTTGTAACTTGTTGAATAGTTGAGTATACTAACATAGTAAAGTCTGATATACTATAGTATATAGCATATTGCATTTCCAACAGATAGGAGGCATTTGATTGAAATAAAATTTAAATACTAAAATCTGAAGCATTCCTAGGAGACAAAATAGTTTAGAAATAGCCCACATTTTGATTGAAATAAATAGTAGAGTATACGCATTTATAAGAAGCATAACATTCCAATATTGGCATTATATTTCAGTCAGTTTTGAATTTAACCAAATATACGTGGATTATATTCATCTATCATGAATGTATCTGAACATTGGTAAGTAATACCTTCAAACAGCATATGAATGTAATCTGAACATTGGTAAGTAATACCTTCAAACAGAGTATGAATGTAAACTGAACATTGGTGAGTAATACCTTCAAACAATGTATGAATGTAATCTAAACATTGGTAAGTAATACCTTCAAACATTTTATAAATTGAAATATGATATATATCAATGCACCACTCACTATAAGATGTATTGTGATTTAGAATATTTTTTCATAATTATTTAATTTATAGTATTGCCACTCCCAACCTGACGTTTCTTGTAAATTTGGACGGAACTTTACTATTCTAAACCCTCATATCCACATTCCCAATGTTCCTGCATTCTAGATACTTGTGTAATGTGAAGAAACTTTGATGTTATAAACAATCATATCCACCTTCCCAATGTTCCGGCATTCTAGAATCTAGATGCTTGTGCAATGTAGCTATTATTTTATAACAACAATATTTCAAAGTACCATTTGGCAGTACCAAGAGTGTCTAAGAGTACAAAAATAAAAATTCCATCACATTCCCCTTGCAAGAATGTCTAAAGAGTACAAAAATTAAGCACAAAGTATTAAGCAACATATGACAAATTTGGATGAATATATTATTGTAAGTGCTAGCATGTCGTACAGTGCACAAAATATTAAGCAACATATGACAAATTTGGATGAATATATTATTGTAAGTGCTAGCATGTGGTTGGGCACACCATCATTTAGAAAGAAGAAACAAACGACACAACAAAAAGAGTCAGCATCCGTCTTAGTTCCCAAGGTTGAAGTTCAAAAAATTAGATGTGTAGCCAGCTCATTGAAATAGGATTTAAGTTTGGAACTCATAATTTTAAGCCAAGTTCCCCAATTTGAAATAAGCAGCCACCTTCAACATGCACATAAATTCTATGGTTGGATGGGCAAAATTACAAGAAAAATGTGTATGTATTAAGAATAATTGATGATATGGTCGTGGGTTGTTCTCAATGGTGATAGTCAGCAACATTTCATTGTATTATTCCCATACAAGGGGAGGCCACACTTGCTGCCAAGTTAATAAAAAAAATGCTGGTATAATCACTTTACGTACAATAACAATAACCACTCTTACACTAGTAGCACATCAAATCATATCTAAACACCAGTACACAAGAAGTTTATTATATCAGAGTAAATGTAACCCGCATGTCTAATTCAACTCCATTACCAGTAGTTCATTCTATCAATTTGTGATGCTCATATGACATATATTGTCTAAAATGACGCAAGCATAAAATTTCAATGCAGTACTGCAAGCCTCCTGGTCTAGTTGAACTCATTCTATCAATTTGTGATTCTTATATAACATATAGTCTTTAAGGAAGCAACCAAGAAAACTTTAGTGCAGTCCCGTAAGCCTCCTGCTTTAGTTGACATTCCATTCATTTACATTCCAAGGAAAATTGTAAAGTTATAACTAAAATTGTAAGTTGGTTTGGATGGCCTAAGACCCGACATATCAAATCAGCAAAGGTAGTTACTATAATTCAGGTTATAATGTCCCAAAGCTGTTGGCATTGCTCCACTATGAAAATTATTGATCTTAGTGAAACCGCATATTTATGATACAAAGAAAGTGTAGATACAATATGATCTTTGGATGATAAGCCTTCACCTAAAGGCTAAAGTGTCAACACATCCTTAGTCTTAGATATCTCTAAATAGAATGGACACAATAAGCTTTAGAACATGACATTCACTAAACTCGTACTTTGAAACCAATTTCAAAGTATTCTCGATTATTAACTTGCATATCTACAAGCATACAGTGCAACAGGGTAAGTACAAACAGGGCAGGCCACAGTAGAAAAGGTCTGAAGCTGATGCAACTTCTCCTGGTTATAGAGCCTCTCTTGACTTTGTCCGTTGTATATCTAGAAAAGCAGGAAGTCGAATAGTTCTGCTAGCACATTCTGGCACCCCAAGGTGATGCTTGACCGGCATCTCTAACATTAGCTCTCTACTTCAAATTGTAGAGCTAGTCTTCCCATCTTGATCTCCATTCTTCTTTTGAAAGTTCCTTCCAGAGGACAAGTAAAATAGTCAAAACAAAATAGCAAGCATTGTATGTGTCAGCCACACATTTAACATGCTAAATCAACCCCTAGTTAGCACATTATACGAGTCATGGATCATAACACAATACCAAACGACACCCACGTCATGACATGCATAAAAAAGAGGTGAATGAAGTTTTCCAATCATTGTTTATAATACAAACCTAACATAAGATAGTTCCAGATTTTGAGATCCAAAGATACACAAATTCAACATCAAACTAAGCCTCACCAGAAAAATATTTCAAATGCAATCCATCATACCATTACATTTCCTCGAAGAGCTATTTAATCCTAATCCACATCCGAAACCATTAACAACTCACAACCAGTGCAACATAAATGTCTGCCAAATCATGGAAATACATGTAAACAAAGAAAACCACTATGCTAGGCATACTAAGCAACCTGGAGTGCTTTGATTTTTGTTCACCTTAAAACTGTTAGCAGTTTGACGAAGTGTGTTCAAAACAATAGAATGAAGATGTTTGGACAATACAAATTGTGTCTATTTCCATACAGATCAAACTCTATGAAATTGACACAAGCAGTCACAAAAGTTTTTCTAAACAGAATGTAGTCTTCACCAATTAAAAACCAATGTAGCTATAGACCCCACTATTGGCTCCCCTGAAATAGATATTTCCACTAAAGATCATTATGAAGGGTTGCAGGCCAACAAAAAAACCATCTACAGCACTAATATGATTTCACTTACTAACAATCCAAGCCTAATATAATTACAAACTAAGAATTTGTTATCATATTAAAACCTATCACACATGTGAGATCTATAGTTCCTTGAATTCAAATGATCAAGCACGCTCACCATCTTCAGTGTACAAGGGCCTCTTCCTATATGTCGGATGATAAGCAAAAACAAGGCAATATCAAAATTGTTGTTTCTTCGTGGAAGAAATTTCCCAATTGGAAAATGTCGATCAACTCTAGGAAAATCAATCTATTTTTCACCCACTGCCATATGGAATCAACAATCAAATGCCCCATTTTTTCAACCTTCTCTATGAAATTAGATTCATCTTGAAAAATATAGCTAATATTTGCATCATCAACATTATACATCCCAATTCTTTTATACTCAAAAAGGTCTCGATATTGTGCTTCTTTATTGACTAAATTGATTAGCACAAAAGCATAGAACATGAGTGACATCCAGAAACTGTAATGTAGTTATAGACCTTGAAGCCAAAGATCCACCAATAAAAAATATTCTGTAACATGTGATGGCCGCTCTGAGCTGACAGCCTAAGAGAGCAAAGCCATCTTTTCCAAAATGTGTTCACTTTCAAGCTTTGAAATCTTGTTCAAATATTTCAATTTAATTGTCAGGGATATATTGTGACATGAATCACTATTTCCTTTTGGATATTTTCCATGATAGTTGTCCTGGAAAAATGGTGACATTTCTTTGTTATCCTTATAAGGTGATTTTGAGAATGGATACTGAGAAAGTCCTATAAACCTATACCACTAGTATATGCAAGATCTTGTGGTTTTTTGTTTTCCCCATTTTCAAGCATTCTTTACCTACAACAGTTAACTGGAAAGAAATAATTGAAATGATGAGTGAAAGTGACCTAATTTAGTGGCCCTGGAATCTTCTTTCTCGTCATCCCCTGGAAGATATTTTCTTAGAAATGTATTTATCAAAACATCCAATTTATGGTGAAGTTTGAATATGAATGGTTGCAACTTCATCATTTCTCTTGATCCTCCACAAAAGCTAGCTTGAAATCATGCACAAATCTGTTTTGGTCAATATCTCCATAGATAAATTGATCCATTAATCCAATTGTTGTTTCTAAAATATAACAACCAAGCTTTTCCCCTGATATCTCATGTAACAAATCTGAGCAATTTCTGGACTATTTAGAAAAAGCTCAACTAGTCTTGGATGCTGTGAAATATCAAACGATATTTTTCCAATGGAAGGATGTCCTGGAACCCCTAATTAAATTGCCACAATATGAAAATCACTTTCATGTGTATTTTTGTCTTCAATGGTAAGGAAACTTCCTTCAAAAGTAGTCTCAGTCACATTGTAGAATGCATCCACACGAACCTTATCATATCATGCCTTTAAAGCATTGATCCATCTCCAGTCTGAAATACAATTGGTATTCCAAGGACAAAAATTCCAGAGCATTTACCATAGAATATTAACTTTGGTTCCTTGTGTTCCAAACTTTTATTTGAATTTATTTAATGATTTTTCATTTCTTGAATCATGGAGTCTCTCTCCATGTCCTTTTGGATGCCCACTCACAATAATATCAGTTAACTCATCTTGAGGTGAACCAAACTCACCACAGGAGATAGCCTGAAGATTTGTTGCATTTGATCCATTAATTACTGTCTCTTGGGTAGAATGAAGGTATTTTCCAGTAATTTCATGTTAACTGCTGCCTAATAGCTCCATACGTTTTCTTTAAAGTAAAAGAAACAATGAAGTCCTGTCAATGAAAAAAAGTCGACAACAGTCTTTTGTAACATAGTGTGACATGTTGCTAGACGATGCTTAAGAATATCAATGCCAATCAGTGTCCCATACCTCCTCAAAATTTTAGCGAGCATACAGATTTCAACACCCATGCCATCAAATCTAGGAAGTGCCCTATCTGTGATTTCATTAGGTCCCATGAATAACCTGACAAAAGCGTGACAGTGTGTCCCTCAAAGAGGTATTCCAAATCATTTCCCAACATCAACATTGTTGATTGCATCAAATCCTTCTAGGTAAAAATATTTTGATGCATTGATCACTCCAACAGGGCCTTGAACATGGTGGAGTCCAAAAAAAAGCTTAGAATTTCGAAGCAACACACCTATGCCTTACAACATATGTAGAAACCAATGATGCATAATTGATCAAATTCACAAATGGTGTTTCCAATAATTGTAAAACTGCAATTGAGCCATCGACTCTCCGAAGGGGTATCTTAGGAAAAACAATGGAACTCTATAGTATTTCATATATCTCAATGTCTAAACAATTAGGTTCTCACGGATAACTAATGCATTTGTCCTCACATGTGGGAAAGAATGTGCGTAGGAGATCAATTTCCTCCTCTTTAAATTTGAAAATTTCAACGAGACGTATATTTTTATATACCTAGGGGGGATAATGTGGGGTACCAAGGGATGTACCCAAGGTAATAATGTAATAATGGGATGGGCCATAGTAATAAATAAGGTGGTTAACCCATGTCATGTAAGGGACCACAAGTAGTTAATAATAATGTAATGGGCCCATGGTATTAGTTGATGGTATGAGGAAACCATGGTAATGATGCATGGTATTGTATGTATGAAGCCTATATAAGGGCTAGAGACTCCATATGAAGATGAAGGGAAGTATTCTTGTATGAACATGCATATGGCTTGTGGAGTGTTCTCCTTCCTTAAGGAGTGAATGTATGGTGTTGCCCTACCTTAAGGGTTTGATAATAAAGAAGAATTTCTATCTATTTATATCTTGTTATTCTTGGGTTATGTTCTGTTCTCATATATCTTTTGGATCAGATCTACAACAAGTGGTATCAGAGCACTTTCTTGGGCGCAAAAGTGGAGAATTTTTTTTAAATTTTTGCAGGATTTCGGGGGCGGCGAGTTTGCAGATCAGATCTGTACGTTTTGGTGCAAGATCTACAAAATCTAATTGCAGATCTAGATTCTATGTGAAAAAATACCCGTTTTCAAAAAAAAATCGGGTGAATCGGAGTCCGGATGAAGGAGATATCGCTGATTTAAAAATCAGTGGGGTTGCAGACAATTTTTCGGGGCAGCGAAGTTGCGGCGCAGATCTGGACGTCTTGGCACAAGATCTGTAAAATCTAATTGTATATCTGGATTCTTTGTGAAAAAATACCCAATTTCAAAAAAAAAATCAGTCGAATCGGAGTCCGGATGAGGGAGATATCGCTGATTTAAAATCGGCTCTTTTTTTCAGAAATTTTGGGTGACGGCGGGAGAGTTGCAGCATAGATTTGAAATTCTAGTGTCTGGATCAAGATTTCTATCACATGGGTAGATGCAGAATGATTGTTCCATTTCTAAAAACAGGTTATAATAGGGATTCTGAGCAATATTGACGGATCTGTGACCATTTCAATTTTTCGCCAATATTTTTGTGATGGCGGGCCTAGATCGCTTTGAACAGGAAGACTCTTTTTTGGGTCATCTCACTAAGCTCTGACAGACTGGTACAATGGAGGAGTATATTACCGCTTTTGAAGCCTTAGCCTTCCACACTAAGGGTCTCCTAGATTCATTCTTCAAGGAATGTTTTATCAACGGTCTTAAAGAAACCATCAAAGCTCAAGTTCTACTTCACCACCCTCCCACGTGGAAGGCGGCTTGCCAGTTAGCTCGTCAGGTCACATTGCCTAGCAAAGATTTTATTTTTACAGAAAAGAAGGAAACTAGGGAACCTAAAGCGTTACTTCCTACGGGTATATCCTTATTGCAGATTCATGGATTGATTCAGAAAGAGAAGATCATTGTTTCTATCAATCCTAGTTGTAAACATAATTTTATTAGTGTTAATTTGGCAAAAAAATTGCAAGTCCCAGCAAAACAAATTGAACATACACAGGTTGATGATAAGGATGTTCAAATCTATAAGGATTTGAAGCTTTCTATGGATAAGTATGTGTTTCATGGTGATTTTTATGCTTCAGATATGGATAATATGGATGTTGTTTTGGGATATCCTTGGATGGAATCCATGGGTACTATCAATATTAATGTGCAGAAGAAATTCCTGAAGCTATGGTATAAAAAGAAGAAAATTACATTACAAGATATTTCCATCCATAAACAGGTAGAGCACATGGAGGCTGAAGCAGAAGATGTTCAAGGGACTGACATATCAAATGATGAGCCTTTGATGATCGACAATCAAACACAAACAGAGGCTGCAGAAGAAAAGGTTACAGATGATGATACATCAAAGGAGGGCTCAGTGGTTGAAGTCATATTAAAAAAGAAGACACCACAACAGGCACCACAGCAGGGTGAAGTAAAGAAACAGCCATCGTGGGTTAAAACTTCAACATATCATCACCCACATCACCCAACGAGACAACCATCAAGATGGAAACCAAGTCATCACATGACGGATCGCGAGGAGAGAAGATCCACCCACTGCACATCAACACAGAAGAGCTGCCACGTTCTTCCATCTCAAGCGAGCGAGGCACCAGCGAGATCGAGGGTTCACCTTTCTCTTGGATGGCTAGATGCACGTGCATGGTATCATTGGAGTACTCTTTTGAGTAGATCTTATTATTTGTGTTCTTCCCATGTTTCGAGGACGAAACATGCTTAGGGGGGTGGAATGTTATATACCTAGGGGGGATAATATGGGGTACCAAGGGAGGTACCCAAGGTAATAATGTAATAATGGGATGGGCCATAGTAATAAATAAGGTGGTTAACCCATGTCATGTAAGGGACCACAAGTAGTTAATAATAATGTAATGGGCCCATGGTATTAGTTGATGGTATGAGGAAACCATGGTAATGATGCATGGTATTGTATGTATGAAGCCTATATAAGGGCTAGAGACTCCACATGAAGATGAAGAGAAGTATTCTTGTATGAACAGGCATATGGCTTGTGGAGTGTTCTCCTTCCTTAAGGAGTGAATGTATGGTGTTGCCCTACCTTAAGGGTTTTGATCAATAAAGAGAATCATTTCTATCTATTTCTATCTTGTTCTTTCTTGGGTTTATTTCTGTTATCATATATCTTTTGGATCAGAGATATAACAATTGGTATCAGAGCTACAACATATATGCTCTTCTAATCCAACAAAGACAATGTTCCTCCTCTTTAAATTTGAAAATTGCAACGAGACTTATATGCTCTTCTAATCCAACAAAGATAGCGTACTCCCCACCTAGGCGCACTCCATTGGGGTGGGCTTTGAATATCTAGTCGAAAGGCTGACAAATCTCTAGTTGTCTTCCAACATATATAACAATCAGCTTTCTGAGGTGACTTGATTCTAGTATGACTTCAACAATTGTTTTGTTGATAAGTGACTGAGGGCGTGGGATGCATGACTTAATTATAGTTTCAAGATGCTTCCATTTCAGGTCATTTTGAAAAACAACCTTGTTGATAGTGTGTAATATGTTGCAATTGATTATATCCCATAGTTCAACAATATGTCCAACTGGAACAAGATGTAGAGTGTTTTCTATTCTTCTGCCATAAGCTCTTTGGAAAGATGTCTCATGGTGGAAAAGAGAGCCCATTTACCCACTTCTTCACCATCCTCTTCACTGGTAATCTTTGTTATGTCAAATAATTCTTCCAAAATCTCACAGATATTTCCAACACTTTTGTCATGTTTTAGATCAATTGCACCTTGGTCTATTCTTTTTTCACTTGTATATTTTCTTCTTATACTCAACTTGATTGTAGGAAATGGTGTTCATGCATCTGTAGAGACACTTTGTAGAGAATCAGACACAAGCCCTACATGATTGTTTTGCAAAGCAATGCTAACATGTTCATTTTGCTGACTAATTTCTTTTTTCCATAACTTACTCATTGGATGGAATGGATTAGAACATTAATCAAGTCTTTTTAGAGATTATCCTTCTCACTCATCTACAAGGAGAAAAAGTGTGTGGAAAATCTCCTATCTAAGGATGGACGTTGTGGATTATTGGGTATGATTAATTACTTTGCTTTTGATAATGAAACATTTCAAAGATCAGAAGTATAAAAATCTAAAGATGGAAAGTAGATCTTTTCAATTTATATATTATTTATATGTAATGATGAAATAAGATATAATTTTGAGGGGCATAATAAAGGGATCAAAGATGTATGGGGATGAAATAAAAAATATTTGAATATGTAACTAATTTTTGATAATGAAAATATGTGGGTTTTTTCTTATTGAAAAAAAAAAAGATGCACTCAGCAGCTCTAAAACCTATGAATCAGCAATGTAGTTCACAAATCAACCCTATAAATTAAATAAACAACACATTGCACTAATGAGGTGTTGGATTCTAGGTGTGGTTTCAGCAAAACAGATTTATCAGTAGTCATATAGGCCACATTTATCTCTCGGCTTGTGTTCTTGTGGAGACTACTGGTAATATTGAGTGAAGAGGATTAAGAATCACTGGAAAGAAAAAAAATTGAAAGATGAGTGCATGTGACCTAATTTAGTGGCCCTAGAATCTTCTTTCTTGTCATCCCCTAGAAGATATTTTCTTAGAATGTATTTATCAAAACATCCAATTTATGGTGAAGTTTGAATATGAATGGTTGCAACTTCATCATTTCTCTTAATCCTCCATGAAAGATGGCTTGAACTCATGAACAAATTTGTTTTGGTCAATATCTCCAGAGATAAATTGATCCATTGATCCAATTGTTGTTTCTGAAATGTAACAACCAAGATTTTCCCATGATATCTCATGTAACACATCTGAAGCAATTTTTGGACTATTTAGAAAAAGCTCGACTAGTCTTGGATGTTGTGAAATATCAAACGATATTTTTCCAGTGGAAGGATGTCCTGGAACCCCTGATTAAATTGCCACAATATGAAAATCACTATCATGTGTATTTTTGTCTTCAATGGTAAGGAAAATTCCTTCAAAAGTAGTCTCAGTCGCATTGTAGAATGCATCCACACAAACCTTATCATGTCATGCCTTTAAAGCCTTGATCCATCTCCAGTCTGAAATACAATTGATATTCCAAGGACAAAAATTCCAGAGCATTTGCCATAGAATATTAACTTTGGTTTCTTGTGTTCCAAACTTTTATTTGAATTTATTTAATGATTTTTCCTTTCTTGAATCATGGAGTCTCTCTGCATGTTCTTTTGGATGCCCATTCACGATAATATCAATTGACTCATCTTGAGGTGAACCAAACTCGCCACAGGAGATAGCCTGAAGCTTTGTTGCATTTGATCCATTAATTACTGTCTCTTGGATAGAATGAAGTTATTTTCTAGTAATTTCATGTTAACTGCTGCCTAATAGCCCCGTACGTTTTCTTTAAAGTAAAAGAAAAAATGAATTCCCATCAATGAAAAAAAGTCGACAACAGTCTTTTGTAACATAGTGTGACATGCTGCTAGACAATGCTTAACAATATCAATGCCAATCAGTGTCCCAGACCTCCTCAAGATTTCAGCGAGCATACAGATTTCAACACTCGTGCCATCAAATCTAGGAAGTGCCCTATCTGTGATTTCATCAGGTCCCATGAATAACCTGACAAGAAATTATTGCATTACAATTTTGACATCCCAGTATTAGAGTACATAACTTGTAAAGAAATGATGGTGTATGCATTTGCATTTTCCATTAAATTGTCCAATCACAAGCTATAATATCTAGCCACACAGTAAAGTGATCTATTCTAACTTGTAGCCACACAGGAAAGTGAACTATTCTAACTTGTAGCTTCGTGGGAAAGTGAACTATTCTAAATTGTAAAGAAGAAATGGTGTCGCATGTGTTTGCATTTTCCATTAAATTGTCCAATTACAAGCTACTATATCTAACCACCTGGGAAAATGAACTTGCAAATATATAATAGATTATACTAATTCAAAGATAAAAGCCAGCGATCTTATGGATACATACTTGATTAACCAGATGCACTTCACTCTCAGAATTCCTCACTTCTGAGAAGAAGGACCCTCGTGATTTTTCTTTTCGATTCAATCGTGTATAAACCAAATAGAGGTACGACTGTAAATTGTTCAGAGGCACCAAAGAGAACATTAAACGTCTAGCTATTATGCCTGATGAGAGAGGAAGATGGAAACCCGTTAGAAATTTATGTAGCAGAATAAAATCAAAGACGATAGAGCTCACCCAAACCAAGAATGGAGAATAAAAAATGAGCCCTAAACAACTTTCAAATAACGAACATGCCATTTCCCAATTTGCTTTGTTTCTTTTGAACTCCTATAACTAGACACAATTTTATTTGAAGTTCCCATCATCCCAAGCTCGACTTGGTAACCTCATAAGCAAGGAAGCAGGCGACATTGGCAGGAACACTTCTGGCCATGGCTTTGACCAAGCCTTTTAGACAAGCCTTTAAGCCCTTCTAAAGCAGCTATTTTCTTGACGACATTAATTGTACCAACATACTTTGGATGGTGAAATTCATCAATTTGAATGACACTCTTCAACTCTTCAAAGCATTAGTTGGATATACAAGTGTCCAGCTAGAAGCGCCAGAAATCCCACCAGAAACAAGTAGGGTACCCATGCCCAATTGAGATGCATCATGTTGTCGTGCCATGAATGGCTTCAGAGCCTTATACATGCCATATGCAATTCCATTTACGGATACATCCCTTAATAAAGTAGGATAAAGCCCTTAAAAATTCGCTGGCTCCTTCGGATCTTAAGACATGCTTGGCTACAACAACTAGGCCATTGTTTTTAATAGAAGTTGTCACTCTTGTTACCCCTAAAGTTGCAACTGAAGCAGTAGCCAAAGCACTCTGAGCTTTCAATCTACATCTAATAAGCTTAGTTGGGCAGGTCAAGAAAGATAAGCAATCCCTACCCCTTCTCCACATACCACCTACTGCCCTATAGTGGAAAACCAGGCTCAACCCTAAATAGGGCTTCCATCTGACCTCTTTCACTAAACACAACTACATTGCAAGCTGCGACAGTGGACAAAGGGGCTCCCATTCCTTTGTACATCCCTGTGAGTCCTTCTTTGGCAATGGTCTGCTTGACAACATCCATTGCACCGACATAGCGAAGATGTTGGCCAGGAAGAAGCAATGGTTGACTCAGGGGCTTCACCTCAATTGTGTCAAAGGGATGCCCATATATCAATTGTGTTGTTCCCCCAACAGTGCTAGAAATTAGATCCTTTGCTACATCGATTGCCATAATTGGAAGCAACTAATCCTACAACCTAATATCTACAACACATAGCTTTACTTTATGTGGAACTCTATCCGACGTTTAATATCGATAAAATCTATCCTTTTATTTAGTTTTCAATAAACAAAAGTATTCTAAATGCAAAAACATTCCTTAAAATGGGTGTTCAAGGTCACTCAAATTGTATATAGAACCTTAAAATAGGTGTTCAAGTCCACTCAAATTGTACAAATAAGGCGGATGAATTGCTCACCTGATCAACATGCCTTGTCCAACAATAAAAACAACTTAATGTAACCCAACGAAAAACGTACAAGCAGAACCCTGCATGAGATGGACCAAGATTCAATAACTTGGAAGCAGAAGAACCTAGAAGTCAATTGTTGGTTGGGGCACTCATCCTCGATAGCATTTGCGACAGATAAAGTTGAGCTTAGAAGGAGTTGAGTACCCACCTGTACAAATATCAAATCCATTAAAAACCCATATTAATCTTAGAGGAATTAGAGGTTAACAAATCAGAAAGGGCATTGAATTATGCCAGAGGACAACTTTCTCACTTGTGGTGGCTTGGAAACACAAGGCTTGACCTGCCAGAACAGGCAAAATATTTGTTACCATAAGTAAGCGCAATGGCCCTCTGTACATGTATAGAAATGGAAAGAAAAACCATTAGAAAGAACAAAAAGATATATCTATACTTGCTCCTTAGTATTATTTTCGAATGCAGATAAGACAGTACTTCTTTGGACATTTCGAACAATAGACCACTCTGCCTTTGTCATTTCTTTTACAGTGATGTAAATTCGTATTCATAGTGTTCTGTGATGTTGCCTTCATTTTATTCCCCTATGCTGGAATATTGTGATGTTGCCTTCATTTTATTCTCCTATGCTGGAATATACTATCCACCCCCATCTGCATTTTTCTGACAAAATTCTTGGTATTCTTAACCTTGAAAACATCAGGAGTTGGGGTAATATTTAACCCCTCGTTGCTTAAATTTAGTGGCGCAAGTCATTTAGGCTCTATGTTTGAAACCGATGCACTGTACTCCAAAAAGCCATTGGTTGCTTCCTTATTGCGGTCCTCATCAATTAACATCATCTTCATTACCTGCATTCATTAATTTCAAAACCCCAATTTCTTCTGCTCCTCTTTGACCTTGTGTTTCCGCCCTCTCGTCTTCACACCACCATCAATGCCCTCATGTAACACAGTTTATGGCTTCCTGCCCCGCTTCTTACCTTGGCCACTGGTGCTCGCAGTGGCCTTGGACTCTTGTTGCTACTACATTTGATGTTTCTCGCATTCCGACATTGGTACATTAGTGGGTTTAAGCACTGCAATTCCACAGGCCACAGTGCGGGGCTTCCTGCCCTGCTTTCTGCCTTGGCATCTAGAGCTCCCAATGGCCTTGGGTTGTTGCTGCAACAATTTTCTCGCAATCCCCAGTCCTGGGCATGCCCTGCTTCCTACCCTGGCCTCTGATGCTCGCAGTGGCCTTGGACTTGTTAGCACCTAAATTTGCCTTAGGCTGAAGGAAGGCAAAATTCAGGGTTACCACAAACCACGCTCAGTCTAGTAGCTAGCCCTACCAGAATAGGAGAGGGCTCTCTCCGGGTCACACTCAGGAAAATAAACAATAGGGTCTGAGATGACTCAAAAATGAATATTGATTTTAGGCTAGGTAAATAAATATGATGGAGATGTTTGAAGAATAATTGAGTTTTTTGGGATGTGTGGGGCCAAGGAACAGCATGAGGAGAGAATTTAACTCAAAGACGCAGGTTATTTCGTGAGGCAAGACAGGCGGAAAGTCTAGCAATTAGAGTTGAAAAAATGTGAGGCGGAGAGATTGTTTGAGAGTGTGAAAAGGGCATAAATACATGAATCCTTTTCAACAGAAGAAAACATAGAACATGAAAACTATCCCAAGGTAGAGCAGTGCATTGAATTCTACCTTTTTTACTTAGAAAGCTTTCATTGGAAATGAATGTGAATGAAAATATGAAACATAAAGAAGATACATTTGCTAAACTCACGCCACAGGAATCTCATGAACCGGAGCTGCAATATTTCATTAATTCTATGTCAAAATGTACAGTGAGTGACTGGGTGTCTCTCCCACAGTTTCCCAGAAATTCCAACCAACCCTTTGCAAATAGTGTTGCATACAATAAATAGACTATGCCATTGGGAAATAGAACGACCCATAGTTGGGGAGTTTTTCAAATGATTACAAACTGGAAATGGAAAGCCAACCATTAGTTACAGGTGCAGTGTTACAGAAATGACAAATGGCTTGGGTGACTGCTCGCCTTCCTTAGCCACTTGGATAGGAGCCCACCTTCAGTGAAAATACTTTTTAAAAATTGCCTTAGTTTCTAAGAAAAATATAGTGTAAATGAGCGGGCCCACTTGGAGAAATTCGCAAATCGAAATGTCGCGGAGCGGAAGTGATTTTGGCCTTTGGGTCTATATGCGTCGCGCCCAAATCTATATGCATTGTGCCACTTTGGAGGTGATTTTGAGGTACATGCAGGAGTCCAAATTGTGTTCAAGTGTGCTTTTTGGAAAGCCTGGCCTGTCTACTTTCCAACCCAAGTGTAATTTCTAAATTTGGTGCTCATTTTCCCCTCCAAAACTTCCTTCTCCCAAGACTGCTTCCTGTGTGTCAAAATAGGGGCAGAGAGGTCATTTTTTAAGTGTTTTTACATTCCTGGGGACTCAAATCATGCCCAAATTTCTTGTCCATGCACCAGCAGGCATGATTTTTCATGATGAATCCAAAAATGCAAGCCATTTGTGATTTGGAGCTCCCAATCCTAAGCGTCGCGCCACTGGGAGAAAAAACCTGTGTTGTGACCAAAAATTTGCCATGTGACCAAAATTGCCCCAAATTTCTTGAAATTTGGGTTGGAGCTTCCTTATCAAGTGTTATGCTGGGCCAAAGAGGCTTCAGCCAATATATAAAGTCGATAGAGCTCCTTTTGCCTCTTTTGCTTCTTGATTTCCTTCCTCAATTTCGCCTTCAAATTCCTGATTCGGGCCTTGCACACTTTCTTTCGCGCCATGTAGTGGAAATCCATGTGTCTTAGCAATGCATGGTCCTTGTTGGCCTTGTCCAGCAGCCTCTCCAATTGCATGTTAACTCTCTCGAGATTGGCCTCCCGATCCTCATTAATCTCTTGCTCCAATGACGTGATCTCAACTCTTCTCCTTTGTGCAGCTTGGCGATGCTCACGAATGTTTTGTAGCTCCCTGATCGCTTGCTGATCCTCCAAATATTTGTTCCTCGACTCCAAACATTTCATGTTCCATTTGGCTCTTTCCAAATCAAGGGACAAGGCTTGAATCTCTGCTTGCTACTCCTGGATGATCTCTTTATGTTGTGCACTTGTCGGTTCTGTATCTGTATCATCATCATGAAGGAGAACGAATTCGGTCTCTTGTTCACCTGATGGCTCACCTGAAGGCCCCTCATCATGCATTGGCTCCTTACCTCTGTCCTCCACCTGTAGTGCTGATGTCGAAAGCGAGGCCCCTTCCACCCTGGCTGGAGATAACACTCGCTTTTCTGCTGCAAACAAATGTCTAGCACCCCTCTGATATGTGATGAAAACCGGCACACTAGTAGTCTCATGGCGCTCATACCGATGAGAAGGTTCACCCTCATGCTTAACCTCTGATAATACCTGTGAAGTACTGAAGAGGTCACGGGAGATGAATCATCCCAAGTAATGCCCTGTAATCCCAGCTGATAAACCACCAAAATCTTAATAAGAGAAAAGTGATAAACACTGTTAAGTTGTTGCTGAGGGGTCTTGTGCTGCATGAAGGTGTTCATCCTCTCTATGTTCCTGCAAATGAAAAACAGGATGTTCATCATCCGTACCCTGGTAAAGTGCATGAGCAACCTGATGTGATAGGCATATAGACGAGAGAACCTCCTCTCACAACTGAAGTACTTCATGATCAACTTCATGAGTGGAGCATATTCATCTTTCAAATATCGGAATGGAAAGAATCTTGTGAGCTGCCTCAAGCAACTGGCCTTAATATAAGGCTCATAATGCTACCAATCAACTTTCTGTTTCTTGTGCCATGGTTCTCCAACATTCGGTATGCCGGTTGCTAATGAGACAGTTTCGGGTGTCAGTGTGAAGGTGACCCTGACCAAGATAAAGTGATCTCCGTGTAGGTGAAGCACAAAAATATGGGCCAACTCATGATGAACTCGAACATTAGCCACTCTTTGACAAAACTCAAAACATGATAGATGCTGGAAACATGACATAGCAAGAGGGCAGGCCTGCAATTCAGTGAGGGTGGTTGGCTCATCCCTAACATGTTTGCAACTTTTGTGATGTCTCCGGGGAGCCTATTCTTCCGGGGATTAATCACTTTGTGTTTCCATCTCATACTCCAATGAATGCTCGGATGCCATGACTACTGTATGTGTACTGTGCTTGGACTGCCCTTTGATGATGGTATGAAACTAGGTGTTGTTGTGAGATCTGCCACCAAGGGGAACAATGCAAAAAGGGAGTGTTATGAAGGGGAATAATATGATGGGAATAGGGGTTATGGGGGGAAATTTTGTTTAGGGATGTGTAGGAGGGTTTGGGAATTTTATAGGGTAGGGTTTTGGGGTTTTACATTGACAAATGAGTGGAGGGATAGGGAATATGGGTTTAGTAATGTTTTAGGGTAGGGAAAACAGGGGAAAATGGGATGGGGGGAAAGGGAAAAATGGAAAGAAGGGGAAAAATCAAAGGGAGGAGGAACCTTGGCCTCAACACAACAAATTTGCAACCCTAAGAGCAATGGCTTTGATGATTTCAAGAGGTAGGGTTTAGGCATTTTTATTGCAACTATACATGACCATAAACCTTCATCATATCCACAAAATTTGATGAGAAAGCAAGATGTAGACCCTACCTGTCAAATTGAAGGATTTCAAAGTGATTTGTTGCAAGTTTGGCACAAATTCGGGCCTCTGTGGGTGTGCACCGTGCAACAAACCTAGTGCGTCACACTTGGTATATGCGTCACGCCCGTGTTAACTTTACACTGTGGGGTCGCGCTCTATGCGCCACGCTCCCTATGTGCGCCGCGCCCCTCTGTGTGTGCGTCGCGCTCCTGAAAACGACTCCAAACTCACTCCAAACGCGTGCTTGCACTCTCAAACTCACTTTGCAATGTTTCTCTCTTCCTTGGTGTTCACAATGACTTTTTTTCTTGTGGAAACTTGTATATAAAGGCTTTGAAGTCATGGGTTTTATTTTTGCTTCTCCAAAACCCATTTTGCTAATGTTTTGTTTTGACACTTTTCACTGATTTAATGCAACCCTGAATTTCACTTTTCCCTTTGAATTTTTAGCTAAAATGATGAAATTTTTTGGCACTTTTGCAGGGGTCGCATGACATGGCATTTGGCCAAGGAAACCATGACTGCACCTGAAGAAATTAACTGGAGACTTTTTTGAAAATTATCACAAATGACACACTGTTTGACTTTTCTTCAAAACAGAGTTTTGAAGAACAGTCGTAATCTGTCAACATGGCAATGAAAATCTCTGAATCATAACTTTGTAAGGGCCTCCCTCTGGCCTGCATGGCCTTATTGGATGTGTTTGAAGACCAATTTATCTGATCCCTAGACCTAATGACTAAAAATGACTCTCATCCATTAAAAGATCGAACATTGACTGTCATGGACTTTAGTGAACCTTGACAAAAGACTTGAGCCAACAGGTGCCAGACATGAGGGGAACTGACTAACAAGACCTTTTTCGTTAGATTATGGCATGCCCCTAGCAGAATGTAGCTGAGTGAATGGAGCGAGACACCTAAAAATGAAATGCAGAAAGAGTTTTGATCTCTGACGGAGGACTGACAAGACCGACTCTAACATTGGCTCCAATGGGGATGGTAGCTCCTTGGAGGTGCCAAGAACGGCAGATCTTTGGGAGAGCAGATAGTGCCTTCATCCATTGGGCTATGGAGTCATCATTTCGACAAACGACATGCAACTCTTGACTCATTTATTGACTGAAACATGACTCGGACTGACTCAAATATGGACTTAAAATGACTCAAAAACTAACTAAACAAACTCAGACCAAAACTGAAATAAAATGGTATTTACAGTGACAATGGAGGTAGTAGAAACAACTCAGAAGTGGTACCGCTTGAGCAGCCGACCATTGATCGGCCCTCCTAGACAATCTTCCCCGTTCATTTCCTTCATAAGAAAGGCATTCTGACCCCGATATGTTGCAATCTTGAAGGGACCTTTCCAAAGATTCTCGAATTTACTGTGTGTTAGTGTCAGTCTTTCCAGCCTTCCTCCAGTGATCAAATATGCTCTTACAAAGTGGTCTCAGAGTGTCAAGGTAAAATTTTGTCATTTCAGTGAGTCTTCAAGCAAAATTTGGTCATTAGGCATTAGGTCTAGGGTTTGCTTTCACTCCTTTCAAAATTTCCCAAATTTCAGTCTATTTCACTATTCAGCTGAGTCTATCATCATTCATAGGGTTTTCATCATCATGTTAAGTTCCATTGGGTCATTTTACACCTTGTTCATGCTTCAGTTGCACCTACGCACGGTTCATTTCCCTCTCCTAGGGTTTTGAAGGAAATTTCTCTTGGATGGTCAAATCATTAGAAAAACTTGTATCCAGATGTTCATACACCTTCCCCTATCCTTCATGTCCCTTATCAAACACTTCCCATCTCTGAGATCCCCCAAATTCCTCATTTTCGCACAAACCCTAGTTTCTTGCTACAACTTGGCAATTTTCTAGGTTGGGCCTGTGTTTTTCCCTTTTGGACCCCTTCCCCTCACTCGATCTCCACAATTCCACTTTCCCCTGCTCCCTAACATCCCTCCCTACTTCCAAAAATTTCCCCAATAATTTAGAAGCCTCTTATCCCCTTCATTTCGCTTCATTTCGACAAAATCCCTTGTTTCACACATCGAGATAGGTTTTACTCACATGATGTTTCTGAGCAATCAAAAATGAATTTAGGAAAACTGAGAGAGGATTTTGTCCAAAATATGCCAAGGAAGAAAAAACTCCTTCACTTTTTACACAAGTGTCATGGTTTTAGAGAAATGTCAAAAATACCGTTGCCTCAGGAGAATCGAATGCACCTCTAAAGTGACCTTGGGAAAATCAATTTTTCTCCTAGCTTGGTTGGCCAAATGACTTTTTTGATGAGTCAAATGATAACTAGACACAAAGATATTTCCAATGAGCTATCATGAGCTCAATTTGGAGTTGAGGAAGGCATTCAAAAGTTGACTGCAACAGCACTCTTCCTTGAGGCAGCCTCATTTGGCACATTTTGATGAGTCTTGGGCGATTTGATTTTTGATAGGGAAAATGAACTCCAAGTTGAAAAATTCTTATTGTGTTGGAACGTAGACTCCGATACCTTTCCAATGCACTATCCTGCACCCAATTTGGTCATCGGGAAGGCCTCCAAAAGCCTCCTGCAAAAGGTGCTATGCACTGAGGTGGGCGCTACGCATTGGGCCTCATTGGCCAATGTAAAAATACACAGGCGCTACGCATTCAGGTGTGCGCTACGCATTGGGTAAAATTTTTTGCTCCTTCATCCAGATTCATGCCAAATTTCCTACAACTGCTTGCAAGTAGGTTCTTTTAGACATGATTATGGTGTTTTGAAGTGGAGAAACAAGTGTGAAATGTAAAACCCTATGTTTATTTCCAAATTCACTTCTTAGGGTTTGAAACAAATATTAGGGACTGTGTGGGTTAATATATGCCTATGTCATCTATTTTCAGTGGTGTCCATGCTCATTTTTAACCTTAGCCTCACACTCTCTTTTTCCCATTACATCCCTGCTGTCAGTGTTATGGCCATTGTCATTTCCACCTCTTTTCTACACACTTGTCAAATTCCTTCATAATCAAAGCAATGACTGTTTTTCATGCAAACTCATTTGACAAAACTATTCTCATTGTGGCTTTCCTATGATACTTGGATACACATGTGAAATATTTGGAAATTGCGCCAAACTCTCATTCTTCATCTCATTGAAAGTCAAACAAACTTTGAAACACCATGAAGGCAGATAGACAGTGACTTTACAACTGAAACTGCATGCACCAAAAGGATACTAAAACGTCGAAAAAGGGAGGATAGACTCCAGATTTTGGCCAAGGCTTCACTGGCTAAGCATGACACATGATGGATGGTCTTTGCTCCGAATTTGAGCAAATTTGGAGAAAATTTTGTCAATTTTGAAATTTTTGTGTAAAAACAGGTTTTTTGGCTCAACGCGTAGCGCGCTGCGCGCTACCCATAAGATTGGGAGGTCCAAATCACAAATGGTTTGCATTTTTGGATTTTTCATGATGAAATACACCTTCTCAGCTACTTCCAAGGCATTTCATCAAGGTTTGGGTCCCCAAAAGGTCAAAAAACATGCCAAAAATGACCTCACTGCCCCGTTTTGGACACACAGGAAGCAACCTTGGGAAAATGCACCTTTGGAGGGGCAAATAGACATCAAATTGGAAAATTCCACTTGGGTTGGAAAGTAGACATCCATGGATTTCCAACAAGCCAACCTGAGCTCAATTTGGATGCCGGGAAGTGCCCCAAAAGCAAGTGGAAAGGCGCGCGGTGCATAAGGCTCAGGCGCGCTACACATCAGGGTTTTTTGCACAGTTTTCATCTTCAGCTCAGGAAACGAAGCCAGTTTGACCAGTTTTGACTTGTGATGGGATTTTTCACCCTCCTTGATGTAATTAATGGAACTTTATGTTGACTTTACACTTATTTACCTATTCTAGATGATTCATTCATAAAATAGCAAAAATTTAATGAATGAATTGGTTTCCTAGCTTATAGAGGCAAGTTGTTTTGACTACCTAGATTGTAGTGCTTTGTTTAGAATTGGTTGAAACAGCTCCTAGGATGATGAGCTCGACCCCTAGAGGCAAGGGAATTTGTTATATTGCCTATATTATTTATTTTCTTAGTCATTTTCATGGTTGGACTCTTGGGAATAGCTTGATACACTATTGTACATATTTTATCTGCAATTTTGGCAAAGGATAGACCAGGGTTTTGCAGCACTATTTGGGATTCATGTGGCCTTATGTGTTGATGGTGTTTTTCTCTCAGTACTTGTAATTTGTGTATGTGTACCACTTTCTTTATTTAACCTTCTGCAATTAAACAAATGAAGTGTTAAGGTAGAATCCATAAATTTGCTATGCTCTGCCTTTAAGTTTGTTTAATTTTCCATGTTTTCTTCAGTTTAAGGAGAATCCTTGAGACTTCCTTGCTCTCCTTAGCTCCTCACTTGTCAGATCTATTCATTCAATCACTTTAAAGGCATCAAAACAATCTCCTATCTTGCCCCAAGTAGACCTCTGCAAAAGCTGTGCCTCATCCCCGCACCCAAAATTGCCTTTCCCTTGAATTCAACAAAACTTCAAAAAATAAATTCCATAATCCTTGTACTTCATACCTAGCCTAAAATTAGTCATCAATTCAGTCATCTCGAGCCTCTTTGATTACCTTTTGCCGAGATTTACCGGAGAGAGCCCTCTCCTGTCCTCGTAGGGCTAGCTACAAGGTTGAGCATGGTTTGATGTGGCCTCAAGTTTTGCCTTCCTCAGCCTGAGGCAAATTCGAACGCTAACACCCTGCTTACCCTTTTCCTCATTTCTTGCATCCCATTTCAGCACTACATCATCCAGCTAAAATCTGTCTGCCTTTGCTTTTCTGTCATAAATTTTCTTAATCTTCTCCTGCAACTTGGATGTGTTTTGAAAAACTTCTTCTCTGGTCTGCTGCAAATGGATCATTTGATTCAATCTTCTCTGCATAGGATCAGCTTCACTGTCGGCTTCCTAAAGAAGTTTGACTACCGGGGCTGCAAGAGAGGTAGGAAACAAAGCATCAACTCCATACACAAGCTCAAAGGGGGACATACCAATGGATTTCTTCTGACTGACCCGATCTGCCCAAAGTGCATTGACCAACTTCTTATGCCAGCTCTTCTTGTTGATTTCCAGCAACTTCTTAATGATGTTGACCAAAGATTTGTTAGAGAACTCCGCCAATCCATTGCCTTGCAGATGATAGGAAATTGAGTGACCCAAAATGATGTGATATTTATGACAAAACTCTACCATCCTCTTTGATTTGAAAGCTGTTGCGTTATCAGTGATTAACTTATTCGGGCAACCAATGCGAGACAAGATGTTATTTTCAAGGAATGAAATAATTACCACATCTGTAGCTTGTCTGGTGGGAATTGCTTCGATCCATTTCGTGAAATAATCGGTTGCCGTGAGAATCCATCGATGCTGACCGAAAGAAGCAGGATGAATTTCACCAATGAAATCCAAACCCCATTGCTGAAAAGGGGCACTCATCTCAATGGGATTAAGCGGCAAAGGCTGTAATTTCTGCCCTCCTTCAAAAATCTGGCATTTATGACAGCTCTTGACAACCTTATATACATCAGCAAACAATGTTGGCCAATAGTATCCTACTCTCAAAACTTTATTTTCTTTTTTTTTTTCCAAAAAAGGTGACCACCACAACCCCCTTCGTGGAAATCCTCCATGACCTGCTTTGCTTCTTCTTCCACCAAACAATTCAAAAGAACACCATCGGGATCTTTCCAATAAAGTGCATAATTTAGAATGCAAAATTTGGCAGCCTTTAATTTGAGAGTTCTAGCTTTGTTTCTAGTCAGGCCGGGTGGTGGTGACAAATTTTGAAGCACATATATGATGTCTGAATACCACAGAGAAAGAGCAAACATTTCAGATACCTGAATGGACGAACCTTCCTCATTCTCATCGGACATATTAGCGATTAGATTTATGTCCAAGGCATGCAAGTTTGATCCAGCCATTAACTTTTCTAATCCCTGTCCTTTAACCAGCTTTGTGGGCTTTATCTCCACATCATATTCTAACAAAGCTGTGATCCACTTGCCTCGTCTTCCTTCCAGATTGGTCTGCACTAAAACATCTTTGACAGCAGTGTTAGGAACATAAGCCAAAATATGAGAATACAGAATGTATAGCCAAAAATCTTTCAATGCTTTCATAAGTGCAAGCGCTTGCTTCTCAATGATGTTGTACTTTAAGGCTGCATCTCTTATATTTCTATTGAAGAAAGCAATTGGTCTTTCGTGATCATCTCTTTTCTGCATCAACACTGCTACCATAGTATGCTCCAAAGCGAATGAAAACAATATAAAATCCTGAGTGTATTCCGGGCTAATTAGAACTGGAGCTGAGGAAAGAGCCAATTTGACTAAATTGAAAGATTTTATAGCCTCTTCCATCCACTTCACTTGGATGTCCTTCTTAAGCATGTTTGTGATCTCTCTTAGGTGCTCAACAAGATTAGGTACAAAGCAGCGTAAAAAATTCATTTTACCATTGAAAGACTGAATCTCCTTCTTATTCCGGGGCAGATCGATTTGCTAAATTGCTTGTACATGTGCAGGATCAATACGAATACCATATTTTGAGATGATGTGCCCAAGTAGTTTGCCCTCCTCCATGGCAAACAAGCTCTTTTTCGGATTCAGCGATAGACCATATTTTCTACACTTTTGAAAGACAGTTTTCAGATGATACATGTGTTCTTCATCAGATTTGGAAAACATCATCAGATCATCAAGGTATACAACCAAAAAGACATCCTTCTCATTTGCGAAAGCCAATTCCATTGCCCACTGAAAGGTGGCACTTGCGTTCTTCAAACCGAAAGGCATTTTAGCATAATGAAAATTTCCCCATGGAGTAGTGAATGCTATCTTGTTTCGGTCATCTTCATGGACTGAAATTTGGTTATATCCAGAATAACCATCAAGTAGTGACATACGATATTCTCCAACTACTCGCTGAAGTATATGATCCATTTTGGGCAGTGGGTAGTTATCTTTCAATGAAACTTTATTGAGATTCCTAAAATCAATGCACAAGCGAATCTCACCTGTCTTCTTCCGCACGGGGACCAAATTGGAGATCCAATCCGAAAATCTGATGGGAATGATGATTCCTGATTTGTACAACATGTTTATCTCCTTTTCAATTGATGGCAGCAGTTTTGGATTTAGTCTTCTCAACTTATGTCTAAAGGGTTTCTGATTAGGCTTAATGGGTATAGTGTGCTAAATGATATTAGTATCGTATGTCTTCAAGTCAGAATAATCCCAAGCAAACACATCAGCAAATGAGGATAGCAAACTGATATATTTGGCTTTCATCTTTTGTGGCAATGCTTTAGACAGTTTTAACATTTTAGGATTAGCAGTTGTTCCGATATTGACCTCTTCAACACCCTTCTCTGTTGGTTGCAATGTTGGTTTGCGGGCTACGTCATCTTGATCAAAGAGTTATTCTAAAGGTATCAAGCCTTTAGGGATGATGTTATCCTTCAGCTGCAATATGTCCATTTGATTAATCTACACCTCATCTTTGCCATCATCATTTTCTTCGTCAATTGAGGTCTCTTTGAACTTACCTTTGTTTTGTAGAAAATCATCAATCTCCTCATCATTTTGGAAGACTTGCCAATACTTCTAATTGTCAAGAACAGTCGGACGATGCTTGACATGGATTTCGAATTTATTACTGGAGTTCATTGGAATCTTCAAACTATTGGCTACCTTAGCAAGAGCATCAGCAATGTTGTTTTGAACACGAGGCACACATGTCAAGGTATATTCTGAAAATAATTTCAGGATGTCTAGGACTGCATTCCGGTAAGCCCGCATCCGAGGATGCTTTGCTTGATATTCGCCTCTGACCTGCTTAATCACCAATTCAGAGTCGCCATATACTGCAATCCTCATAGCATTCAACTTTCTTAGAATCTTTAGGCCATTAATCAGAGCTTCATACTCAGCCTCATTGTTTGAACAATAAAAAGCTAATTTGTAAGAGCATACACGCACATTACTAGGCACCTTGTTCGGGGCAGAGAAAGGACTGTGTACCTAAATACCAATTCCAGCACCATCATTTCCCACTGCACCATCGAAATCCATGGTCTGCAAACCTTCTTCCTCTTCTTCCAAGTGCCGAAATTATGCTAGCTCTGTTTTTCCTGCTTGGTGTCCATTATCTTTGGTTGATTTCTCAATGGTGTTTTGTTGTTCTCGTCCTTCTTTCTTCAAAACTTCTCTGAGATTTTCTACTATTTCTGGAATGCTTTCTGCTTCAACTAACTGACTATCTACATCATTAAAACTATCTGAATACAAAATGAAAGACTCTAGATATGTATGTACATAATTAATTGGATGATTAATGGGCTTCTCCTTGCTTGTAATCATGTATTTCATTTTTGGTTCCCGATATAGTTTTCTCATCTGACCAAACACCAGAATTGTTGCATAGGAGAAATCAAGTTGTAGTGTCCCTTTCAATTTCGCTGCCCAAGACCTGGAAAGAAGCATACTGAACCTGGGAGGAATATCTACTACCACAATATCCATCAAGACATTCTTCACTAGGATTTGATCCAGACTTACAACCAAATCTTTGATGAGCCCGATACATCTTACTCTGCTGGAATCAAATGAATAGAGATCATGGTATTTCCGGGTGACGTCCAAACCGAGCTTATCCATGATAGCCTTGGGCATGAGATTGTGAGAAGATCCGGAATCGAACATGGAATTGTGTAACACAAAATCATGCAATCTTAAACTGATATAAAAAGGTGGCACATCGTTGTCTGGAGACTCACCATTCAACGCTGGTCCAAAGATCATTTCAGGTTGATCATCTTTGACATTCACCATATTAGACATTGGATCACAGTTCAAAATTTTAGAAACTTGCCCTCTATAACTGTTCTTCTTCATTATTTCAGTCAAGGGAATGGATACCTTCACTTTAGAAATTTCATTCTCTAAACTAAAAGAGGAAGTCTTTTCTACTTCTTTGACTGGGGATTCTTTCTTTTCCTTTTCTCTCGATACAATTTGCTGATTTTATTTTTCTGCTGATGGTGAATTACTGTTGTCAGGTCCAAGTGCCTCTTTGCCTTTCTTTTGTGCAACTGACGAATCATTCTTTGATGCCGAAACTTCCTTCCTCTTCTGAATTGGGTTAACTAGCACATCCCTGTTTCTAAGTGAATATTGCCGATGCTGAGCGGATAGAGCCTTCATATAGCCTCTTTGATACTCCTCTGATTCTTCTTCTAAAACTGTGTCGCTTGCTAGAACGAAATCTGTGTCTTTGTGTGCAGCTGAACTTTCCACATACTCCTCCTCTTCAGTAATGTAAGTAGGCAAATCATCCAGAGTAAAGAAGTGGTTCTCTTCCCCTATTACCTTCCCTTCCTCATCAGAGTCCGGTCCATTCACAAAATTTTGCTAAAGAGGTGTCTGTACTGGCTGTTGTGCTGTTTGATCTTGGGCTCGTTGATCTCTCTACCTTATCCTATATTGTGGTTGTTGCTGGCCACGAAAGTTAGGATTTCTAACTTGTGGCTTAAGTTTTTTGAGTTTCACCCTTTCAAGCATCTGCTCTACCTTCTTGAGTAACTGATCCATTGAGGAAGACTCTTCCTTGACTGTGACCTTCTTTTCTACTTTTGCTCTAGCTCTTTTCGACAGCAGATTTGCTTCAATGCTGACCACAATTTTTTGCATGTCTTCCATTGTAGCCAGCTCTCTCTCTCAGTTGATAAGCCATGTCAGCATCAAAACCATCCGGAAATTTCATCATAGCTACTCCCACAGGTGGCCTTAGATGATCAGGAATTTCATTATAAACGGAATTGAATCTAATGCAGTAATCTTAGACCGACTCACTAGTGTTTTGTTTGATCTACTCATACTCAGCAAGAATTTGAAGAGGATTCTTTTTCACTTCCCAGCGGTCTAAAAATTGTCTTTGCAGTTCAGCCAAGGTGGAGATACGTGCAACCGGCAAACCTCTAAACCATTTCCTAACTTCACCTGCAAATGTCTGAACAAAGAGTCTCATTGATACATTTTCTACATCGATCTCATGAAGGTCATAGAAATCTGCCATTCTATCCACATGTTGCTGAGCGGTAACACTATGAAGGGCACCATCAAACAAAGGGATTTTGCTTTGATAATCTGCGGGCATATCATCTAGAACTTGAGGCAGCACAAGAGGTGCAAAACGGGTAGCCATCACTCTTGGTGGATTTGGTCTTGGAGGTGTTGGATGGGTGTGTGTAGTTTGTAGGGAATTAACAATTTGAGTTTGAAGCTGTGTCACAATATAATTATCAATTGACCGGTTAGCCCTTTCAGTTTCTAGGTCTACAAGAAACTGTGGATTGGGGACAGTATAGTCAACAGCCCTTTCGGATTTGGTCTCGAACAATGATATTTCAAACCGCTCATCAAACTCAAGCTCTTCAAGATACTCAAATATGTCAGGACATGAATGGGATTTGAACACAGGAGTTACAGAGCTCTCTTGAAGAAGGAGTCTTGGAATCAAGTTGGGGTTTTCGTAGATATGAGGAGGATCCAGATCTGGATTGGCTCTGGTATATCGTCTCGAAGCCAACGTGCTATTTTCGAAAAAATCAGAAGGACATGAACAACTTACTCAGCCTATCAAATCCGAAACTTATCATCCAGAAGCTTAGAATTATCAGAAGTATGCGGTGTTCGTAGGTTAATCCTATCGTTTATGCAACAGAGAAGACTAGTAAACAAAGAATTTCATCCCCAGTGGAGTCGCCACTATGTTAGCACCTAAATTTGCCTTAGGCTAAAGGAAGGCAAAATTCAGGGTAACCACAAACCACGCTCAGTCTAGTAGCTAGCCCTACCAGAATAGGAGAGGGCTCTCTCCAGGTCACACTCAGGAAAATAAACAATCGGGTCTGAGATGACTCAAAAATGAATACTAATTTAGGCTAGGTAAATAAATATGATGGAGATGTTTGAAGAATAACTGAGTTTTCTGGGATGTGTGGGGCCAAGGAACAGCATGAGCAGAGAATTTAACTCAAAGACGCAAGTTATTTCATGAGGCAAGACAGGCGGAAAGTCTAGCAATTAGAGTTGAAAAAATGTGAGGCAGAGAGATTGTTTGAGAGTGTGAAAAGGGCATAAATACATGAATCCTCTTCAACAGAAGAAAACATAGAACATGAAAACTATCCCAAGGCAGAGCAGTGCACTGAATTCTACCTTTTTTACTTAGAAATCTTTCACTGGAAATGAATGGGAATGAAAATATGAAACATAACGAAATACATATGAAACATAAAGAAGATACATTTTCTAAACTCACGCCACAGGAATCTCATGAACCAGAGTTGAAATCTTTCATTAATTCTCTGTCAAAATGTACAGTGAGTGACTGGGTGTCTCTCCCACAGCTTCCCAGAAATTCCAACCAACCCTTTGCAAATAGTGTTGCATACAATAAATAGACTATGCCATTGGGAAATAGAATGACCCAAATTTGGTGATTTTTTCAAATGATTACAAACTGGAAATGGAAAGCCAATCATTAGTTGCAGGTGCAGTGTTACAGAAATGAAAAATGGCTTGGGTGACTACTCGTCTTCCTTTTCCACTTGGATAGGAGCCCCCCTTTAGTGAAAATACTTTTTAAACATTGCCTTAGTTTCCAAGAAAAATATAGTGTAAATGAGCGGGCCCCCTTGGAGAAAGTTGCGAATCGAAATGTCGTGGAGCGGAAGTGATTTTGGCCTTTGGGTCTATATGTGTCGCGCCCAGATCTATATGCGTTGTGCCACTTTGGAGGTGATTTTGAGGTACCTGCAGGAGTCCAAATTGTTCCCAAGTGTGCTTGTTGGAAAGCCTGGGCTATCTACTTTCGAACCCAAGTGGAATTTCTGAATTGGGTGCTCATTTTCCCCTCCAAAACTTCATTCTCCCAAGACTGCTTCCTGTGTGTCAAAATAGGGGCAGAGAGGTCATTTTTTGAGTGTTTTTGACCTCCTGGGGACTCAAATCATGCCCAAATTTCTTGTCCATGCACCAGAAGGCATGATTTTTCATGCTAAATCCAAAAATGCAAGCCATTTGTGATTTGGAGCTCCCAATCCTAAGCGCCGCGCCAGTGGCGCGACGCACAGGGAGAAAAAACCTGTGTTGTGACCAAAAATTTTCCATGTGACCAAAATTGCCCCAAATTTCTTGAAATTTGGGCTGGAGCTTCCTTATCAAGTGTTATGCTGGGCCAAAGAAGCTTTGGCCAATATCTGAAGTCGATCGAGCTCCTTTGGCCACTTTTGCTTCTTGATTGCCTTCCTCAATTTCGCCTTCAAATTCCTAATTCGAGCCTTGCACACTTTGTTTCGCGCCATGTAGTGGAAAACCATGTGTCTCAGCAATGCATGGTCCTTGTCGGCCTTGTCCAGTAGCCTCTCCAAGTGCATGTTAACTCTCTCGAGATTGGCCTCCCGATCCTCATTAATCTCTTGCTCCAATGACGTGAGCTCAACTCTCCTCCTTTGTGCAGCTTGGCGATGCTCACGAATGTTTTGTAGCTCCATGATCGCTTGCTGATCCTCCAGCTATTTGTTCCTCTGCTCCAGATATTTCATGTTGCATTTGGATCTTTCCAAATCAAGGGACAAGGCTTGAATCTCTGCTTGCTACTCCTGGATGATCTCTTTAAGCTGTGCACTTGTCGGTTCTGTATATGTATCATCATCATGAAGGAGAACGAATTCGGTCTCTCGTTCACCTGATAGCTCACCTGAAGGCCCCTCATCATGCATTGGCTCCTTACCTCTATCCTGCACCTGTAGTGCTAATGTTGGAAGTGAGGCCCCTTCCACCCCGAGTGGAGATAACACTCGCTTTGCTGCTGCAAACAAATGTCTAGCACCCCTCTGATATGTGATGAAATTCGACACACTAGCAGTCTCATGGCGCTCATACCGATGAGAAGGTTCACCCTCATGATTAACCTCTGATAATACCTGTGAAGTGCTGAAGAGGTCATGGGAGATGAAATCATCCCAAGTAATGCCTGCAATCCCAGCTGATGAACCACCAAAATCTTAATAAGAGCAAAGTGATAAACATTGTTAAGTTGTTGTTGAGGGGTCTTGTGTTGCATGAAGGTGTCCATCCTCTCTATGTTCCTGCAAATGAAAAACAGGATGTTCATCATCCGTACCCTGGTAAAGTGCATGAGAAACCTTATGTGATAGGCATATAGACGAGAGAACCTCCCCTCACAGCTGAAGTACTTCATGATCAACTTCATGAGTGGAGCATATTCATCTTTCAAATATCGGAATGGAAAGACTCTTGTGAGCTGCCTCAAGCAACTGGCCTTAATGTAAGGCTCATAATGCTGTCGATCAACTTTTTGTTTCTTGTGCCATGGTTCTCCAACATTCGGTATGCCTATTGCTAATGAGACAGTTGCGGGTGTCAGTGTGAAGGTGAACCCGGGCAAGATAGAGTGATCTCCGTGTAGGTGAAGCACAAAAAGACGAGCCAACTCATGATGAACTCGAACATTAGCCACTCTTTGTCAAAACTCAAAACATGATAGATGCTAGAAACATTACATAGCAAGAGGGCAGGCCTGCAATTCAGTGAGGGTGGTTGGTTCATCCCTAACATGTTTGCCACTTTTGTGATGTCTCCGGGGAGCCTGTTCTTCCAGGGATGAATCACTTTGTGTTTCCATCTCATACTCCGATGAATGCTCGGATGCCATGACTGTTGTATGTGTATTGTGCTTGGACTGCCCTTTGATGATGGTATGAAACTAGGTGTTGTTGTGAGATCTGCCACCAAGGGGAACAATGCAAAAAGGGAGTGTTAGGAAGGTGAATAATATGATGGGAATAGGGGTTATGGGGGGGAATTTTGTTTATGGATATGTAGGAGGGTTTGGGGATTTTATAGGGTAGGTTTTTGGGGTTTTACATTGACAAATGAGTGGAGGGATAGGGATTATGGGTTTAGTAATGTTTTAGGGTAGGGAAAACAGGGGAAAATGGGATAGGGGGAAAGGGAAATATGGAAAGAAGGGGAAAAATGAAAGGGAGGAGGAACCTTGGCCTCAACACAACAAATTTTCAACCCTAAGAGCAGTGGCTTTGATGATTTCAAGAGGTAGGGTTTAGGCGTTTTTATTGCAACTATACACAGCCATAAACCATCATCATATCCACAAAATTTGATTAGCAAGAAAGATGTAGACCCTACCTGTCAATTTGAAGGGTTTCAAAGTGATTTGTTGCAAGTTTGGCACAAATTCGGGCCTCTGTGGGTGTGCGCCATGCAACAAACCCAGTGCACCGTGCTCGGTATATGCTCGCGCTCTGTGTGCTGCACTCCCTATGTGCGCCGTGCCCCTCTGTGTGTGCGCCGCGCTCCTGAAAACAACTCCAAACTCACTCCAAATGCGTGCTTGCACTCTCAAACTCACTTTGCAATGTTTCTCTCTTCCTTGGTGTTCACAATGACTTTGTTTCTTGTGGAAACTCGTATATAAAGGCTTTGAAGTCATGGGTTTGATTTTTTCTTCTCCAAAACCCATTTTGCTAATGTTTTGTTTTGACACTTTTCACTGATTTAATGCAACACTGAATTTCACTTTTTCCTTTGAATTTTTAGCTGAAATGTTGAAATTTTTTGGCACTTTTGCAGGGGTCGCACGACATGGCATTTGGCCAAGGAAACCATGACTGCACCTGAAGAAATTAACTGGAGACTTTTTTGAAAATTATCACAAATGACACACTGTTTGACTTTTCTTCAAAACAAAGTTTTGAAGAACAGTCATAATCTGTCAACATGGCGATGAAAATCTCTGAATCATAACTTTGTAAGGGCCTCCCTCTGGCCTGCATGGATTTATTGGATATGTTTGAAGACCAATTTATCTGATCCCTAGACCTAATGACTGAAAATGACTCTCGTCCATTAAAAGATCAAACATTGACTATCATGGACTTTAGTGAACCTTGACAAAATACTTGAGCCAACAGGTGCCAGACATGAGGGGAACTGACTAACAAGACCTTTTCTGTTAGATTATGGCATGCCCCTGGCAGAATGCAACTGAGTGAATGGAGCGAGACACCTAAAAATGAAATGCAGAAAGAGTTTTGATCTCTGACGGAGGACTGACAAGACCGACTCTAACAGGACTGTTGTTGCTGCTGAAATTGATGTCTCTGGCATTCCGACATTGGTGGTTAGAAGCTCTGCAACACCACAGTCCTGGGCCTATTCCCATTGACGTTAGGCTATTGGCACCACATTGCTTTGAGCTCCTTTCGCTGCAATTCTCTCCTTGTGAGCATTCTGGTGTCGTCATTGTTCATCGCCATAACCTCCATGAAGAATTCAAACGGACCCTACCTGGAACTCCTGCGTAAAAAGCGCACAGATGTGGAGAGGAGAGCATTGTTCATTGCCATAAACTCCACTAAGAATTCAAATGGACTCTACCTGGAACTCCTGCATAAAAAGCACACAGATGTGGAGCGGAGAGCATTGTTCATTTCCATAAACTCCACTAAGAATTCAAATGGACTCTACCTGTAACTCCTCCGTAAAAATCGCACAGATGTGGAGTGAAGTTTTTTTAAAGGGTATTTTAATGTTTTAAAACATTTTTTTATTAAATTAGACGGATGATTTTTGTTCAATCGTCTAACAAAAGATCTAACGGCTACGATTAGGACAGAAGGGCATTTGGGGGAGTTCATTTCAGAGGTAAACGCCTTACGGCGTAACGAGAAAAAAATGAACAAGATGTGCATTTTAATTTTTTTTAAGTTATTTATTTTAACTCTTCTGTACTTTATAATCTGAAACTTAGATTGACTCATTTGTTCGAACTTTGTCTTCTGGCAGCTTATTTGTGGAACCAATTTGCAAGTCATTGCCCTAAGTTGCAAAGGTTTTTAATCCAAATCAACAACGAAACACATAACACTTTTTAGTGTTTGAGTGCATTCATGCAAAGAAGAGTAAAAGTTTGGAACAAAATTTGTTGGATGAATCAATTTGTGCAATACAGTGTTCAATTCAAGGGGGCAATTGGTTGAACAATACTTCTCGTGTGGACCCCATAGTCTTGGAGGAGACTAATCACTCCTCAAATTGGATTGTGGAGACTCGGAGAGTCATCCAGCATATTTTCTAGGGGACAACTTTATTTGGATGGGCTTGGGGTCCCATAATTGCCGGAAGTGCATGAATCAAGTATTGGACCTTCTAAGATAACCCCCTCAAGGGAGAAGTACAACAGATACAAAAGTTGGTCCTCACCAGAGGACATTCCTAAGGATGCAGCCTGTGTTGATGATCTTGATGAATCATGAGTCATGACCCGTGACATAGTATGTCCTTACTAGTTTATAGTTTGAAGCTTTTTTGGACTTTGGAGACCATTTCAAACATTATTGTTAATGTATTTTATGTTCATAGTTTATAGTTTATGTATCTCGATGTAATTTTGCCTATTTACACCAGTACATGCAATATAAGTCAATAAACTTGCATATGTGGTGTCTAATTGTTTGTATTTACATTGATAAATATTTTTCATGGGTCAAGTCCCCTGACATAGTATGTCTTTATTACTTTATAGTTTGAAGTGTTTTTGGACATTGGAGACCACTTCAAGCATTATTATTAATGTATTTTATGTTTATAGTTTGTAGTTTATGTATCTCGCTGTAATTTCTCCTATTTGCGCCATTACATGTGAACAGTGATATAAGTCAGTAAACTTACATATGTGGTGTCTAATTGTTTGTATTTACATTGATAAATTTTTTATGCATTATTTATTCAGCCAAGTAGTTCACCAAGTCAAAGGCCAAGTTTGAGCCAAGCCTTTTGCCAAGTCAAAGACCAAGTTCTAGCCGAGTAATAATCTTTGACCTCACCATGTCTGACTCTCATAACTATGGCATCCAATAGATATTGTAGTACAGCCAACTAGCATAACTATGGCATCCAATAGATATTGTAGTACAGCCAACTAGCATATTCAACAACGACAACATATTTTCCATATATATTGGTGAACTTGAAAACAAATTTGAACCACTGCAAACACGGATATGGCCTGGGAATATTTTATTTCTGAACTGCAAAACTGGGATCCAAGATCTAAACTAAAGCCCCATAATTTTGTGACTGAAAATCAACGCTAAGTGCTTTCTTCTGTATATTAATAAAATCCTTGTTTGTTGACTAAAGAAATAGTTGTAAAATAACCCCTGATTATTTTTCTAAGGATAAACAGGTGTGGCATTTAAACTCCACCAGCAACTAAATTTTTGCAGCAATTTTCTCACTTTTCATGTGCAATCATGTCATAACACATATGAAAACTAAGTGCCATTAGTAACATTGCAGATGAACAGCATACTCAACTTTTCAACACACACCCCGACAAAGAAAAATAATGCAATAGATCTGTGTGCCATTCACACAAGTCCAAAATATTACCATGTAGAGCAGTTTTTCCACGCTGAATCAAGAAACTTACATACCATACGGCATAACCATACATAGAAATATTACAAGAGACAAGGAAATATAAGCAATATAGTTCTAACGTCAAATCTATCCGATGCTAGCAAGCAGTTTGTTGAGAAAAACTCTCCCCTGCTCTGTCTAGAATTACAGATCTATGTTAACAAAAGAAAGAATGCCTACAAATCAAATTAAATTAAGCCGATGGATCAGAAAGACTACCATAAAGACAATAGAAATTCTATTAAGATTTTAAAAAAGTAAGGTAATTCTTGCCTCGTTTATAAGAAAATATTCTATACAACATTACAAAAGCTTGACAATGGATTTGTTTCCAAAGCCCACAAATGCAGTTGAATTTTTCTCCACCCATTCCCACTCCAAACAATTACTACAAAAGATCTGTGCCACAGAAACAAATACCTTTCAGAAAATCACTAGGAGAGAGAAAATCATGTAAATCAAGCTGCAAGCATACGCCACCAAGCCTCGTTGTTCATCGCCGTGAGATGCCAAGACAATCAATAAACTGTTGTGCGCACAGATGTGGAGCGGAAAGCATTGTTCTTGTAGTTGTGATGTAGCTAGTTTTGTTTCTGTAATGGACTCCCTGAGTCCTGTAGCTAACTAAGGCAGTCTAGATGCTATCGAAGAGTTAAGGAGAGCCATAAACTCCACTAAGAATTCAAATGGACTCTACCTGTAACTCCTTCGTAAAAAGCACACAGATGTCGAGCAGAGTTTTTTGGGTATTTTAATGTTTTAAAACATTTTTTTATTAACTCAGACGGCTGATTTTTGTTCAATCATCTAACAAAAGATCTAACGGCTACGGTTAGGATAGAAGGGCATTTGGGGGAGTTCATTTTAGAGGGAAATGCCTTACAGCGTAACTAGTTTTGTTTCTGTAATGGACTCCCTGAGTCCTGTAGCTAACTAAGGCAGTCTGGATGCTATTGAAGAGCTAAGGAGAGCCATAAACTCCACTAAGAATTCAAATGGACTCTACCTGTAACTCCTCCGTAAAAAGCGCACAGATGTCGAGCGGAGTTTTTTTGGGTATTTTAATGTTTTAAAACATTTTTTTATTAAATCAGATGGCTGATTTTTGTTCAATCGTCTAACAAAAGATCTAACGGCTACGATTAGGACAGAAGGGCATTTGGGGGAGTTCATTTTAGATGGAAATGCCTTACGGCGTAATTACATTAGAGTGGTTGTCATATATATATAGCATTAATATATAGTGGTGCGGTGGTGCATTACAATCGTGTGGTTCCTTGTAATGATAATTGTTGACATATTTATATTACAGTGGTGCGATATGTTACATAATAGTGGTGTGATATATGGAAACGATATTGGAACTTGGTGGTAGAGATGTAGCGTTAATATTGTGGTGAGAGTTACATTGGTGCGTTAATGTTTAATATTTCTTTAAATATTTGATATATAAACATGTGGTGATAGTTATGGTGGTGTGCTATAGTGATGATTTATTTTACATATATTTAATATTGCAGTGGTGAGTTATTTGATATATATTTAATATTGCGGTTGAGAGTCATGGATCTTTGGCCTGGGTTGTGCATTAATTTTGTTTGAGTCAGCATTACTATATATATTAAAGTGTTTTGGTGGTGGAAATTCAATATTTAAAGCCTTCTCATTCACATAGTTATTGTCTTGTATATACAATGTGGCCCTATTGGTATTGTTGGAGCTTTATTGTTGAAGCTTTATATTATTTTTATCATCTAACATTATTGGCAATATTGGTATTATCAAGAGAATATATCTTATGTCCTTTATTAATTAGAATTAGGATTGATTTATGGAGGAATAACTTAGGAGTGTTTTTATAAAGTAGGGTTTTGTGCCCTAACATGCAAAGACAGTGGAGAAAATACTTTTAGTGAATTTATTGAATAGTTTTTGGAGCATCATTTACAAGTATAGAATACTATATTTCCTAGCGTTGACAGTGCATTAATACCCGGCATTTATAATTAACATGGTAGAGTTAAACCCCTTGTCATTGATGTCAAAGGAAGAGGTATGGAGACAAAATTAAGGCACAAGAAGAGGTGATTTTTTTTAGGAAAAATAGGAGAAGGAATCATTTTGTTGTTCATGAGAAGCAACAGAAGGGGAACATAATTGAAGAAGAGAAGCAGAGAATATGAACAAAAAACTTGAGAGAAGAAATTAATATCAATTAACCAGAACACTTGTCTTTGTATTGTGATAGAGAGATTGAAACCTCCTTTCATGTTGTAGCTTGTTAAAGAACATGTTGTATCCTATTGAGATAGGAGCCTTGTGTGGGTTGTAGCTTGCAAAAAACTTTGTGGGAGTTGGAGCTTCCTTGAGGTAGGAGCCTCTTGTAGGTTGGAGCCTACAAAAATTTGATGTAATTGGGAAGTAGGAGCTTGCCTTACATCATTTCTAGCTAAAAATTCATGGTTTTCTCCCTTACGGGTTTCCACTTATATATGGTATCTTCATGTGTTGGTTTCTTGAATGTTGTGTGAATGCTCTTGAATTTTGAATAAGTATATCTAAAAATCTCTCTCTCTGGTAACTACAAAAAGAAGCCATTAAAAATTGAGCATATACATAAGTCATTAATTGCATAAGATAAAATCAAGTTGAGTGAAAATTAAAATTTAAGATTATTGATTCAACCCCCCCACACCCCCCCCCCCCCCCCACAACTCATTTATCTTCAAACATATATATCATCTATTTATCACATATCATCTATAGGTTATTAGATGCTCAAATATTCATGCAGGAAGTATAATCAATGATCAAAACAATAAATCTAAACAAGAATAGTATCACAAATAATTAACATAAATCTAAAAGGTACTTATCTTTCAAAAAGAAGTGATCGTCTCCCTATTGAACCAGTATTCGAGAGTTATTACTACCCATTATCCATGTAACAATGTTGCCTTTAATGATTCCATCAACCTCATCAGCAATCCGACCTATTTGAGGTTATCCCATCTAGGGTTATGCTTAAATATGTTACAAGTGCTAGAACAAAAACTCAAGCCTTTATCATACTCTAGGGTCTCTTCCAAACCCTAACCTCAAGATAACCATTAAACCGTAATAACCAAAGTGCATAGGGTTCCCTTCAAACCCTAGTATTCTTTTAGGTCTCCTCCCTCTTCTGTTTCTCTCATCAAATGGTGTCTTAACATGGGTGATCTCAATGACTTTCATTAAGCCCACCTATGATATCATGTTGATTTTTCTTAGGGCTATATTTTTCTTTGCTTTAGATAATTGAATTTAATTATTTACACATTGAATTAACCCCACACCATCATAACATTATTTAGCAGAATATGCAATTATATAGAAATAATAATATTATTATCAATGCAACAAAATACAAAGGAAAAATAGAAGAAAAACATTCACACAGAGAGACACCAGGATTGGTCGAAGACCAGGGGAAAACCCCATAAGGGGGAAACCCTTTCAAATTATTCTTCTTATTAGATTTTCATTAAACTATTTAGCAAAGAGAGAGTACAATATTCCAATTCTTTATCCATAAGACTATTCAGCAAAATCAACCAAACAATATCCAAAAGATGAACTAAGCAATAGTAATAATCAAAATCATTGTTCACCATACTATGGTCAATTGTCATCAACTGTCAAAATCTATGATCAACTACGACCAACTGACAAAACCAAACCATAGGTTCCAACTACACACAGAGAGAGATGTGTGTGAGGTTAAAATGTTCCAACTATAGGCATAGGCTTGCGTGCATGTGGTTGCAACCGAAAATTCCCTGTGGAAACCTTGTTGTTGAGAATTAAAACCCTAATCACATATACGAACTTTAGACCCTACAATTTTGAACCTTTGCAAACCAACCTCATACCTATGAAAGAAAAAAAAATAAAGAAGAATGATGTATGATCTCTAAATGAGGGTCACTTGACATATATTTATATCCATCCAAGGGTGTCTAATTTCCTTTTGGGCCAACCTATCCTTTTTGTGCACATAGGGGTTTCCATATTTAAATATATTTTACCTTAACCAAATTAAATTCTTCCATGGGCCAGTAGGGGTCTTCCTTGATTAGGAAGATTTTCCAAAGGAGGGAATTGTCCCTAAGCTGCCCAAATTAACACATTGTTTAGACTTCTTCAAGAGTGTTGTTTGTTCATAATTTCTCAGAAGTGTTTCTGTTTTACCAGTGACAATGTGAAACTTCTTTATTAGTATTACTTGTTGATGGTGACAATGTTCATACTTTTTCAAGAGTGTTGTTTATTCATACTTCCTCAAAAATGTTGTCTTCTTACTAGTGATATGTTTAGACTTCCTCAAAAGTATATCTTATTGTTGGTGCTAGTGTTCAGACTTCTTCAGGAATGTTGTTTGTTTAGACTTCCTCGGAAGTGTTTCCTTGTTGTTGATGATAATTTTCATACTTCCTGAGAAGTATTGTATTTTTTTGGTGCTAGTGTGCACATAGCATATATCTTCATCACATCCATGATAAAGGTTAAGTTTGTATGCTTCGACAGTTGTCAGAAATGTGGGAAGTTGTCACCAAGGGTGAGTGTTGATGTAATGGCATCTTCCTCCATAAGTGTTCCATCTCCATATTAATTATTAAGGGGGAGTGTTGGCATGTCTCACTTTGGAATAATAATGTCTAGGTTATGTTGGAAGAAACTCTAATTTTATGTAAAATATTTTTATCCCACATTCATCATGGATGAATATACCCTTGAAAAAATTTATTATATAAAGAGGTAAAATTACATTATGTCACATGTATTATGGTGGTGTAATTCCTTAGTATCTCTTGGCATATAATAGAGGTTAAGGAGTCCCATGAATCATATGTATATATGATAGACTTATCATTGTAAAATGGTGTAGTATTTGTGGTGGTGCTCTTTGTAATATTGGATATTTCTAAATATAGTAAAGGAATTACTATCTTTCCATGAACATTTCTCTAATTGGGGTTTTACCATGTAAATCTAGTGTGTCCTTTTCTTTTGTCTTATTTCTTTTATCGATCAAATGTTGTCATTGTGCATAGTAGGTTAGATTAGTAAATTTTTGTTTTATTTTATATTATTATATGTTTCTACATACTTTAAATATTCTAATAGGGTTATTAAGTAAAAACATGGGATATATATTAAAAATAATGGTTATTTTATTAAAAATATGTAATGGAGGGGGTTTAAAAGAATGGTTTTTGGGGATTTTATCAGTATCTAGTGAGATAAAAAATATTCTTTAATATCCCATGAAAGAAAGTGCTATGACATAAGTTAACTAAGTGGAGATGATCAGGATTTAAACAGGAACGTAAAAAATTGCAGAGATAACCATAAACATAGAGACGCAGTGGAAATAATACTTCATTTCATTAATGTAAAATACTGAAATATGCTTACAAACAGAAATGGAAATAAACCAGCTAGAGAGATGATAGCTTATCTCTAAGAAGAGATGTGGTAGCTACATGCCTCTGGACTCCCTTACAATGAGGCTCAAGGGCCTTTTTAATATTGAACAATAAGAGAAACCCCTAAACAACCAAAACCCTAACGCGAGGAGATGTAACACCAAGAGTTTATGGGCCCCATTGGGGTGAGTTGGACAACCAACTTCCTGGGGTCACAACTTGATCATATTATCTCCTTTTGATGCACATGATAACCTGTTGGAAAGATCTCTCCGAGGAGTACGACGGAAAAGATGATTTTCCCAAATCGCTGGCGGTAAATTTCCAAAAAAACGTTGTTTAGGGCCTCAAAACGGCTCTAGAAGTTTAGGACCCGAAAAACTGCTAAAAATAGTAAATTGTGCTACAATTAAGGAAACTGAAAAACTGAAAGAAGCAATGGTGGGGGTCCAAGTGGAATCGGCAGGTGGCCACCAATATCCACATGGATCATTCCTCCCCCTTAGGAAGTAATGGTCCCCATTACGTTGAGTTCCTCCATGAGATGAGGAAACTTCTACTGAACTTGGTCCCTGGTGAGCCACTTGCCCTGGTGAAGGAGTTGGCCTACTTTGACAACTCGATACAGTTGGATATTCTACTGGCGAGTGTGCTTGATCTATGTGTCCATGATCTGATCAGTTGCATCTTACTCCATGTAATATGGATTTAACTCTGTGGGTGTGAGTTGTTCTGCAATGTCGAATGTGTCTAATAATGGTGGAAAGTATGGCCGAAGGTGGTCCACATTGAAAACTGGGTGCAAGCCAAGGAATGGGGGAATACTGAGCTCAAATTCATTGTCTCCCACAACCTTGGTAATGGTGTAAGGACCATATCTAAGTGGTCTGAGTTTCCGATAGCCTCCAGTAAGGCGTTCCTTTTGCAAATGCAACCAGACTTTGTCGCCTACCTGAAACTTGTGTGGAACCTAATGTTGATCATGTCGCTACTTGTATTTGGCATTTGATTTCTCCAGAATTTCATGGACCTGCTGGTGAATATGTTGGATGTGCTCAATGAAGTTGTTTGCCTTATCTGTTTCGGACTGGACATGAGCCGAATTTGCATGAGTAGCTGCAAATGGCATGGCCACATCAATGGGACATAGTGGCTGGAATCCCAAGCCCACCTGAAAAGGGATGTGGCCAATCAAGCTATGGAGAGCCCGGTTGTAGCTGTGTTGAACATAGGGGAGGCCCTTGTCCCATGTGTGTGGATGCTTTGAGTTGTACGTGTGCAGAATGTGTACGATCATCATGTTGACAACCTCTGTCTAGCCATCAGTTTGAGGATGGAAGGTTGTGGACTTAGTGACTTTGGTGTCCACCATCAACCAGAGACTAGACCAAAATGTATTGACGAACCTGTTGTCCCGATCTGAGATGATAGACTGTGGGATCCCAAAGTGTACCCACGCTCGTTCAAAGAAGAGTTTAGCAGTGGCTTCTGTTGTGATATTCTTCTTCAGGCCGCCATCATGGCCATCTTCGAGAACCTATCGATGACCACAAAAACACAGTCGTTTCCATGCTTAGTAGAAGGAAGTCCTGACATGTAGTCCATGGAGATGGATTCCAAAGGTCGACTAGGGGTAGGCAGTGGGGTATAGATGGCTTGCTTCTTGATGGTTGGTTTGGTAATGGCACAGGCAGTGCATGATCTGATGTAGTTCCCGACTTCGTGTCGAAGATTCAGCCAATAGAAATACTTCTGCAATACTGCCACCATTTTCTCAACCCCGAAATGCTCAGCAACCCGACTGTAGTGTGCTTCCCAAATCATCTTGGCACACTCGCTTGAAGGAACACAAAGGTGACCCAGGTGGCATAACAGGGCATCCTAGAAGTGAAAATCTGGAACATGCTGACCCTCCAAGAGTGTCTGCTATGTGTGGCCATATTCTAGGTCGCTTTTGTAGAGAAGTGGTCAATCAGAGTCGTGTTCCCACAAGAGTTGAGCATGGTGGTTAACGCCATGATCAGTGGTCAACTAAGGCAATCTGCAACATTATTGGTGTTGCCCTTCTTATACTTGATATTCAAATGGAACTGTTGCAGGTATTTGGACCACTTCTAATGGCGATCATTCTGCAATTTCCCTTGGGCCTGTATGAATCACAAGGGTCGGTGGTCTGTGTGGATGACCGTTTCCTTCCCCAAAATGTAATGCTTCCATTGTTGAAAGGCCTACACAATGGAATACATCTCTTTTTCATAAGTGGGATACTTTCGAACTGTGTTTGAAAGTGTCTCACTGTGATATGCCATTGGATGCTTGTGTTGAGTAAGGACTGCCCCAATAGCATAGTCAAAGGAATCTGTCTCGACCTCAAATGGTTGTTGCAAGTCTGGTAATATGAGCACTGGTGCCAACCAGAGGCGATATTTCAACTCTGTGAATGCCTTCTGTTGAGATTCAGACCAAAAGAATTTTGCTTTCGCTCCTCCCTTGGTGACTTGACTCAAGGGCCATGTGATATGAGAAAATCCTAACACGAACCTGCAGTAGAAGTTGGAAAGACCTAGAAAGCTGCGAAGCTCTGTCAAAGTGGTTGGAGATGGCCAATCCTAGATGACTTGGATCTTGGCTGGATCCACATGCACCCCCTATTCATCAATAATGTATCCCAGATAGTGTACTGGGTCATGCCAAAATTTCATTTCTCCAGATTGGCACATAACTTGTGTTGCCGCAGTGTTTGGAGAACCTATCGGATGTGGTGGAGGTGCTCTTCCCAACTCTGGCTGAAGATCAAGATGTCATCTACGTATACCACTACAAATGAGTTGGTGAATGGCTACAAGATGTCATCCATTAGCCTCATGAAGGTCATAAGAGCATTCGTCAATCTGAAAGGCATAACCAACCATTCGAAAAGGCCCTCCTTGGCTTTGAAGGCAGTCTTCCACACATCGAAGGGTTCAATTGGTACCTGATGATATCCTGACTTAAAATCGATCTTGCTAAAATATTTCCCCCCTTTAGTTGGTCCAGGAGGTCATCAATCCATGGGATCGGGTACCTATTACAAACAGTGATCTTGTTTAGTGCCCGATAGTCAATACAGAGTCTCCAAATCCCATCCTTCTTCTGTACCAACACGATCGAGCTCCCACAAGGTGATGAACTCGGATGGATGTGACCTTTCTGCAACATCTCTTGAATCTGCCTCTTGATTTCATTGTGCCCCAGAATGGAGCACTGATAGATTGGCCCATTGGGTAGTGGTGCACCTGGGGTCAGTTCGATGGAGTGCTTGACCTGACAGTGCAGAGGAACCCCTGCGGGGGAGGTGAAGATGTCCTTATACTCCTCCACAACCTTGTCCATCTGTAGTTGTCATGCGGAGGGGCCCTGTCTGGAGGTCGTGTCCACAATCTTCTTCTTTCCTTGAGGGTGTATCATCAGGAAAACAAATTTCTTGGTTTTGGAAATGAGCTTACTGCATTGTTTTGCAGTAGCCAAAAAGATGGTGGTAGGTGGTGCTACCTCCGGTATCCTATACAACTTATTTCCCAAATTAATAATAACAACACGGGGCCTTGATTCATACACAGTATGTCGCTTCCACAAGTATGGTTGTCCTAATAATACATCAAAAACTTCAAGGGGAGCAATGTGACACAATACCTCATCCGTGAAGGGCTTGATGTTGTATGGAAGGTGACACTGCTGGCTCACGCAAAGATCTCGTCCTTGGTGAAGCCACCCGATGGTGTATGGTTGTGGATGTGCTATGGTCGGTAAGCCCAGCCTCTTCACGACCTCTGCTGAAATTAGGTTCTTTTGGCTCCCGCTATTGACAATGAACTGTAGCAGGGAGCCCTTTACCCACATCTGGGAGTGGAAGAGACGCTCTTCCTCCTCTGGATCTCCGGTTTCCTCCTTCTGCATCTTCGTGGTGGCAACGGTGGCGTTGGGCTCCAAATTGATAATTTGCTTCCCTTTGTCATTCCCCTTGTTGGGTTCTGACTCAGATTCAGAACACGCATCTGATTCTGAAACCTTTAGCTCGGCCACCAGTGACTTCTTGGCCCGACACTCACTTGTGTCGTGAGTGGAGCTCTTATGGAACTCACACCACTTTCCCGTGTCCTTTTTTGGCTTTGCAGCGTTGTTCTTTACTTGCAGCTTTGGCAGGTTGTCTTGGGCTGCCCTGCCTTGGCTTTGTCCTTTTTTCTGTGGTTTGGGGGTGCCTTTCCCTTGCTTCGGGTTCGCAGATCCAAAGTCTCGCTTCTTCTATTTAAACTTTTGCTCGACCTTGATGGCATATTGGTATGTCGTGCCGAGCGAGGAGATGTTCAGGAATCCTATTTCTTCCTGGATGTACATTTGTAGGTAGCCGCAATATTTGAGTACCAAATGCTGCTCTGAATCCTTGATACCCAACTTTGTGCAAAGGGTATGGAAAATATTGCTAAACTCCGACACATCTTGGTCCCTTCCCTGTCGCAGCATGGTCCACTTTATGTATTGATCCTCATAGCTTCCGACAGGGTAGTACTGCTCCTTTATGGCATCCTCGAACGATTTCCAAGTCGGTGCGGCTGAAAATAGTGAGCCTGTACTTTCATCCTTCTGCTCGCAGTAGGTTTCCCACCAGTCCTTGACGTGGGGAGCTACTTTGAGAAGAGCGAAAATAATCTTTTCCCGATTGGAAAAATCATGAATAGAAAAATAACCCTCTAGCAGATTTAACCATTTATCGACGACATCTGCATCTATCTGACCCTTGAATATGGGGATTTCAAAATTAACTTGTAACTTAAATGGTGTGGCGTTTCCAGAGTAGTTGTTGGAAGCTGATGCATCGCCCCTGAGTAGCCACTGAAGGATCTGGGCAAAGTTTTCCATCATTGCGTTCCTTTGTCACTCGAGGGCTTCTTCGAGCAAGATTTTGATAGGATCTCCTACCCCCTCATCTTTCTTTTCATCTGCCATGGGAGGCCGTCGAGATTTGCGAGGATGGTCTTGCAAAGCTTAGACTAGTTCAAGCCCTAACTCCTAATATCCCGACCTCAATGGGGACATGCAAAGAAAAACAGAGAAAAAAAGCAGACCGGTCTGATACCACTGATCCAGATTTAAACAGGAATGCAACAAATTACAGAGATAACCATAAACACAGAGATGCAGCGGAAATAATACTTCATTTCATTAATGTAAAATACTGAAATATTTTTACAAACAAAAATGGAAATAAACCAGCTAGGGCGATGGTAGCGTATCTCTGAGAAGAGATGTGGCGGCTACATGCCTTTGAACTGCCTTACAATGACGCTCAAGGGCCTTTTTATTATTGAACAATAAGAGAAAACCTAAACAACCAAAACCCTAACCGGAGGAGATGTAACACCGAGAGTTTATGGGCCCCGTTGGGGTGAGTTGGACAGCCAACTTCCCGAGGTCGCGACTCAGTCATATTATCTCCATTTGATGTGCATGATAACCCATTGGAAATATCTCTCCGAGGAATACGACGAAAAAGATGATTTTAAACAAAAATTCGTTGGCAGTAGATTTCCAAAAAAACATCTTTTAGGGCCTCAAAATGGCTTTGGAAGATTAGGACCCGAAAAACTGGTAAAAATAGTAAATTGTGCTACAATTAAGGAAACTGAAAAACTAAAATAAGCAATGGTGGGGGTCCAAGTGGAATTTTCGGGTGGCCACCAATATCCACCTGGATTAGGAGACCCTGTGATCTCTATATCTTTCTCATAATGTCACCACTCTAATATTATACTTATTACATTATGATGGGGGAAGAGGATTGTTTCCCTCCATTTTCGCAACCACCTTTGTATGTCCCAATGTTTCTCTCTATCCTACATTCATCATTCTCTCAAGTCTCTCTATCTTTTTTTTGGGTGGAATTTCAACGCTTTGCATATATGATCTTTCTCCTCAACCCACCCTTCCTATATTCTCCATCAAGGTCATTTCCAAAGGGCCATAAGATAATGGCTCACTCTTAGCATGAAGAAACTTTTCATGGAGAAATAGGCTAATATGGTATAGCATTATCAGATAGGGAAAAGAGAAATCCATTGTTGGCACATAGAATAAATCTCATCTTTGAAAACTTATATGGATTATATATAGCTTCATCATGCAGAATTAGTAGAACAAGTGATCACCTCCATGGACATTTTAATTATCTATAGGAAAAGACTCCAAAGAATGCATGATGAAATTAGTGCACTCAAGAACCAAATAGAATATTTGAAGATCATAGGTCAGCAAGGCACCCAATCTACCTCATATTCTACAATTTTTGTTAGTTCTCCTCCTCCTTCTCTACTCGACTTAAACTTAGAGACTCAAATTTTCTCCCCTCCAGGACGAGACACAATCTCCCTTAACAGTTGTCTAATGCAAGCCAGATCATGTCAAATTATAGGTATAGTCTATAGAATATTGAAAACTAAGAACATAACTCATGTTGAAGAATGGACCCCTAACCTTGTTAGACAAACTCGGCCAAAACAAAAATTTTGATGTAAATCTATATTTTTTTGCAATCCATAAAAAGATTTAAAATAATACAAAATTCTCAGTCGCGATTAAAAAAACATAGATATTATTATTCAAAAGTATAATTCAACAACTACATGAAGAATAAGTTAAATATAAATAAACTAACAGTGTTGAATGACGAAAATTGTATATTAAAAGTAATGCACATACACTCATTTCAGTGCATTATCAATTTCTAGATGTATTGATTTCAACGTACATGTCAATTTGTAACTCATTAATTTTATTGTACCTTTTAATATCTATTTCTATTCAATTGTTAGCTCATTGATTTTAGTGTACATGCTAATTTATTTTTTTATTCAATATGCATATACATAATTTAAAAAAAAAAAAAAAATTGTAATTTAAATGTTATTAGCTCAGAATTCCATCAAAATAGATCACAACATCCACACAATCCATGCTTAAATAGTTCCCTCTGCAAGTGGTTTCAATCTGACTCAAGGGAAACCAAATATTTTTACACACCTACATGGGAAGAAAGTAGTCCAACACATAGGCAAAAAAATAAAACTTATAGATGTAGTACAAAAACCAAATACTAGACATTGCAGTCGATCAAGACTCAGAAGATGTAATAGGTGTTGAATCCTTGGCATTCAATCCTAGAAGATCATAGGGTCCTATTCACACTGTAAAAGACTTTCCAAATGAGAAATTCAAGCATCATTTCTCTCCAAATAAAAATGTTTATTCCTCTAAGCCCATTTTATATCTTTTAGAGAGGCAAAGATGTTGTATTGCTCCTCTTGTTTCTCTTTCAAGGCCCTACCAAGCAAAGTCTTCATTTTCTAGTGAAAAGATATGGATTTAAAGTATTGTTTCCTTATTCCCTTGGTATTACTAAGTTTAGGAACCTAATGAGAGACCTCTTCAATGATCTCTATCTTATAAAATCATTGGCACTCCATGGCTACAAGAGACTCCAAATTATGAATCCATTGATAGTTTCAAGAGGAACAACAAAATCAAAAGTTTTAGTTTCTTCCTGAGCATGTTCTTGGTCTTTGTTTCTTCCTTGAGGGATCCATGCCTCCCCCCCACACACAAACTATGCATACATTGCCTTTGCATGTCGTGCAGATGGGTCACTTACCTAGGATCCTTACAAAGAAAAATAGAAGCAGAAATATAGTGGATGAAATAGCCAAAGGAAGGCCTGTAAAGGAAATGTTGAACACCAACACTAGAATACAAGCCCTACACCACAGAAGAGGTGACCAGAAGAAAATATAATCCACTATAAACTAGATACAGTACCAAATTTCCAAAATAAAATTGTCCCCAGGGTCTCAAAACCATGACAGATTAGTAAGATCCAGACCACCACAACCAATCCACCTCCTAGAATTTACAAAAAAGAAGAACAAACGTTGCATAATTGTATTACACAAGGTGATTGAAAAAACACTAGAGAATTCCAACAGGTGGCCAATTGAAGACAACACCCACCCAACAAATAGATAAACTAGAGTAGAAGAAATTAGATATCCAAGAAAATTACAATCAGATAAATTAATAAACAAAATCAAGGTCACTGGAATTGCCCATCTCAGAGTGCTCACTGAGACACCAATTCTTATCAACCACAGAGCTGGTGTAGAATGTGAAAGCCCTAAACAAGGTTTCCCTCATGAAATGCAATGTAAATATTTTTGAAAATGTATTAAAAATGGGTTGAGTCAAAGGGACACGGATTCCATAGCTGAGGTTGCTTACTTGGGATGTATAAGGTTTCCTTGCTACAAGAAATTTTATTTTTTTCTAAGATCCATTAAAGGTTGGTTTTTGTGACTTTAATAGACTAGTTTCTGAGTTTAATTTGGTTGTAAGTTGAAGTACATAGGCCTATGTTTCCTTGGGAGACACTCATAAGGCAAAGAGGACAAGAATTAATGGAGCAAGAAGGTTATGCAGGCAACAAGGAAAGGAAATTTAATCTTTGCGTAGAAGAGGCAGAAGAAGGGGGTTCAACCTCACTAAGGGGGAGGGCATGATTCCATTTAGGCAGCCATAAAGAAAGGAGGATTCAATATTCATTCAAACTCACTGAACAACATATAAGACGAGGAAAAACAAGAAGTTTTAAAAAAGAGAAGACCGTGATATCAGTTCGGTTGGAAATATTGGCATGAAGAAGGTTTCTCCTTGGTGTGGAACAACACCCTCTGGATTCTCTATATAGCCAGAGGGTGGAGATGGGATTTCTTTGGATTCCCTTGATGGCTGGGGTGGAGGGTTGTTCTTTGGATTCTTGGAGGGAGGACCTCTGAAGCATTTCTTATTGGTTGTATTTACAATGGGTTTTGGGTTCCTTAAAGTGGGTGGAACCATTGTGTTTTGTTTTAAGGGTGGATACTTGCTTCTCTGGAGTCCCTTGAGATTCTTGGGTGGAGGCAGCTAGCCTCTAGATTCCATGTTTGTGCTTGGGTGGAGAAGAAGCCTCTGGATTCCCTATGTGTTTGATTCGCCGCCATTGGGTAGTTGTAGGGTGGAGACAACTGGCCTATGGATTCCCTGTGCATTTTTTAACTCTTGAGTTTATGGTGGGAGGAGGAAGGATGTCCTCTAGAGTCTTTGTTTCATCTAGCAGCTGGTGTTTCAGTCCTTTGAGTAAGCCCCTCAGCCTCTAGAATCTAGCTTAGGGGGTGACAGTTGCAAGTGAGCTTGGTTGTAATTGTCTATGGATGGGTGTAGATCCATTTTCCTAGACTCAATTTCCTGAAATTTTACAAGATAAGTGATCTCATGTATTTACAATAATAATGAACATACAGTTTGCATTTGTGGATTGAAATGGTGCTTATAAATGTAATGAACATGTGTTTGGATTTTTGGATTAAAAGAGTGCATATAATTTAGTGGACAGAGACTGAGTTCCTATTATTCACCTAAATTATTAATACATTGTGCAATGTTAAGGCTATGAAATGATCTACAAATAACCTTATCTAAAACCATAACAATAAACAACACAGTAACGCGTTTTATTACAAGTATAATGATTACATTGGAAGAAAGTTTGTTATGATAGGATCTGTGGGTATATGTTGGCTACAAGCCTATGCCATAACTTATATGGAAATGTGTTGATGTTGAGGATTACCTCCTCTCTTAACTTTAATAACTCATAACTTTGTGTTAGAGGCTTCTCCAACCTTGCATTTTTCAGTAGCCTAGAGGTCTTCGACGAGCACCACAATGTTATTGGTCAAGGAATTGTGAGCCTTAGGGTGCATCTTGGTGCAAGGATATTCAAGGAGTATTGAAATCCTCGTAGCCCTCTTGACATCTTGTGAATTCCACGAGCTCAATAGAAAAATCTCTTTCATAAGCTCAAGAGGGGTAGCGTTGGTGTTGGACTCTCGAATTGTCCTCAATTTTGACATATTTTTTCCTTCTTTTCACCCATTCCATATATATTTTAGTATATATTTACAGGTTATAAGGTCATCAATGTCATTTCAGCTATAAAAAAATGTACCAAATCATTTAATTCCCATAATCTAGACTTTCTTTATGAAATTGATTAAAATATCTCTTTGGCTATAGAATTGTAACATTTCCACAGTTGAATGATTTTTTTGTAGCTCAATCAATGGTTAGACATGATGCAGAGACTTTCAAGGTGAACAAAGGATATGGTAAGATGTAAAATTTGAAATTACATGCTCATCCACCTATTGTTCCAACTCAAGAGGTCGACCGGAATGAGAATCCATTGTTCAAACATCTAGGTCAACAACATTTTATTCATACACAAGTTTTTTTGGAAGTGGTTTTGGCATCAAGCGAATGTGGAGAAAATGAAATCAAGCAAGAAAGTTTTATGTGGCTAATGTGTAGAAGAATATTTTCATGATTTTCTATGACAGAGCAAATCATGCCAGATCTATTTCTTAGTCAAAATAAAAAAAAAAAAAACTATGTTTTCGATCTATTAAATTGCCTCTCGGCATTTATTTCTTAAAGTTGTTAATTCACTGATGTATAAATATCTCATTTCTCTATGATTTGAGATAATAGAAAATACATTTTTATTACTATGTTTTATTGCGAAAATAATCTCGGTTTTTATAAATATAAATTTTGTGTTCCTAAAGTGTGAATGTGTCTATAGTAGATTTGATTTGGGTTTATAATGCCTTACACTCAACATGCGGCCCCCCTGGAGAGCTATAAGATAGTTTAGATTCTTTTATTTCATTATTAAAATTGGATTTATATATATTTTCCTCTATTCAATTTATTTCCATTTACTTACTATTGATTTTACTACAATGGATTGAGAACTCACTAAACTTTTTAAAAAATCAAAAATATTTTGAATTACTAGTTTTCTTCATTTAGATTTTCCACTCAGTCTATGATTTAAATGTTTGAATTAATTCAATTCTCCATTGTGCACATCAGTAATTTGTCTTAAGTTGAAATTTCATTTCGATTAGTTGGATTTTGAAACAAGATTTGATTCTGCTAATAGAATAGGATTTTAATTCATTGCAATAGATTAAGATTTCATTTCAGCAAGTAGATTAACTCTTTCAATTTGATGCTATTAGAATAATCCTTTTGATTTCATGCCATTATAAATAGACCTTTCCATCTTATGGAATTATATTAATCCTTTCAGTTCTATTCAGTTAGACAGTCTTTTTCATTTCATGTAACTAGAATAATCCTTTCAATTCAATGCCATCAAATAGTCCTTTCTTCAATTCAAAATAGAATGATCTTTTCAATCTGATCTTGTTTTTTTTAAACATACTTTGTCTTTTCAAGTTTGATAGAAATAAATTGTGCGTAAATTTGAAATTAGTTAATCTTAATAGTTCATTTTTAACAATTTCCTTTAACTACTTTGTCATTCTCAATAAAAAATAGAACTCCTAGCATATATTGTGCACATGCATTTCATAAGTACATGAACCTTGGTTTCAAAATTAATGAAGTAATTTAACTACCAAATAAATTACCCAAAATTTTGGTGTCATTATCGTGGAAGTGTATATACAAAATTATTTTTGTTTGCATATCATATTATATGTATTCATTCTTTATATGCATAGTTAAAATCATATCAGAATCATCTAGGATGCATTTATAGAGAACAAAATTATAGGGGTATATTTATAAGTAGAACTAGAGGAATTATTTCAATACCAACATCACCAACCACCTTTGCTAAACCACGTAGTGCCACACCATCCACTAACACTCACATTCCATCCATAGCATGTAGACATTTCCTCGGGTACATAGGTCCTAAATTCAACCTAGGAATTCACCAAATTCATCCATGGAAGTTGCAGTTGAAGAGCCCACATCCCCTACATAAGGAGTTGTATTTCTCTCTTCAATAGGTGAACAACTCCTAGGACAAGAATTAGAATTTCCTAGTGGGGAAGAGAAAGAAAATTTTTATGAGATACCATTAGTATAAGAACCAGAGGAAGAAGCAGACAACCCTATTATTGAACCTTACATTAGCTCTGAGGAATATACAGTGGAAGGATAGGGGGAAGGAGAAGTAGACAATGTAGATGGTGAACTTAGGATTGGTGGAGGAATAGGTAGAGGAGAAAATAGAGGAGGTGGACGAAGTGGTAGAAGTGGAATGAGAGAATAGGACCCTTATAGATTCCCCATCTTTGATGAAGATACCACAGCTACTATGAAAAACATCTTACATTCTATTATTCCCAATTTTTAAGGCTTAATAACTGATAATCCCGAAACATTTATTATTCAGTTTGAAGTATTATGTAGATCCTATGACTATTTAATTAATACTCAAAATTCGAAATTGTTTCCAGCCACTCTAAAATATGGAGTGCTTAAATGGTTCATGGGTCTAGGAACACACTCTATTAGAACATGGGACAAAATGAAGAGAGTATTCCTAGAAAAATACAAAGATTATTGTATGCATAATAACCTTAAGGATGAATTGTTTAAGATGATTCAAAAAGAGGATGAAAACCTTGAAGATCTAGTGGAAAGGTTTTCCTACAACATCAAAAGATCTCAAATGCACAATTTAGATCACGAGACGTTAACAATTATTTTGCTAAAAAACATAAGGTATGAGTGGATTGATCTTCTCAATTTATTGGGAAAAGTAGATGTCTCCCACTTGTCATTCAATTAAATTGGTGAGTTGTGCAAACATATTTCAAGAGATAGGGATAGATATGGTAAGAACCCAAGAGATACAATCATGTCAAGAGTCAGCAAATCTGCATATGGAATAGTAAGTAAAGAAGAATTAGGAAATTTTCTTGATAATTTCAAAACAGATATCCTTGGAAATCTTAGTAAACAACTAGATACTTTAAAGGCACAAAACAAGAAAAACGTTGAGAATATTGCATTATCTATTTTTTGTCCTATGTGTCAGAAAAATAATAATCTAAGAGAATGTCCTCTTGATAGTATAGAATCTGCCACCTATGCAGAAAATCACGATACAAATGAATGTCCCTCAATACTTGGGCTTAATATTGTCTCTCAGGATGAAGCTATATCAAGTCAAGTTGAATCACTTTGCTTTATTGGTAAAATACCATGGCAGTCTCAACAAATATGTATGGCACAAGGGCTCAACACAGAGAAATTGAAATGCACAATTCCTTTGAAACCTTGGCTACCTCAACCTCAAAATCCATCTTGGGAATAAGGTTGGAATAATTCTTACAGTATAAATCCCCAGTATCCCCAATTCCAACAACCATATCCCCCATACCAACCACAGTACAACTCTCATCAACCTACTCAACCACAGTTCTAAACACAACCATCAAATCAACCACTTTCATCACCATCACTCTATTTCCTCAAAAATCCAATCAATTACCTGCTCAACCACTTCAAAATCCAAATAATAAAAATCCTCAACAACCCATTCATAATGTCGAGGGTCAAAACTTTCAAGGCTGCATGATAGCCCCCATAGGTACAAATGAAGTCCAACTTAGATTTGGTAGGGTTTTGAAAAATAAATCACCACCAGTTGTCATCTAATAATTTAAGGAGGGTAAAATTCTTGAAAAAGAGGCATCTCTTGATCAAGAAAAGACTCTTCCACAGGAAGATACTCCTACACAATTAGATGATAACCAAATAAATCCAACTCCTACAATTCCTCTAGTAGAAAAACCTTTTGTTTCCCTACAAAATCCTCCTTTTCCTAAGAGACTCAAAATTAATAAGGGAATAGAAAGAAAAATTGGTTTAAATATAATATGCTAGATGAATTGAAAAATATTTGCATCAATTTACTTAAAGCTATAAAGGAAATACCTATAGTTGAAAAAAAATTAAAGGAGTTGTGCAATAAAAAAACTAGGAAGAAAAAGAAAAAAATGTTAAAAAGATTAAATTGTGTAGAAAATCCTTGAAATCTTGCAACTTCTAATGGGAGAAAATTGATCTGCAAAAACAAGATTTTTCTACCAAAAATTTTTGGAAAGAAAACAATGAATAGAAATGCAATCACACATATAACACACAATATATCTAGGGAACCCAACTAGGAAAACACCTTTTTACTTGTATTAAATCAACTGAGAAATATGATCTATTACATAGAATTTGATTCAAGCCTGAAGCTCCCTTAAATATTGATCAACTCTTTACATAAAAATTTCCAAACACTTAGGCAAATAAGGCCCGCAAGGAAATCCCATTTTATAGTGAGAATCCACCCCTTAAAAATAGGAATTTCTCGTATTTCCTTACTCAATTCCCAAGAGAATTTCTCTGCTTGCTTTTCAACCTCTACAAAAAAACTTGTGTACAATGAATAAATAGATGTGTGCCTTCATTCAATCTCAATAGGAAATTGGAAATGCATGACCTACTAGGGTTAAATTTAGTAGTTGAAACTAGTTAACTGAGATTCAATTGAGTTAACAAAAAACAAACTACTCAACTAAACTCAAGAACTCAAGTCTATCTCTATTCTAGAACTAGAGATCAGTTAACTGACAGACACTAGTGTTTAACTCCACTAGAAAACCATATTTTAGCTATTAACTAGTACAAAACTCACTCAAATCCATCTAATTCAAATTAACTAATAATTTGAACTAGCGATATGCCACATCACACATGTTAACTGACAACTAACTCAAATTTCTATGAGACTGAATTCGAATTTTCTTCTTTGACTAAGGCACAAGCCAAAAGAATCCATTCCTTGCTACATTTTCAACAAATTGGTAAGAGATATTGTATATATTATGATGGGGAAACCAATAGTTTAAAAATATCTAGATCCTGGTAGCCCTATTGTAAAAGTTCACATCAATGGTATTGAAATTCCAAACACTTTGAATTATTTGGGAGAAGTGTTAAGTTATGGTATGTTCTATGCTTATAACAGTTTACTTCTTTTTCTTATTATATTCCACCGATTAGCAATCACATGTACATAAAGTAAAGTGCAGATAGAACATTAAACAATCGACAGAAAACAAGCCAAAGACAAGAGACACAAGATGTGGCGGCTAGCCAGGGACAAACCCCACAATGTGTGGGGAAACCCTTTGATCAAATCTTCTTTTATCTTCAATAATTCAGCAGAGAGAAATAGTACAATAAATCTGATTCATATCAGCAGTAGAAAACCCTAGATCAGTAGCATCAGCATTAGCGGCTTCATTATCAAACTAGGGCAGACCATATCTCACAAACCGACAGTCGGATTGACTTCATTCCACCACCAAAAGTTTCGGCTTCCAGAGGAGGTTCAGATGAACCTACAGCGCAGTTTAGATGAGGAGATCTTCTAGGCCACACAAGTCAATCTTTACTTCTGCAGTTGCAGCTTCAGTTTCAGCAGTTTCCCGCTTCAAACTAGGGCAGTCGATATCTTGCAAACCGTTCTTCGGATTGCTTTTTCTTATTATATTCCATCGATTAGCAATCACATGTACCTAAAGTAAAGTGCAGATAGAAGATTAAACGATCGACAGAAAACAAGCCAAGACAAGAGACACAAGATGTGGCAGCTAGCCAGGGACAAACCCCACAATGTGTGGGGAAACCCTTTGATCAAATCTTCTTTTATCTTCAATAATTCAGCAGAGAGAAATAGTACAATAAATCTGATTCATATCAGCAGTAGCAAACCCTAGATCAGTAGCATCAGTATTAGCGGCTTCATTATCAAACTAGGGCAGACCATATCTCACAAACCGACAGTCGGATTGACTTCATTCCACCACCAAAAGTTTCGGCTTCCAGAGGAGGTTCAGATGAACCTACAACACAGTTCAGATGAGGAGATCTTCTAGGCCACACAAGTCAATCATCACTTCTGCAGTTGCAACTTCAGTTTCAGCAGTTTCCCGCTTCAAACTAGGGCAGTCGATATCTTGCAAACCGTTCGTCGGATTGACTTCATTCCACCACCAAAAGTTGCGGCTTTCAAAGGAGGTTCAGATGAACCTACAGCACAGTTCCAAAGAGGAGATCTTCTAGGCCACGCAAGTCAATCTTTACTTCTGCAGTTGCAGCTTCAAATTCAACAGCTTCCGGCTTCACATGTGTGAGAGAGAGAGACCCATTTCAGTGCAGTAGAGAAGAGACTCATATCTGCGCAGTAGAGAGAGAGAGATGTGATGAGATGAGTGAGTCCAAATGAGGAAAATTCCTCTTATATTTATACACAACGTTGGTGGGTGAATAGATGCGACTGTTGGGCTTCTGAGCCTACATGAGTTGTAGGTCGGATTGATAATAATTCCATAATCAAAATAAATTCATATCTCCATGAATACTTATCGGAATTGGATGATCTTTATATCAATCCTACACCTCTCGACGAGAGGAATCTAATAAAAATATTATTAGCCATGAATAAGATGACCCACATGAAGTTTTGCCCTGGTTTCATATTTTAACACTCCCTCTCAACCATGGAGAACTTCATCTGCAATCTGTGTATCGGTCGTTACTATTCATCCATAAAATGCACTGCCTTGTACAGCCTGACCCTTGCCCTGTTCTGCTCTATTTTGCCTGTTCTGCTTTGTCTTGTTCTGCCCTGCACTGATCTGTACTGTTTTGTTCTGTTCTGCTCTACTCTTGCATTGTTCTGTTCTACTCTGCTTTTGTCCGAATTATGAAGAAGAAGAAATGATCGAGGATGTATCATACTGACTCAAAGTCAGTCTCAGAGTATGTACCACTGGTCCCAGACCAGTCTCAACCAACCCAAAGTCAGCGTCATAGTGAGTACAACTCCAATGGTCCCAGACCAATATCATCCTCCACTGATTCAAAGTCAGTCTCAGAGTATGTACCACTGATCCCAGACCAATCTCAACCGACCCGAAGTCAGCGTCATAATATGGTACAACTCCTACCACTGGTCCCAGACCAGTATCATTGATCCCAGATCAATGGAGGTCATCCTAGTGTAGGGAGTATGGTAGTTACAACGATGCGTCCATCGGTACTACTATGGTCCCTAACTTCATTTCCCTGCTCATTGATCAAATGAGAGGTACTTCCCATGAGTCCCAGACTGCATGGGTAGGATGCCTCGACAGGAGAACTAATCAATCCTGTCCTCACAGGAAAACACATCAATCCTTCTACAATTTCCATGGAGAACACATCAATCCAGGCCTCACAGGAGAACACATCAATCCTGCTACAATTTCCATGGAGAACACATCAATGTAGGCCTCACAGGAGAACACATCAATCCTGCTACAATTGCCATGGAGAACACATCAATCCAGGCCTCACAGGAGAACTAATCATCCTGCTACACAGGAGAGCGAATCATCCTGTTCCACAAGAGAGCGAATCATCTTGTCCCATAAGAGAGTGAATCATCTTGTTCCAGTGTGCACCACAAGGGGAGGGTGAGTCACCCCGTGGTCATATGTTGCTCCAGTAGGAACCGCAAGCCCTGAGAGCTCCCAGAGCTCAATGTATGCAACATGCAAGACCCTTGTACAAGGGTTTCTTGCCGACTCCAAGTCGTTTGGGAAAATCACAGATTAGATCTTTCCTCGGGGCTTTGACAAGGTGTATCAACCTGTACATCATCTTAATGTGATAGAGATTCCTTGCTCATCAACTTACAATATCCCAGATGATGTCTATCTGCTGGAGTTGACGAATACGAGATTCCTCAATAATCGAATCCCACCTCTGGTTGTTACAGAGAATCACAGTGGTATCCAATGTAAATCCAAACAGCTCACTGAAGAGCTTTCGCAACCAGACTGCCTCACACAAGGTTATGCTAGCAACAATATATCCTGCTTCGATGTTGCTCAAAGCCACCGACTTCTGCTTCCTGCTCATCCAGGATATCGAAGTAGATCCCAAGGTGAAACAGTACCCAGAAGTGCTCTTACGGTCCACCACACTGCCTGCCCAATCAACATCAGTATATCCAAGTAGTCTCACATCTCCGGCAGTGTATCTTAATCCATGAGAGATTGTGTCCTGAAGACATCTCAGAAGATTCCCGGCATCAATCCAGTGAGGCTCAACCAAATATGAGCTCATAATGCTAAACTGCAAAACATGTGTTAGGACGGAGGTTCACCAAGAACATCAATGCGAATGAGGTTTGGAAACTCAGAGGCATTTCCCAAGTCTGGTCCAACATCACTACCATATAACTTCTAAAAGTTAAGATCCTCGAGGTAGTCACAGGCTTGCAGTCCATCATACCGAATCTTTCCAATATATTTACCACATATTTTCCTTGAGATAGGAAAATTTCCCTTGGATTCTGCCACACTTCAAGTCTTTGGTCCTTCATTTCAAATTCAGAAGCCATCTCCCTCTTACATTTGTGAATGAGAGGGTTTGCACCTGTTAGAAAGAGGTCATCCACATACAACACCAGTATGAGAGGCTTGTCATCTTCGACCTTAAAGTAAAGGTTAGGATCAGCTTCACTCCTAGTGAATCCCAGCTTCATCAAGTAGCTATCGATCCTCTCATACCATACTGGGGGTGCTTGCTTCAGCCCATAGAGAGCCTTCTTCAACCTGCATACGTGATATTTTCAATCATAAATCTCAAATCCTTCAGGTTGCTCCACATAGACCTCTTCTTTGATAGAACCATGCAAGAACGTGGTCTTAACATCCATCTGATGTAGGTTCCATCCTTGTGAAGCCACAAGGGCTATGATCAAGCAGATGGTCGTATATCTGGCAACAGGTGCAAATATCATAGTCTATACCTCCCTTCCACGAGCAACAAAATGAACCTTATACTTTTCCATACTTCCATTTGATGCATGCTTTATCTTGTAAAGCCATTTTGAAGTAACAATTGTCTTGTCCAGGGTCTGGGAACTACTTCGCAGACATCATTCTCCATAATAGACTCATATTCTATGGTCATAGCATCCTTCCATAGTTAATGCTTGATGACATCTGAGAATGATGAAGGTTCATTTTGTATGATCGTGCTCATGATGGTCAGGTATCCCTGATACCTGTTAAGTTTCTTACTTTGATGGAAGGTTCCTCAAGGTGTAGCATGTCCTTCAGCATCATCAAGTATCCCCCTAAGCCATGAAGGCCTCTTCCTAGAAGAGGAAGGCTCATGTGGATGAGGATCAATCAGATCCATGGGTTCTTCTACATCAGGCATTGATTCATCATCCTTTTCTTTCGGTTCCCTGGTGTCGGCTTCTTGAGAGCTACTCAAAGTCAGCAGATTGTCCACCTTGCTGAGAGCCATATCTTTGTCAAAGGTGACATCATGACTAATTGTGACTTCCCTTTGACCGGCTACATAGATTCTATAGCGTTTAGTATTTTCACCATAGCCCACGAAAATTCCCTTCTTTCGAGATGCTCCCAATTTATTTCTTTTCTCTTTCGGCACATGAAAGTATACAGGGCTTCCAAAAATTTTAAAATGAGAAACATCAGGTTTCTTACCGGTGAATTTTTCTTCAGGAGTCTTGGAACCCAATGCTTGATGAGGGCATCGATTTTGTACATATACGGCAGTGTTTGCAGCTTCAGCCCATAGAAACTTGGAAGACTTTGATCATGTAGCATGGCCCGGACAGCTTCCATAATTGTGTGGTTCTTCCTTTCTGCCACACCATTTTGTTCAGGAGTATATGGTGTAGTAGGTCTCCCTCTTGATGCAAACATCAGGTATGCCTGAGTAAACCAATTGTAATATATCGGAGGTCTTTCTTTGGCTTGAAGGGAATGGTCCCCTTTTGAGCTTTCCTTCGGCACATTCCAGACATACACCTTCTTTCTCTACTTGGAATTCAGGCATCCCTGTTACCATCTGTCTTACATCGGATAGAGCTTTGTAATGAAGGTGGGCAAACCTTCGATGCCAAAGTTCGGACTGAAGCGTTGTGTCACAAGACATGACACCTAGCGTACTTCCACCGACTTGATATAAAGAATCAACTCGAAACCCAAGAGTGAAAGCATCTTTAACATTATTTTTCCATATGCGTACCTTACAATCGTTGAAGGTTACCTTATAGCCTTTGTCTTCCATTGCCGAGATGGATACCAGGTTCTTTTTTAGATCAGGTACATATAATACATCTTGTAAGTGAATCGTATTACCTTGATTCAGTTTAATAGAAACATTGCCTACACCTTTCACTGGGTATTTCATGTCATCTCCAAGGACAATTTCCAGGTTAGTTTCTTTCTCTACCAGATTATAGAGTACTTCTTTGTAACCAGTGAAGTGTCTTGAGGCACCACTATCAATGAGCCAAATTCCCATTGAGTCCGAAGGAGCGGAGGTAGATAGAGCAGCTGGTAGATAATATTCAGCCTACTTATCGTCAACAGTGTTAGATTCATACCTGGAATTTCTAGCCTTCTTGAATGGTTGCCCTCTTCCTTGATTTCCCGCATTCCTTTTTCCTTTGTTGTTGAATTTTCCATTCCTTCGATTACCATGAGAGGGATTTTGATCATCGTCACGGTGAGAGTCCTTTCTATCAGGGAATTCCCTTGCATAGTGACCTGCTTTATTGCAAATGAAACATCGTCCTTTTCTTCCACCCTTAAATTCAGCCTTTCTTTTCGATTTAGACCCAGACTTATTTCTTTTCTTAGCATGAGAAGAAAAAGCAGCAGGAGGACCTTTAGGCAAGGAAATTTCTTAGCTCTTCTACCCTTGTTTGTTCTTGAATGCATCTAGCCATTAATTCCTCGAAACTAGGAATTACATTATTGTTCAGAAGAGTAGTCCTGAACACATACCATTCAGATGGTAATCCTCCGAGAGTTGTGAGTGCCATTTCTCTGTCAGTAATGGTTTCCCCAATAGATAGGAGATCGTTCTTGATCTCGGTGATTCTTAAGAAGTACACTTGCATACTTTCATCTTTACCCTTCTTGATTTCCCTCAACTTATTTCTAAGAAACAAAACTTGATTTGCATCATTAACTTTAAATAAACTCACCAGTCTGTCGTAGATTTCCTTGGAGGTGTCTAGATCAGAGATGTAGGCCACCAAGCGCTTGTCGATAGAGTCCCGGATGATCTTCTTTTTTTTGACTTCTCCATTTTTCCATTTGTTCTAGGCAGCAGCAGATGCATTTGATGAAGGCTCAACAATATTGCCTCTTACATGGTCCAGCACTCCTTGATCTTCAAGGGTTAGATCGATAGACATCTTCCATCCGTGATAGTTAGCTTTCTCACGGAGCTTGTCTTCGGCAGGAAAGAGTGTTGAGGACCCCATAGTTCTTTTAGGATAGCCTTGCCAATCTTCTCTTCAATGATTGCTCTTGCTCTTGCTCGGGCTTTGTCTTCACCTCAGCTCTAATACCATGTTAAGTTATGGTATGTTCTATGATTGTAACAGTTTACTTCTTTTTCTTATTATATTCCACCGATTAGCAATCACATGTACATAAAGTAAAGTGCAGATAGAACATTAAACGATCGACAGAAAACAAGCCAAGACAAGAGACACAAGATGTGGCGGCTAGCCAGGGACAAACCCCACAATGTGTGGGGAAACCCTTTGATCAAATCTTCTTTTATCTTCAATAATTCAGCAGTAGCAAACCCTAGATCAGCAGTAGCAAACCCTAGATCAGTAGCATCAACATTAGCGGCTTCATTATCAAACTAGGGCAGACCATATCTCACAAACCGACAGTCGGATTGACTTCATTCCACCACCAAAAGTTTCGGCTTCCAGAGGAGGTTCAGATGAACCTACAGCATAGTTTAGATGAGGAGATCTTCTAGGCCATGCAAGTCAATCTTTACTTCTGCAGTTGCAACTTCAGTTTCAGCAGTTTCCGGCTTCAAACTAGGGCAGTCGATATCTTGCAAACCGTTCGCCGGATTGACTTCATTCCACCACCAAAAGTTGCGGCTTTCAAAGGAGGTTCAGATGAACCTACAGCGCAGTTCCAAACATGAGATCTTCTAGGCCACGCAAGTCAATATTTACTTCTGCAGTTGCAGCTTCAAATTCAATAGCTTCCAGCTTCACATGTGTGAGAGAGAGAGACCCATTTCAGCGCAGTAGAGAAGAGACTCATATCTGCGCAGTAGAGAGAGAGAGATGTGATGAGATGAGTGAGTCCAAATGAGGAAAAGTCCTCTTATATTTATACACAAAGTTGGTGGGTGAATAGATGCGACTGTTGGGCTTCTAAGCCTACATGAGTTATAGGTCTGCTTGATAATAATTCCATAATCAAAATAAATTCATATCTCCATGAATACTTATCGGAATTGGATGATCTTTATATCAATCCTACACCTCTCGACGAGAGGAATCTAATAAAAATATTATTAGCCATGAATAAGATGACCCACATGAAGTTTTTCCCTGGTTTCCAATTTTAACAAGAAGCCACTAATATTATGAGAAAACAAACTATGAATCAATTAAAGGTTCATAATATTCAATATACCCCAACCTTACTACAATTAGCATATAGATCTATTATCAAACCAGATGGGATATTAGAAGATACGTTTGTATCTTTTTAATTTATGGGAGTGTCCTATTGATTATATGATTTTAACTCCCAAGAATAATTTAGGATGCCATCCATTGATATTTGGCAAACCTTGGGTAGCTACAGTTGATGCATTTATAAGTTGTAGATTTGGTGGTATGTACATTTCTTATGGTAGATCTACTAAGAGATTCACATTATATCCACCTACAAAAAAAATAACTGAAATAGAAAGTGAAGTTTGAATTAATGATGATAATGAAGACTTTGATGACATTCAACCAATATTAACTCTTTTACAAAGAGATGATGAGGATTAATTCATAAATATTGCATTGTCAATTTGCATTCAAAATTTTTATTTCATCATTTTTCATAATTAAAGTTATTAACAATATCTATCATCTCAACAGATTGAGATAACTTAGCGAATTTAAAATAAAAACTACTCTTCAAGATATATTTAGTAATACCTGGAGGGACACTATTAAGAATTAATTATTTGTCAAAAATTGTGATACCTAAAATTAAATTAAATAGATGTGCAATATCACTCCTCCTGCAAGCTCTTGACAAGATTGTCTTCCTTCTTCATCACCAACTAATTACTAATAGACAATTACATACACATATAGAAAAATAAAACAAAAATTGTAACATTCACAAACATAACCATCAAAACACAAACACATAAACACACAAACCACTAAAATAATCCAAACACAGACACACACAAAGCACTCAAGAGTAAAAACATCCTAACACAGATGTACAAACAATTCAAGGAAATCAACATAGAATAAATTAAAGAACATAACTATATGGTCATGTCAAGCAAAGAAACATAATGTAAATTTCAAAGTATGAATTTTATCTCAAAAATACATATAATAATGACAATCTAAAAATATGACATTGTTGCCCTCAGCTGGAACTAGCCTAGATCCATCTAAATCTATATCTATCATGTGCCGAGAGGGATCAAATCCCTCGAGGTGAAAACCTTTCCTCAAATTCTACACTCCAAAAATAAGGTTTTCACCTCGAGGGATTTGATCCCTCTCAGTGCATGAGAGATCCGGAGTTAGATGGATCTAGGTTGGTAGTTTAATTGGATAAACTTATGCTATTGGTCTGGAAGAGACCTAACTGTGGAAACTTTGTATTGGCGGGCCCTGATTCAGCTCATCACAATTGGATGAAAGGGAGGTGACATGGCCTAGAGGCCACATCTCGAGACTTTGTTTTTAGCATCACAAATAATGGAAAAGATGATCGGGAAGCAAGCCAACTGGGCTCACAGCTCAGATGCAGGGATCCTTACTATTGATCGGAGTGGATCCCATGCGACAACTCATCCCTAAGGCAAAAATCCTGTAAGTTAGGAAGGGGAAACTTACAACAGAATGTGGGATGACTTGACATAGGATATTGTGGAACTACCATGTGGTGGGCCAATCGAAAGCAAAGGTCGTGTGGAGGTGTGGCCCACCAATCCACATAAACCCAAGGATTCTTCCCCGAAAGCACAAAAGTGCATGTTACAGGAGTGTCGAGGTGTTGGAATCGAGATGACATAACCCAGAGGTCTTACCCCAGAGGCACAAAGAGGAACATGCGTAGGAAATGTCGGGATAATGTGGCGAGGTGAGTTGGCACGAGATGAGGTGATGTTGTAACAGCATGGACCATGTTAGCGCTTGAAATTTCACCTCAGGCTGAGAAAGGTAAACCTCAAGGCAACATCAAACCACTTCGCCTCGTAGCTAGCCCTACGGGGCGGGAGAGGGCTCTCTCCGGTCTATCTCGGTGAGATCTTCAATGGATGAGATGACCAATAGGGTAACACTAATTTTAGGCTAGTAAACTGATCAAAAGGTTGATTTGGGGTTTTTTAGGGTTTTTGGTGGCAAATTGAGGGGATGGCAATTTTGGGTGCGGGGATTGGACACAGTTTCTGCAGGGGATTCTTTGGGGCGAGGTAGGAGACAGTATTGATGCCTTTGATTGAGGTGGATGGTTAGGAATGATAGGTGAGGAGCTAAGGAGAGCAAACAATAACTTTGAATTCTCCTTAAACAGTAGAAAACATTGAAATTAAACAAACTTAAAAGCAGAGCATGACAGCCATGAATTCTTACTTTAACACTTCGTTTGCTTAATGTGCAGAAGGAAAAGAAAGGAAATGATTCACATAACACACTTACAAGTACATAGAGAAACACACCATCAATACATGTAACCACAAGAATCCCAAAAAGGACTGCAAAACCCTGGTCTTCCTTAGCCAAAAATTGCAGAGATACAGTGAATAATACAATGATAGCTTCTCCCTCAAGAGTCCAACCATGAAAATGAGCAAGAAAGTACATAATATAGATCATCTAACCTCTTTCCCTGCCTCCATGGGTCGAGCTCACTATCCTAGGAGTTGTTTCAACCACTTCTAAACTAAGCACTACAAACTAGGCAGTCAAAACAACTTGCCTCTATAAGCTAGGAAACCAATTCATTCATTTAATTTTCACCTTTTTCATGAATGAATCTTCTAGAAGAGGTACATAAGTGTAAAAGTGTCATAAAAGTAAATTAATTACATCAAATAGGATAATAATCCACCCCAAAAATTCAAACAGGGTCAAACTGCGTTTTTCTGAGCTGTACACTGAAATTTGGAGAAATTTGCCTGACGGGTCGCGCACCTCTGCCTGACGGGTCGCGCGCCTTTGGGACCACTTCTAGGGCACTTCCAGGTGTCCAAATTGAGAAAGCGTAGGCTTGTTGGAAAGGTCTGTGAGCCTAATTTCCAACCCAACTGGAATTTCTGAATTTGGTGGTCATTTGCCCCTCCAAAATTGCAATCTCCCAAGACTGCTTTCTGTGTCTCAAAAATGTGGCAGAAAGTCATTTTTTGCTTGTTTTTTGACTTTCTGGAGGCCCAAAACTTCATAAAATCTCTTGTCCATTAATGAGCATATGTAAATTCTCATGAAAAATCTGGAAATGCTGAGTTTTTGCAAAATGGAGTTGCCAGGATGAAGGGTCGCGCGGGGGGTGAGACCCGTTAATGGACAAAACCTGTAAATTGCCTGAAAAATCAAAATTGACCCAAAAATGCTCCAAAATTCTTGGGATTTGTGCTGTGGCTAGGCTATTTAGTGCCATGCTCAGTCAAAGAGGCTTTGGCCAAAATTTGGAGTGGATCAGGCCTTTTCCGTCGTTTTAGTGCCTTGGCCAACCTCCTTGGATTTGGCGATTGCAATTTTGAAATTTCTCTAAAACCATGACACCTGTGTAAAAAGTGAAGGAAGTTTTTCTTCTTTGGCATGTTGTGGAAAAAAAAATCTCTCATTTTTCCAAAATTCATCTTCTATTGCTCGAAACATCATTTGAGTGCAACGTATCCCGATGTGTGGAACGAGGGATTTTGTCGAAATGAAGCGAAATGAAGGGGATAAGGGGCTTCTAAATTCTTGGGGAAATTTTTGGAAGTAGGGAGGGATGTTAGGAAGTAGGGGAAAGTGGAACCTCAGATATCGAGCGAGGGGAAGGGGTCCAAAAGGGCAAAACACATGCCAAACCTAGAAAATTGCCAGGTTGTAGCTAGAAACTAGGGTTTGTGCAAAAATGAGGAATTTGGGGGATCTCAGTGATGGGAAGCATTTGATAAGGTACATGAAGGATAGGGGAAGGTGTATGAACATCTGGATACAAGTTTTGCCATTGATTTGACCGTCCACGAGAAATCGCCTTCAAAACCCTAGGAGAGGGAAATGACCTTACCTAGGCGCAACTGAAGCATGAACAAGGTGCAAAATGACTCATTAGACACTGAGATGATAATGAAAACCCTATGAATGATGATAGACTCAGCTGAATAGTGACATATATGGGCCTTTGGGCAACTTTGAAAAGAGTGGGAGCAAACCCTAGAACTAATGCCTAGTGACCAAATTTTGCTTGAAAACTCTTTGAGATGACAAAATTTGACTTGGAAACTCTGAGACCACTTTGTAAGAGCATATTTGATCACTGGAGGAAGGCTGGAAGACTGACACTAACATTGGCTCCAATGGGGATGGTATCTCCTTGGAGATGCCAAGAACCTTAGACCTCTGGGAGAGCAGACGAGTGCTTTCAACCATTGGGCGATGGAGTCATTATTTCGACAAATGACACAAGACTTTGACTCATTTATTGACTGAAACTTGATTCAAACCAACTCAATTATGAAACCTACATGACTGAAAACTGACTCACAAATGACTCATGACTGACTTAACTAAAATAAAAACTTACAAAGCTTATTGAAGGGCAGCAGTCCATCAAGATTTGAAATCATGATGACAACCACCTGTGTTTCTTACAAGACAATATACATCAAACTATATCAAAATGCCAATGCAACCAATCAAGAAGATGGCTTCTTGACTAATTCTTCCTATCAAATCTTCTGGTCAACAATGAATACTGGTAACTGGGCATCCAAAAACATAGTTGACCATGATCTCCTTCATCACTGAATACTGCAATAATCACCTTCATTGCTGGCTGCAACAAACTTGCTAGAGGATCGTGAAAAACATGAAGATTTTCCACTGCCACCTCCTGCTGAAAGATCAAGGTGTCCTTTGTTTCAAATTCTGATCTGCCTTCATCATGTGCTTCAGTAAAAGTATACTCATAAGCTTCAAAAAACTCCGAACAAATGGATGAGCAGATCTCTTCTTGGAAAAACATTTCAACACATGAAACATGTGAAGAATCTGAAAGGTAATACTGTATGCTCTGATCTTCTGTAGTTTGACAATATGGTGGGTCATCTTCAAATGATATGACAGCCGGATTATCATCTTCGTGAAGGAAAACATTATCTATTTGTTGATCTACAAGGCAGTCATCTTTTTCAACAGAGGAAGAAGTTTTCCCAACACTTTCTTGACTATGTGTGCACTGCAAATCTGTTGTAGCTTGGGCTGTAACAAGACCTTTCAAGAGCTGATCTATCTCCTCTTCAGACAAAGGAGACAATGCCTTTTGTTTTCTTCTGCTTGAACAGTAATTATCTTCATACGATAGGGCACTCAAACTATCATTTATTGCTGAACTATTGAAAGGAGATTCATCACTTACTTGCACAAAGATCTCACCTTGCTGTTCATGAACATCTGAATCCAAAATTATTTCTATGATCTCAACAGCAGAGCTCTCTTTGATGGGCTTCAGCACAAGATATGCTTGGTCATCATAATTTGAATCTAGTTCTGAAGTAGTTGACTTGATTGCATCACATGAATCTTGACTACCCTACACGATGTCTTCTTCTGTGGGCAGATCTGAAATAGAACCCTCTCTTTCATCATTTTCAGCCATATGGCCATCTTCAAGCTGCTGATCTTGATTCTGCTGCAAAATTTCTCGACCATCTTGATAGGTATCCACTAGGTTCTCTTCATGTTGCTGAAATGGATTCTCATACAAAGCCTCCATGATCTCAACATCCATAAAATTATCATCTTCATAATATTTCTCAAGGCTTTCAATAAAACTATAAGCATGCTTGCAACAGTCATGAACCGAATTTAATGATGGATAAGATGCTTGATATCTTTCAATGAACAAGGCATGAAAATCCTTTAAACAGTAAATACAAGCAGGCAGCAAACTTTCATACCATGATTGGGCTTTACCTTCCAGAGTGGCCAAGAATATCTTCATCAAGCAATCTTCAGGAAAATCCACCTTCAACTTGCGAATATGCATATGAAATCTAACTAGATGTAAAGCAGCATCCTTCTTACCATCATAATTAAATATAGGCAGATTCCTTGACCAGTCTACCTTTGGAATTTTATTTGGAAAACCAGGGATGTGATCTCGGCTCAAGGGAGCATATCTTCTTGCAATCCGATCCATCTTGAAAAGCTCAAAGCTACTGATCTCTCTGCAGTGAAGTCACCATGAAGCATTGATCTCTAGAGTTTTTAGTGAAGGAGTCGCCAGTGAATGATTTCAGCCTTGTCAGTGTCTGATCGTTGTCCACTATCAACAATCAGATCTGCACTTGATACATGTACTGGGGTAAAATGCAAATGAAGTGTTGTACTCACAAGCTCACGGAGATTGACTGAAGCAGCGTTTATCTACTTCCGCTTATGCAAAGCAAAAGCGTTTCGAAGGCTACCTGGCATAACTTCAGGCTCCATCTAAGACTTATGAAACAAACACATCAACCCACAAACAATTTGTTCTCCCCAGTATGGTCGCCAATATGTTAGCGCTTGAAATTTCACCTCAGGCTGAGAAAGGTAAACCTCAAGGCAACATCAAACCACTTCGCCTCGTAGCTAGCCCTGCGGCGCGGGAGAGGGCTCTCTCCTGTCTATCTCGGTGAGATATTCAATGGATGAGATGACCAATAGGGTAACACTGATTTTAGGCTAGTAAACTGATCAAAAGGTTGATTTGGGGTTTTTTAGGGTTTTTGGTGGCAAATTGAGGGGATGGCAATTTTGGGTGCAGGGATTGGACACAGTTTCTGCAGGGGGTTCTTTGGGGCGAGGTAGGAGACAGTATTGATGCCTTTGATTGAGGTGGATGGTCAGGAATGACAGGTGAGGAGCTAAGGAGAGCAAACAATAACTTTGAATTCTCCTTAAACAGTAGAAAACATTGAAATTAAACAAACTTAAAAGCAGAGCATGACAGCCATGAATTCTTACTTTAACACTTCGTTTGCTTAATGTGCAGAAGGAAAAGAAAGGAAATGATTCACATAACACACTTACAAGTACATATAGAAACACACCATCAATACATGTAACCACAAGAATCCCAAAAAGGACTGCAAAACCCTGGTCTTCCTTAGCCAAAAATTGCAGAGATACAGTGAATAATACAATGATAGCTTCTCCCTCAAGAGTCCAACCATGAAAATGAGCAAGAAAGTACATAATATAGATCATCTAACCTCTTTCCCTGCCTCCATGGGTCGAGCTCACTATCCTAGGAGTTGTTTCAACCACTTCTAAACTAAGCACTACAAACTAGGCAGTCAAAACAACTTGCCTCTATAAGCTAGGAAACCAATTCATTCATTTAATTTTCACCTTTTTCATGAATGAATCTTCTAGAAGAGGTACATAAGTGTAAAAGTGTCATAAAATTACATTAATTACATCAAAGAGGATAATAATCCACCCCAAAAAGTCAAACAGGGTCAAACTGCGTCTTTCTGAGCTGTACACTGAAATTTGGAGAAATTTGCCTGACGGGTTGCGCGCCTCTGCCTGACGGGTCGTGCGCCTTTGGGACCACTTTTGGGGCACTTCCAGGTGTCCAAATTGAGCAAGCGTAGGCTTTTTGGAAAGGTTTGTGAGCCTTTGGGACCACTTTTGGGGCACTTCCAGGTGTCCAAATTGAGCAAGCGTAGGCTTTTTGGAAAGGTTTGTGAGTCTACTTTCCAACCCAACTAGAATTTCTGAATTTGGTGGTCATTTGCCCCTCCAAAATTGCAATCTCCCAAGACTGCTTTCTGTGTCTCAAAAATGTGGCAGAAAGTCATTTTTTGCTTGTTTTTTGACTTTCTGGAGGCCCAAAACTTCATAAAATCTCTTGTCCATTAATGATCATATGTAACTTCTCATGAAAAATCTGGAAATGCTGAGTTTTTGCAAAATGGAGTTGCCAGGATGAAGGGTCGCGCGGGGGGTGAGACCCGTTAATGGACAAAACCTGTAAATTGCCTGAAAAATCAAATTGACCCAAAAATGCTCAAAATTTCTTGGGATTTGTGTTTTGGCTAGGCTATTTAGTGCCATGCTCAGTAAAAGAGGCTTTGGCCAAAATTTGGAGTGGATCGGGCCTTTTCCGTCGTTTTAGTGCCTTGGCCAACCTCCTTGGATCTGGCGATTGCAATTTTGACATTTCTCTAAAACCATGACACCTGTGAAAAAAGTGAAGGAGGTTTTTCTTCTTTGGCATGTTTTGGACAAAAACCTCTCTCAGGTTTCCAAAATTCATCTTCTATTGCTCTGAAACATCATTGGAGTGCAACGTATCCCGATGTGTGGAACGAGGGATTTTGTCGAAATGAAGCGAAATGAAGGGGATAAGGGGCTTCTAAATTCTTGGGGAAATTTTTGGAAGTAGGGAGGGATGTTAGGAAGCAGGGGAAAGTGGAATCTTAGAGATCGAGTGAGGGGATGGGGTCCAAAAGGGCAAAACACAGGCCAAACCTAGAAAATTGCCAGGTTGTAGCTAGAAACTAGGGTTTGTGCAAAAATGAGGAGTTTGGGGGATCTCAGTGATGGGAAGCATTTGATAAGGTACATGAAGGATAGGGGAAGGTGTATGAACATCTGGATACAAGTTTTGCCAATGATTTGACCGTCCACGAGAAATCGCCTTCAAAACCCTAGGAGAGGGAAATGACCTTACCTAGGCGCAACTGAAGCATGAACAAGGTGCAAAATGACTCATTAGACACTAAGATGATAATGAAAACCCTATGAATGATGATAGAATCAGCTGAATAGTGACATAGATGGGCCTTTGGGCAACTTTGAAAAGAGTGGGAGCAAACCCTAGACCTAATGCCTAGTGACCAAATTTTGCTTGAAAACTCTTTGAAATGACAAAATTTGACTTGGAAACTCTGAGACCACTTTGTAAGAACATATTTGATCACTGGAGGAAGGCTGGAAAGACTGACACTAATAGACCATTCAGAAGCAAGATTCATGCGAAGGTATGGCCCACTAACCATGTGTCCTAAGGATCCCACCCTGGAAGTGCACAGAGGTGCATTTAAGAGAAATATCGGGTGTTGATATCAGGATGGCGTGTCCCGACAGCCCCCACCTCGGAGGTGAAAGGGAGAGCAAATATGGAAAGTGTTGGGATAAGGAATTGTGGGATGGCTTGGTTGGTCGACACAGTGGTAGGGGTCGGAGAGGTGGGGCCCTGACCTGATGTCAGGCATACATAAGGAAACTTGATGTGGTTTCGCAGGAAACCGAAACCCACTTCCGAGTGGTGCCATTGGTGGGTTTCAAAATGGGCCTGACCCTGTCGGAGTGAATATGCGTTGTTGATCCAGCGAAAAGCCGTTTCCTCTCATCACCCAATCTGATGGGTAACCTCCTCATAAACCTTATGCATGTTACCCTATCATAGTAGTGAATGATAGCTCCACTATTCAGATGTATGGAGATTCACCTAGAAGTTGCACAGTTATTATGTGATGTTAGCGGGGCCACCACATCAATGGACGATGAAGATCACCAGAGATATGATGACAAAGGTGAATTGAAACACCCCCATTTAGAGTCAGTGGAAGGAAGAGGGGAAAGGGTTGCACAATTTACATTAGTCCTTGGATGGGCAGAGATATTGTGGATCACCCAATGGAGGCATTGGAACCCTAGGCCAAATTATTGCGATGGGGTGTTTTATATATATATATATATATATATATATATATATATATATATATATATACATGATGAGGAAAAAAATATGGAACAAATCCCATTTCTCTAACAACATAAGAGGGATTGGACTATTAGTAGCAACACCCCACTGGGGTAGGTGGTGGTGGTTGTTATAGGTGGTATCGGAGCATCTAGTTTCAACACTTGGACTAGATGGGTTCTATCATGAGAAAGTGATGAATTTCATAACTTAACTTTAAAACAATTGTTTAGGTGTTAAAATTCAGTCTAAATAAACTAATTGTAGGCCTAATTGGTGGATTAGCTTGGTGATCTATTTAGAATAACAGGAGAATTAAACAATTGACATGTTTAAATAAACTAAAAGTTTTGCTGAAAGTTGGAGAATATTGTGAATTTTGTAAGCATGTACATTACCTTTTAATGATTTATTGTTTTGTTAATAACCATGTACTAATTTGGATTGTTCGCTGCAAATAGTCCATTGCAGCAGCTTTGTAAGAGCAAGACCATGGGCGTAATTTGTTGTTTATTTATTAATTATGTGCTAATAGTTGTAATTGTTGTTATATGATTGATGCATATGAAATACTAAATAAAATTGGCATACTAACATGGCTGATTTGTCACAACGGAGAGATCCAATGAAGTGAACTCACATCATGGAAGTGAAAGGGTCATGGCCAATGGAGAGGAAATATCAGTTGACCAAGGGAGAGTGGATCACTATCCAGATTCAATGGATACCTTGAGAATCCTAAGGGCTCAAGTTAAAAAATTTAAGGCAGATAATTTGACGTTAGTGAGATCTAAAGAGATATAAACTGAGATAAATGTAGTCATTCCACAAAGTCTTTCAGATTTGTAGACACAAAGGCAACTTGAGATGAGGGCTAGTCATAGATACAGGAGGAGCCCTCGGGTGTCACAAGAGAAAACCAATGGTGTAGATGATATCAGGTCCAAGAAGAGGCATAGAAAGGAAAGTGAGGATACGGTATCAAAAAATGCTCCATTGAGCACTCCAAAAGGAATAACCAACACTTATTTGCATCATCCTAGCAGACCATCTAGTACTGCTAGTAGGAGGCACCATCATCATCATCAGGGAAGAAAGGAAAAGGATTACATGCCTAAGGAATTCAAGAAATACAAGCCACCCACACTTGATGGGGATATGAAGAAATTAGAAGAGGTAAAATCTTGGGTGTTGGTTATGACAATTTTTTTTAGAATTTATGAATATTCTGAAAAATATGAAAGCTAGGATTTCCACCCACACCTTGAAGGGAAAAGTAGATATATGGTGGGAAGACTTAAAAAATGTTAGAGGCATTGTTGAGAAAGATTTGACATGGGAGGAATTTGAAAATCTCTTCAGAGAACAATACTTGTCTGAGTGCAACTATGATGGAAAAGCAAAAGAGTTTTATGAACCCAAGATGGGGAAATTAACAGATGATGAATATGTCACTAAATTCTTGGAACTATTGAGGTATGTGCCATATCTCAAAGATGAGAAATCCAAGATTCAAACATTTTTTAGTGGATTTCATATGACATTTAGAGACAAAATTGAGTTGTGGGAACCTCAAACTCTGAAAGATGTTATTAAGAATTTGAAAAACTTCTATGATAAAACAAAAGGTAGGTCGGAAATAAAGTGTGACTGAAAGGCGAGGAACATCGCTGTAATTAAGAATAATTGGCCTAAGAAAAGTTTATAAAAGAGGAAAGGTAAGCACCTGGCTCACACAAATCAATTTTAGCAGAAAGCTAATCTTGTTGTTAAGAGAAGTACGTAGAAGCCAACATAAGGGCGACTCAAGCTTGAAGGCCGACAACCATTAAAGTGTTGGACATGTGGTGAAAACCACAACAAAGGTGATTGCCCACACCAACAAAATGGAGCACCAAATATTTACAATGCCCAATAAGCTCGCACAGTGGGTGATGTAGCTCGATATTTACCTAGAATTTATGTAGTCGTAGATAACCACCAAGCATCCATCATTGAGATGGAAGGTAATTTGTGTGATTAAGTTGTCTATATTTTAGTTGATCGAGGTTCTAATTACAACTATATTATCTCAGAGCTTGTGGAAAAATGCAATTCGGTCAAGGAATTGTATGAAGAACCATGGTTGGTTCAATTGGCAACTGGAACCAAAAGAAAAATTAATCATTGGGTGAGATCATGTACATTTGATCTCAGTGGCATGCCTACAAAAACAAATTTGAACATATTTCCATTGGGCGCATACAACATATTATTGGGAATGGATTGGTTGTACTTTCACAAGACCAAAGTGGACTATTATGAAAAGGAAATCAAAATATTATATGAGAAAGGAGAAAGAAGAGTCTTGCAGGGCAGGAAAAAAGCCTACTTCAGTGAGGTTGATCACAGCCATGTAGGCCAAGTGCAGTAGTAGAAAACGGTACATGTTTGATCTAAAAATGCATTGATTCATCACTAGATATTTTGCAAGTATAAAATTTGGGTCTTCGAATGTGCATAAATAAGTTTCAAAAGAACTTAAATATGAAACGAAAACATTTCAAACTCAAAATGACAAAAATGAAAAGAAAAAACCATGTGATAACGAATTTCACCCCTCTTGGGCTACGTCTTTGAGCCTTGCTCCAAAGGCTATGCCGCTTTTGTCATCTAGGCTACAAAATGAGTACATAAAATAATTTGTCTCATAGAGTAGATTTGATGTTAGAGTGGAATTGTTTCCCTTCAAGAGACGTTCTCCTTCAGAGAACTTTCGCTCACAATCTAACTCCTTTATACAAATAAAATATGGTGCCAAAACAAAAAGGACTCTCTCACTGAACATGGCAACAGGTACTAGTACTCATTTTGAGATGCATAAATTTGACTGCCTTCAAAAGAAGTGTCATCATATTCTTTCTCAAAGCAAAATTAAGAATAGAATGAAAAATAGGTTGCTCCAATGAATAAACTGATGCTGCCACTACGTCTGGAATGCCTCAAAACCCCTTTCTGGGCTATTGAAGCACACAAAGACCTCCCTATGGCCTCAAAAATCCAAAAACGGTCTCTACTGCAAATATAAAAAGGCTTGACTCTACAAACCATTCAAGGCGGCAACCTCCTTTACATTACACAAATGAATAATTCTTGGATGATACAAATGACAAAACCTCCTTTCTATATATAGGAGTCTAAGGGGTCACAATATAACCAAGCCAACCTAACAATAATAATATAAAGGCACAAAAATAACAATAGAGGGATTCTATGGGGCACAGTAATAACAATATGGGGACAATAGGGGCACAACAATATTAATAAGGGATACAACTACAATAGTAATGGGGGCATCACTAGTGTTATAGGGACCTAACATATTACTTCCACAGAACTTGCATGGATGTGTCCTTTTAATCAACTCCATGACAAAATTTTGATAAGAAGATGACCTACCTTCCGAGTCACTAATGGAATTACTTGTCTTCTTGCCTTTACGATCTTGCATCTTCTTCGAAATTTGTTCAAAATGAAATGAGAAAAAACAATCTACTATGTTTCCTTTCTTTCCACAATAGTCGCACAATAGTTGATCAAATCCCAATCCTTCATATTGGGGTCTCTCCTAGACTGATATTGGCTAAAGTCTACCATGGCCATCCTTGTTGAGGCCTTGACCTTGCCGATATCCCATTTTTCTCATTAACTTAATAGAAATTCCTTTGGTATGTTTTTTGAATGATCCAATCTCATGATCACTTGAAGTGTCTTCTATCTCCATTTTTGAATCAATCTTCTGGGATGCCAGTACATAAGAGAGATCCTCGGATGGGCAGGAAAATTTTTCAATTGCTTCTTCCACTAATTGATCTTTTGGAGTAGCACATGGATATGAAATTTCTTCATCTGACTGTTGACAAAATGGATAAACTTAATTATCTTCAACAATAGATGGACTTTTGTTAGATTTTAAGCTTCTGTGGTAGTTTTTTGGAGTAGCATGATCCGGATTATCCACAATATCATGTTCATTCTGTCGACGTTTCAAACCCCAAAGGGGGTCCATCATCAAGACTAATTTTGATAGAATATGAATGATAGTTACTTGAGAGAAGAATCTTGCGACCAGAGTATAATTGCAGGTCGGCAGTTCTCCTCTCAATTTTTATCCTTAAGATTTCGAGAAGACAGATCTCATTCCATGTATCCCCTCCGTATAGGGAAGTTATGTTAGATTTTAAGCTTATGTGGTAGTTTTTTGGAGTAGCATGATCTGGATTATCCACAGTATCATGTTCATTCTGTCGACATTTCAAACCCCAAAGGGGGTCCATCATCAGGACTAATTTTTATAGAATATGAATGATAGTTCCTTCAGAGAATAATCTTGCAACCAAAGTATAAATAAACGCCGACCCTCATATATATATGTTGCAGGTCGGCAGTTCTCCTCTCAATTTTTATCCTTAAGATTTCGAGAAGATAGATCTCATTCCATGTATCCCCTCTATATAGGGAAGTTATGTTAGATTTTAAGCTTCTGTGGTAGTTTTTTGGAGTAGCATGATCCGGATTATCCACAATATCATGTTCGTTCTGTCGATGTTTCAAACCCCAAAGGGGGTCCACCATCAAGACTAATTTCGATAGAATATGAATGATAGTTCCTTGAGAGAAGAATCTTGCGACCAGAGTATAATTGCAGGTCGGTAGTTCTCCTCTCAATTTTTATCCTTAAGATTTCAAGAAGACAGATCTCATTCCATGTATCCCCTCCGTATAGGGAAGTTATGTTAGATTTTAAGCTTCTATGGTAGTTTTTTGGAGTAGCATGATCTGGATTATCCACAGTATCATGCTCGTTCTGTCGACGTTTCAAACCCCAAAGGGGGTCCATCATCAAGACTAATTTTGATAGAATATGAATGATAGTTCCTTGAGAGAAGAATCTTGCAACTAGAGTATAAATAAACGCCGACCCTCATATATATATATGTTGCAGGTCGGCAGTTATCCTCTCAATTTTCATCCTTAAGATTTCGAGAAGACAGATCTCATTCCATGTATCCCCTCTATATAGGGAAGTTATGTTATATTTTAAGCTTCTTTGGTATTTTTTTGGAGTAGCATGATCCGGGTTATCCACGGTATCATGTTCATTCTGTTGACGTTTCAAACCCCAAAGCGGGTCCATCATTAGGACTAATTTTGATAGAATATGAATGATAGTTCCTTGAGAGAAGAATCTTGTGACTAGAGTATAAATAAATGCCAACCCTCATATATATATGTTGTCTAAGCGATTTCCCCTATTTCGAATTTCCTGCATGGCTTGGATCCTCACTTATACCTTGTTTATCTTCTTGCAACACCTGCACCATTCGTCGTAATTTAGCATTCTCCTACCAATATTGTTGGTTAAAATCATCCAACTCTTGTAATCAAACTTGCTTCAGGCTTTTCTCCATTGCAAAATAAACCTACAATACTTTAGCAACACAGTCTCTGATACCAAAATTTGATATGAAAATGGATTGATTCATCTCTAGATATTTTGCAAGTATAAAATTTGGGTCTTCAAATGTGCATAAACAAGTTTCAAAAGAACTTAAATATGAAACAAAAACATTTGAAACTCAAAATGATAAAAATGAAAAGAAACAACATTTTGATAACATATTTCACCCCTCTTGGGCTACGTCTTCAGGCTCTACTCCAAAGGCTAGGTCGCTTTATGGATCTCAGCTGCAAAATGAGTACATAAAATTATTTGTCTCATAAAGTAAATTTGATGTTGGAGTGGCATTGTTTCCCTTCAAGAAATGTTCTCCATAAAAGAACTCTCACTCACAATCTGACTCCTTTATACAAATAAAATATGGTGCCAAGACAAAAAGGACTCTCTCGCTTAATGTGGCAATAGGTCCTGGTACTCATTCCAAGATCAAAAGCATAAATTTCACTGCTTCCAAAACAAGTGTCGTTGTCAACTTTCATAAAAACCACACCGACAATATACTAAAAAATAGGTTGCTCTGATGAAAAAAATGATGTTGCCACTACATCCGGAATGCCTCAAAAACCATATCTAGGCTCTTGAAGCACTGAAAAAGACCTCCCTATGGCCTCAAAAAGACAAAAATAGTCTCTGTTGCAAATATAAAAAGGCTTGACTCCACAAACCATTCAACAAAATGTGTTATAGCCCAATGGTTGATCACTTTGCTTATATAGCCCCAGGTTTGGGGTTCGATCCACATATGGCCTGATTTCATTGAATGTATTGCAGGAGGTCATATAACATATATGGTTTGAATATATTTTTAAAAAAATATTATGGTGGCATGGTCTAGGGACCCACTTCCATTACACGCCACATGTAACCATACCTCATATGTGTCGATGTTAACATTGGAGCCAAGTCACCTCGCTAACATCAGCAATCGTACTGCCATGTTGACATGCTGACATTATCATCTTCCATATCACCTACCACTGGGAACAAATTGACATCATGTTGATGTCATCATGCCATGTGTCACCTTCCAACTGGTCCACATCGGCCCCTGATGATGTCATCCTGACATCATTGTATGGATCTACCAAGTCAACGTATGGTTGCCACATGTCTCCACCAAAAGATGCCACATTTCCAATCCATATAGTGCAACGTCACCTTTGTGGGACCTACTTTGACCTCCTTTGTACTTGGTCCCAAAAACTTTGATTTCCCATATCTTCTTCATATGGCCTCTGTTTTATGTGTCGTTTGCATTGGTGGATTCAACTCGACAAGCTATATAATCTTACCCTAGTTTCATGACGATCTGAAATACTTCATTTTTATGCTTTTCAAGATCAATTGTTATCCATCTGGCGTTGAATTTTTCCTGGACATGACCATTTTGGTCTCATAACATGACTAGAGATAACCATATTAGTTTACAATATGACTAGTCTCAATTTGTTCAACTATTAAGAACCACCTAGATCATGCCTCCCTACTAAAAAGACTTTTGGTCCACCAAAAGTTTATTATTTCAATGGAATTATTACATCAATCATCAGATACTTTAACATTATAGACTCTATTACAGACTCAACTAGACTTAGTGATGTGATTTATATCTAACAAATCACTTTATTATAGACTCAATGACAATCACGCATAAGGCATGAAATCTACCCATTTCCAAGTAAGCAATCCATCTTTGGCTGATGATGACTTACAATATTCCTTCTAAGCTTCTTTTGCTTCCTCTCATCCTAATTCTGTTGTTATCGATTCTCTTGATAACATCGAACATGTAATCTTTGAATGTCCTCTTAGTTTACACTGTGAACAAACTCTTTGTCCTAAGTCTGTCATGGTCGTCTTCTTGCTCGATCTACCCGAGCTCCGTCTTGATTATGTAGATTCCTCCTCTAATGGTACTGACCACACTAAAGTCTTTCCTGGACGTTTCTTCACTCGCAATGTTGTATCATCCTTTTGCAGAATACTCCTTGTTGCATGGACCTTTTTTCCATAGACTTTTTGCTTCAAGCATTTAGTTACACAATGGGTATTACTTCCGCAAAAAGTGCATGGATGTGTCCTTTTAATGACCTCCATGACAAAATTTTGATAAGAAGATAACTCACCTTTCGAGTCACTGCTAGAATTACTCGTCATCTTTCCTTTACGATCTTGCATCTTCTTCAGAATTTGTTGGGAATGCAATGAGAAAAAACAATCTGCTATGTTCCCTTTCTTTCCACAATAGTCGCATACTATTTGATCAAATCCCAATCCTTCATATTGGGGTCTCTCCTAGACTGATATTGGTTGAAGTCTACCATGGCCATGCTTGTCAAGGCCTTGACCTTGCTAATACCCCATTTTTCTAATTAACTTAATATAAATTCCTTTGGTATGTTTTTTGAATGCTCCAATATCATGATCACTTGAAGTGTCTTCTATCTCCATTTATAAATCCATCTTCTAGGGTGCCAGTACATAAGAGAGATCCTCATATGGTGAGGATAAAGTGTCAATTGCTTCTTCCACTAATTTATATTTCATAGTAGCACATGGATATGAAATTTCTTCATCCAACTACTGATGAAATGGGTAAACTTAATTATCTTCAACAATAGATGGACTTCTCTCTAAGGGATTTCCCCTATTTCAACTTTCCTGCATGGCATGGATCCTCGCTTGCCCTTTGTTTATCTTCTTGCAATGCTTGCACCATTCATTGTAATTTAGCATTCTCCTACTGATATTGTTGGTTAAAATCTTCTAGCTCTTTTAACCTAACTTTATTCATTCTTTTTCCCATTCCAAAATCAACCTACAATACTTTAACAATGCAATCTCTAATACCAAAATTTGATCTGAAAATGGATTGATTCGTCTCTAGATATTTTGCAAGTATAAAATTTGGGTCTTCAAATGTGCATAAACAAGTTTCAAAAGAACTTAAATATGAAACAAAAACATTTGGAACTCAAAATGACAAAAAGGAAAAGAAACAACCATTTGATAACATATTTCACCCCTCTTGGGTTACATCTTCGAGATATACTCCAAAGGCTAGGTCACTTAATTGATCTCCACTACAAAATGAGTACATAAAATTATTTGTCTCATAGAGTAAATCTGATGTTGGAGTGCCATTGTTTCCCTTCAAGAAATGTTCTCCATCAGAGAACTCTCACTCACAATCTGACTCATTTATACAAAGAAAATATGGCGCCAAGACAAAAAGGACTCTCTCACTAAACATGGCAATAGGTATTGGTACTCATCCTAAGATCAAAAGCATAAATTTCACTGCTTCGAAAACAAATATCGTTGTCGGTTGTTGGGAGCGAGATCCCCTAAGGGCAGTTTTGGGGCTAAAATCCCATATTGGAGTTAAATTTTGTAATAAAATAGTAAAGTCTCCACATTTTGTGGTCACTGAGCACGAAGGTGTTATGTTTCATAAAGGATAGCTCACCCTTAGTTTTGTAAAGTAAAGTCGGTTGTAAGAGATCTACCCATGGTCCGTGGACCATGGGATTATATAAAAAGAGCTAAGCTCTAAGTAGTTTTGGAGATAGAGTGATGAATAATGTAAGAGAGTTGTAGCTCTGAAGTAAGAAGTCTAAGTCTTGGGTTGTAGCGTAGGTAGAGGCTCTGCAGCTGAGTGCGCAGAGGCCTAGGGTAGAAGTCCGCAGCTGAGTGCGCAGAGGCCTAGGGTAGAAGTCCGCAGCTGAGTGCGCAGAGGCCTAGGGTAGAAGTCCGCAGCTGAGTGCGCGGACCCCTGCAGCTGTGTGCATAGGGTGGATAGAGTCTGTAAACATTTGGAAGATATTAATAAAGAGAGATATTATGCAATTTCTTTGTCTTTGTTTTGTTGATGCATCTGATACTTTATGTATGAATTTCCTTTATTGTGCTTATATGATGTGTGAATGATCATAATTACATTGAATAATTGAACGCATTTACGAATATCTGTTTACACGGTGTTAACTATAATTGTTTGATAAGATAAGAAAGTCACTTAGATTAATTAGGGAATTTGTATAGCTCGTTGCCTTAGCAGTGCGAAAGTACCTGAGCAGCAGGCTAGGGCTGCACGAAGATCGTTAGTACCCTTTCGCGGAGGTACTGAAGGCTGGAATAGAGGGCTCGTCTCAAAAGCTCTAGAGCGTAGCAACCTGCGCGAAGGAAGGAATAGAGGGAATCAAACAACATCACAACCATCTCACAGTGTGAAAACTTGGTTCCGACATCCCCCCATACTACTTCAAGTGAGACTTCGATCCGCGCTCCGTCGACTGATGCCGAAAGGGCCAGTAGTGTAGGGATTTGTTTAGCTAATTAACAATGAACCTAGGTCAAGTCCCCTCAAGCCAACAAATGGTTCCGTTGCCAGGACTAGAATCTACATAAGGGATGTGTGATGTCGTATCACTGGAATCCAACTAAAAAGATGATCGAAGCTTAGTTGGATAGGAAGATCCACGAATTTGCAGCGCAGGATAACAGAAACATGTGACTGACAAAGGAACAGTGGTTGGACAAATACATGTATACAGAGATTCACGAGATGTTTTTATTCTCCTTCCCTATTGAGCTATACGAGTGGATTGCGAAACCAGAAGATAGCCAAGGAAGGTGGAAACTTGACGGTCCTGTTGTGTGGACCCTAGAGCTAATGCAGAAATTGGAAGCATCAAAGGATAAGATCGCCCACATTGTTGATCATTGGATCGATCACGTCATAGGAGGATTTGTGACTGAATTCACGGTTGACACCTCAGTCAACTACAGCGAGGCGGAGCGGCGCTTTTTCAAAAGACCGTGAGGTAAGTACGTAAAATCTTTCAATACTTGGATTAAAATGATATTGTGCAAAAAATGGGTTATGTAGCTACCTTGATTTTTGGGACTACATGAAGTAGAAAAACTTACAGGAACGAAGGAAAAAAGGGTTCGGAGTATAGTCCATTGATTTCACCTCTGCGAGGTGACAAGGAAGAAAGAGTGAAGGTTTCTCCGCGAAGTGCTATTTAGTTAATAAGACAAGGAATCTTGTGAATAACACCTACACGCACACCACCTCCGACCTCACCAACATCGCCTCCAACTTCACCCGTACCACCTCCACCTCCACCATAGTTCAGTATGGCAATACAGTGAAGCTTTCTTTGTTCAAAGGCTTGGGAAATGAGGACCTAGACCAATTCTGGTTCGTTGTAAGAGTTGTATGGGAAGCTCAAGGTATTACAGATGATCATATAAAGAAGGCAATGTTGGTTAGTGGTCGGCAAGATCGGGCTCTAACCTGGTATATTAAATACTCTAATGATAACCCGAATGCTTGGGTGGTATACATTCAAACAACACTGAATAAAGAATTCAGTAGACCTAAATTTGAGGCGCCGCTGATTGTTGGATTCAAAGAAATCGCAATGCAACCAAGTGAGACGCCTTGGGAACTAGATGAGAGGTTGAAATATACAATCTATGAAGACAACATGAACCTAACAGATGGGCAGCATCGCGAGTGGTTTGTTGCTTCGCTCCTACCACACTTAAGGGCTACGCTGTCGCAGTAGAAGATAACCACACAGACGGAGGCCTTGGAAATTTCCATGAGACTACATGAAACTTTGATGCAAGATCCAAATCTAGGAGTTCAGCAGATCCATGTGCAGTTGAAGATACTGTGCCTTGAGATGCAAAGTTTGAAGCAGGACAGGACAGTTTGACCAAAAGTGCGTGAGGAGGTATGGTGCTTGAAATGAAAGAGTTAGGGACACGACAAGGACCATTTCCCAGTCTTTGCAAACTATATTGCAAGAGGGGGACCGATGCCTTTAAGGCCAGAAGTTGTTGGGTCCCTATAATACTAGTGATTACCCCATTATTATTGTAGTTATACCCCTTATTAATATTTTTGTGCCCCTATTTCCCCCATATTGTTATTACTGTGCCCCATAGAATCTCTCTATTGTTATTTTTGTGGCTTTATATTATTATTGTTAGGTCAGCTGGATTATATTGTGACTCCTTAGACTCCTATATATAGAAAGGAGGTTTTTTCATTTGAATCATCCAAGAATTGTTCATTTATGTAATGTAAAGGAGGTTGCCCCCTCGAAGAGGTTGAATTCTAAGGCATTGATCTATCTTTTATATCTTTTCTTGAGTTGGTTTCATAACATTTGGTATCAGAGCTTTGGATTCTAGGGTTTCGCTACTCCAAACAGGTCATCGTGGCATTTTCGCTATAACCTTTTTTCTGCAACGTTTCAAAGTTGCAAAAAAAACCCATTTGAGAAGAAATCGCGCTGAACCTCGGGTCCGAATTTTAGATCCTTTCGCGCTATATTTGCAGAGATATGATCTGAGGAAGTTGGTATTTTTGCAGACTCCTGAATTACATTCCAAACAGGTGACCTGGGGAAAATCGTCATAACTTTCTCTCTAGGGATCGGATTGAAATTTTGTAAGAAGGTAAAGAAAGAGGACGGAATATAGGTTCTTGTAAGCATTTTTCAAATCCAAAGTTCGAAACAGTGACTCGTGGCACGCCGTACAAGTTCACTCTACTGAACTAGTATATAATCAAGTCACTGTGGGAGATTTTGCATAACTCTTCCTTGGAGAATCCAATTTGGGTCAGACTGGTGGCATTGGAAAGAGGACACAAAGAGCTACTGCAATTCAAAAATTTAGAACTAGATGATCAGAAACTGCAGAGATACATCAGAGGCAATATCAAGCTCCTACAAAGTGAAAAAAGGTGTGTAGATTTTCTTAAATTTTTGCTTAAGCTTGGTTTGAAAATTTATTTTGAAGGAATTCAAAGGGCATAATAGAGCATTATTATCGGTAACTGATGCCCCGAGGAAAGAAAATGCAAACACCTAGTAAGGAACCTGAAAGCTCTAGCATGACTCATGAAGAAGAAGAAGAAATGCTATATGATATATCAAAATTACAAGAACAAGTGCAACAAGTGTCACTTGCACAAAAAGCAACAAAATCTAAGATGGATGGTTTAAGGAAAGATGTAGAAGCTAAGATGGATGGTTTAAAGAAAGGTGTAGAAGCTAAGATGGATTGTTTAAAGAAATGCGTAGAAGCTAAAATTGATGGCATGGATGATAAGATGGAAGAATTGAAGATAAATATGAATAAGTTGCTACAAGAAATGGTCACTAAGGGTGAAAGGGTACTAAAGGAAACTCATGATGAGAAAAAAGAAATGTTAATCATGATTCCATAGACTCTAATGTTGGATCGAAGACTCACCATATTCCAAAAATCGATATGAGGAAGTTTGATGGCAAGGATCCCGCCACATGGATATTACAGATGGAGCAATTCTTCGATCTCAATAATGTGCAAAACACACAAAAGGTACGTATGGAAACTTTATATTTGGAACCAAATCAGTTTGTATGGTATCAATGGCTTTGCTCTCGTAAACAATTTATCACTTGGGCAATTTTTACGGAAGAATTGATAGCACATTATGAGGATACAAAAAGCAACACTTTTTTTAGCCAATTGATAAGTCTCAAACAAAAGGGTTCAATAATGGAGCACATTGAGGAGTTCCAAAAATTGAACATAAGGGTAAAAGATATTCCAGAGGAGCATAGGATTGATGTGTTCATAGGGTCTTTAAAGGATAATATCCAACATGATGTTCGCCTTTGGGAACCTGATTCATTAGAGAAGGCATTCAGGTTAGCAAGAAAAATGGAAAGCAAAATTATGGCAACCAGGAAGCATACCACTCACAACTATAAAGACGGAAGTGTTGTTGCCCCTAGTCTTCCACAACCTATAAGGTTGACACCACAACAATTGGAAGAAAAAAGAGCAAAAGGGCTTTGTTACAGTTGTGATAGCAAATACACTAAAGGTCATAAGTGTGCTGAGAAGAAATTATTCTACATAGATTGTGAAGAGGAAGAAGAAAAGGAGCAAGAAAGGTCAAAAGAAGAGGATATACTCCAGGAACAAAGCCTAGATGAAAAACAAATAAATCCGACCATATCTTGTAATGCATTGGCGGGAATTACCACTCCTCAAACCATCAAGATAGAAGGACAAATCAAGAAGAAAAAGGTAATAGTGTTGATTGATTCAGGAAGCACCCACAATTTTATTCATTGTAAGGTAGCAAAAGAATTGAATTGCTTCCTATATCCAGCACCAGAGTGTCAAGTGATGATTGCAAATGGAGGAACAATAAATTGCTCTGGAAAGTGCCATAATATCAAGCTATCCATGGGAGAATATGTATTGACTAGCCCAATGCTTTCCATTCCAATGGGAGGTGTTGATGTTGTACTAGGAGTCCAATGGCTACAATCCTTGGGTACAATAGCTTTTAATTTTCATCAAATTTTCTACGGAAGGAAAGGAAGTTGAATTAAGGGGTATTGCAGGGAAACCAGGAAAGATAATCAGCTCTAATGGTATGACAAAGCTTCTAAAAAAGGAGCAAAGAGGTGTAATTGCACAATTATGTTCGCTAGATGTTTCCACATTGGAATCATCTATTTCTCCAGATCTCCAAAAAGTCCTGGACAATCATTCCAAGGTATTTGAGACTCCCAAAGGTCTCCCACCTATGCGTGATCATGATCATGCTATTCATCTGATTCCAGGAAGTGTTCCTCCAAACATCAGGCCGTACAGATATCCCTATGTCCAAAAGAGTGAAATTGAACGTATGGTTGCAGAAATGCTAGAGGCTGGTATAATTCAACCGAGTCAAAGTTCTTTCTCTGCTCCAGTAGTATTGGTGCACAAGAAGGATGGATCATGGCGCATGTGTCTGAATTATAGGGAGCTCAACAAGCTCACTATTAAAGATAAGTTCCCCATTCCTGTCATTGATGAATTACTGGATGAATTGCATGGATCAATTTACTTCACCAAGTTGGATCTTCGTTCAGGATATCATCAAATCAGAATGAAGACTGAAGACATTCCGAAAACAGAATTTAGAACTCATGAGGGTCATTATGAATTTTTGGTCATGCCTTTTGGCCTTACCAATGCACCTTCAACATTTCAAGGTTTGATGAATTCAATTTTCAAACCATTCCTTAGAAAATTTGTGTTAGTATTTTTTGATGATATACTAATCTACAGCAAGTCTTGGAAGGATCATGTTGAACATGTTGACAGGGTGCTACAACTATTGGAGGAGAAACAATTATATGCAAAAAGATCCAAATGTTTCTTTGGAGTCCAGGAGGTGGAATATCTGGGTCATATTGTATCTCATGAAGGAGTTAAGGTAGACCCTAGCAAAATTAAAGCCATTAAGGAATGGAAAATCCCCACATCCATAAAGCATCTGCGAGGATTTCTCAGGTTGACAGGGTATTATCGCAAGTTTGTTAAGAATTATGGGAGAATAGCAGCACCTCTAACAACATTATTGAAGAAAGATGCATTTTCATGGACTCCGGAAGCAACAAAGGCCTTTGAACATCTTAAAGAGGCAATGTGCCAAGCACCGTCTTAGCTACACCGGACTTCACAAAAACCTTTATTGTGGAATGTGATGCTTCAGGAAATGGAATTGGTGTTGTTCTAATGCAAGATGAAAGACCCATTGCTTTTGAAAGTCGTCCAATCAAGGGAAAGTTTTTAAGCAAAGCTATTTATGAGAAGGAAATGTTGGCAATACTCCATGCACTTAAGAAATGGCGACCCTACCTAATGGGAAGACACTTCAAGGTAAAAACGGATCATGATAGCCTTAAATACTTTTTAGAACAAAGATTATCCTCTGAAGAGCAACAAAAGTGGGTCACAAAGATGTTGGGTTATGACTTTGAAATCATCTACAAAAAAGGGAAGCAAAATGTGGTGGCAGATGCACTCTCAAGAAAGGATGAGGATGTGGAAGCATTTTTGTGCGCCATTTCTATTATCCAACCAGATTGGATAAACGAAGCAAGGGAGGAATGGAAGAATGACGAAGAAGTGTGGGCACTTATTCGAAAGTTACAACAAGATTCCAGTACGTCTGATACATTTAGCTGGCAAAATGATTCGTTATGGTACAAAGATCGCTTATACCTCTGTAAGAATTCCCAGCTAAAACAAAAGATTCTTATGGAATTGCACACTTCTCCCTTAGGAGGGCACTCAGGATTTTTAAAAACTTACCACAGGGTTAAGAAGGAATTTTTTTGGGATGGCCTTAAATCAGATATTCAAAAGTTTGTGGCAGAATGTTTGGTTTGCCAACAAATAAAGTTGAAACAATTAAGACACCGGGTCTATTACAACCTTTATCCATTCCAAGCCAACGTTGGGAGGAGGTTTCAATGGATTTTATCACAGGTTTACCCAAGTCTGAGGGAAAGAGTGTCATCATGGTGGTAGTTGACAGACTTACCAAGTATGCACACTTTTGTGCATTATCACATCCATTTAAAGCCAGTACAGTTTCTACTGCATTTATGGAAACAATTCAAAAGCTACATGGAAACCCAAAGATTATTGTAAGTGACAGAGATCCCATTTTCACTGGAAATTTTTGGACAGAATTATTTTCTTGTCTTGGTACTCAGTTAGCTCATAGCTCATCTTATCATCCTCAATCTGATGGGAAAACTGAGATAGTAAACAAATGTTTGGAAGGATATCTTCGTTGCTTTGTATCTGATAAACAGACACAATGGGTCAAATGGTTGCCTCTGGCTGAATGGTGGTATAACACTTCCTTCCATACAGCAACAAAAATGACCCCATTTATGGCACTTTATGGGTATCAACCACCATCCATCACATCATATTTAAGAGAAAATTCTAAGGTTCAGGCAGTGGAACATCACATCGAACATCAACAACAAGTCCTCCAACTCTTAAAGGATAACCTCGTGTTGGCACAGAATAGAATGAAACAACAGGCAGATCAACATCGCAGTGAAAGAAGTTTTGATGTAGGTGATTGGGTATTCCTACGGCTACAACCATATAAGAAAATGTCCCTCAAGCAAGCTAAGAAGGATAATAAATTATCACCAAAGTATTATGGTCCGTACAAGGTGTTGCAAAAGATTGGTACTATGGCATACAAATTGGAGCTTCCTGCAGCTTCTCGATTGCACCCAGTTTTCCATGTTTCATGTTTAAAGAAGGTTATAGGCGACAAGCTCCCAGTTCAAACAATATTGCCAGAACTTGACGAGGAAGGAAAAATTATATTGGAACCAGAAGCAGTCACAGAAACAAGAACTCGACAGCTACGAAATCGATCAATTTCAGAGTATCTTATCAAGTGGAAGAACTTATCCGCTGAAGATTCCACATGGGAGGATGAGAATTTTATGCAGAAGTATCCAGAACTACTCAAGTGTTGAGGACAACACTTTTTTGAAGGAGAGGGGCATGTTGGGTCCCTATAATACTAGTGATTACCCCATTACTATTGTAGTTATACCCCTTATTAATATTGTTGTGCCCCTATTGCCCCCATATTGTTATTATTGTGCCCCATAGAATCCCTCTATTGTTATTTTTGTGGCTTTATATTATTATTGTTAGGTCGGCTGGATTATATTGTGACTCCTTAGACTCCTATATATAGAAAGGAGGTTTTGTCATTTGAATCATCCAAGAATTGTTCATTTATGTAATGTAAAGGAGGTTTCCCCTCGAAGAGGCTGAATTCTAAGGCATTGATCTATCTTTTCTATCTTTTCTTGAGCTGGCTTCATAACAAAAGCTCAAACAGGACCTAGCGCAGGGTCTGCATTATGGTGCGCTATCTGTCAGGTAGCCAGAAAACATGCCATGGATAACTGTCACTTTCTACAGAAGTTTGTACAGACACCGCAACAGCTGTTCTGCAACTTTTGTAGGTCGGTAGGGCATGATGAGCGTACTTGTAGGAGCTATGTATTGATGATGGATAGAATTCCCACCTATAGGGTTTAGACAAAAATGTGTCCCCCTGACTAGAGCGTAGGAATGGCACGAACAATATTTCAGGGACGCAGAAGATGCCAAGGCAGAGGAGGACCTGGTAGAGGTCGAGGATAATTAATTTTCTACAATTACGGAGGGCCAGGACATTATGCCCATGATTGCACTAACCCAACACGTCCGTCGTGCAAGTATTACATGTTGTTTGATCATGAAATGAAATATTGTCCTACGCTGATAGCTAGGATACGTGACAAAGGGTCACTACCACCTCCGCCGACTCAGAACCTACAGATGGTGGGGTCTGAGCCACGCAAAGAGGATCCAAATGTAAATATAGTGCTCAGAAGTGGAATCGCGATAGAATATGACAAGGGGGAATGGCCAAAAGATAATACATGGGTTTGCAAAGCTCCGGCGAAGGAGGCTAAGTTCCATTTAGAGCGCGCATGTGAAACCTTCATGGAAGCTAAGAAGAGCTTCACTGAGGCCTCCACCTTAGGAATCAAGGATAAGGCTGAGCAAGAGATGGACCCCTCTATGCTCACAACTTTCCTGGAGACCTGTATGAAGCTACTGCGTAGTAGTAAGGCTGTGAAAGGGTTACAAGAGCTCATCAATAGATATGTTGGAACCGCGTCAGGTGAGCCGTGCGTAGTACGAAGGATTGGCAAGCATAAAACAAGGACAGGATGGGAGATGAGACTAATTGCGCAAATAGAAGAGTATGAGATGGATCAAGTTATTTTGGACCTGGGGTTAGGCACGAAATTCCTATTGAAGTAGACTTGGAAACGAATGGGGAGACCCGCACTGCAATGGTCTCCAATTCAGCTAAGGATGGCCAATCAGTAGAATATCATCCCCATGGGGTGGCTGTAGGGGGTGATCATGGATATTGAGGGAGCGAGCGCGCTGGCTGATTTTGAAGTAATAGAGATAGTGGATGACAACAATCCCTATCCTGCGCTCCTAGGAATTAATTGGGCAACTGATATGGATAGGGCAATCAATTTGAAGAAGCGGAAGATGATCTTTGAGAAGAAATCGCTACGCGTAATAGTACCTCTAGATCTTGCTGGGAGATTGCGCTATACAAAACCACTCCGTGATTATGAGAGCGATGACGATTTGGATTGTATCTATAAGATAATGGCGCGAGATCAAGATTGGGTGAATCCCACCGTGGATGGACGAATTACATGGGATCGTGAGAGTTCCTGCACTTTGGACTCCGATGAAGAGTTAGAGTGCTGGTAGAACCAGTTACATGAAGTGACTACGCTGCACTGCAACATGATGACCTAATTGCTACATTGTGTGTCCTCAGAGGTAAGAAATCTGCCTACTTATGATGGTCTGAATGAGGTAGATATCTTTTTGGATGCGTTTGAAAGGGAGGTACCAAAAAAGCAGCGTTTCCAGGCATTGGACTGGGCCTTGCGCACTACGCCCGCAAGATGGTGGGGTATGCACAAGGGAAGCTTTGATGATTGGCGCGAATGCAGGAGAATGATGAGAACTCACTTTGGGAAGTCAAAGATGTGAATGACAGACAAGTATGATGGGCAGGATGATCCGTGCACACATTTGGCCAAATGGATCCAGGCTTATGGAGAAAAGCCCCAACTTGAATGGGTGCACTTGTTCTGTCACACCCTGGATATTGTCCCGATGAACTGGTATGTAGAAACTGAGCTCCACCATGGGATAGGTGAATGGGATATCCTGCGTGAGGGATTCATGATGACATTCAGTTTTGAGGACAAGTTTGACAGTATTGATGAAGCACTGCAAGAAGTGAAAGCAGTAATATTTAGGATACCGCGGGATCCTTTAGACCTGATTCAGCCTGATTGGGCTACTCAGCTGAGTCACATGCTAGAATGTTATAATGTAATTGCTGAGGAAGAGGATGAGGGTCCGTGGAAGATTAACATTCCAGAAACAGAAGGTCATCACGAGGTTCAAGGACTGCATATTGAGAACCCTGACATAACCGCGTCGTTGAAAAAAAACAAGTAAACATTGGTATGGAAGCAGAACCCAAATTTGCAAAGATTGGAGACTACTGGGATGAGACGATAGTAGATAAGGTTGTTAAATTGCTCCACAAATACCAGGATTTATTTCCTACCAAGTTTATGAATGTGAAAGGGATAATCAGGGACATAAGAATGATGAAGATCACGTTAAAGCCTGACGCGAAGCCAGTTAAGAAAAGGCCTTACTGTCTCAATCCGAAATATAAGGAGAAGGTCCGCTTAGAGCTAGACAAGATGCTCATGGAAGGCATCATTGAACCAATGGAAGAATTTGACTGGGTAAGTCCACTGGTGGTATAGGAAAAGAAGCAAAAGGATGAAATAAGGATATACATGGATCTTAGGAAGATGAATGACGCTTATGTACATGATCCTTTTCTTACTCCATTCACTGATGAAGTGTTGGACAATGTAGGTGGCCAGGAAGCATATTCCTTCACTGACGAGTTCTCTGGGTACCACCAGATCAAAATCGCACCGAAGGACAAGAGAAAGAGAACCTTTGCGACTGAGTGGGGTTGTTTTCAGTACACTATGATGTTGTTTGGATTGAAGAATGCACCTTCGATCTTCTCACGCGTATTTTTTGTTGCGTTCAAGGAATTTATTCATAAGTTCCTAGAGGCATATTTTGATGATTGGACTATGTTTGGGCTGGTTAAACACCATGTAGCAAGCTTGCACCTAATGTTGGATACCTGTCAAAGATACCAGATTGCGCTCAATCTCAAGAAGTGTCTATTTTTTGTTCCTTTTGGAACTTGTTGGGGCATGTGGTTTGCAGATAGGGACTGATGGTAGACCCCACAAAGATCATGGTGATACTGAACTTGGAAGCACCGAGAAGTGTGAAATAATTGTGCGCTACCCTGGGACATACGGGATATTATAGAAAGTTTATCAAAGGCTATGCCCAGATCAACGCGCCTATGGAAAAATTCTTGAAGAAGGATGTCACATTCTTCTGGAATGATGATTGTAAGAAGAGATTGGATATATTAAAAGAAAATATGGTCAACGCATTGATTCTAGTCTTCCCAGACTGGAAGAAAGAATTTCATGTACATGTCGATGCGTCATGTATAGCGTTAGGAGTGGTACTGACACAGGCTGGCAGAGAAGGCTTGGACCATCCTATTGTGTTCGCAAGCCGAAGATTATCCAAAGCAGAGAAGAACTATTCCACCACTAAGCGCGAAGGGCTAGCCATGGTGTATGCGCTCTAGAAGTATAGGCAGTACTTGCTGGGAGGCCATTTTAAGATGTATACATATCACTCCATGTTGAAGTACCTGGTTAATAAGCCTATGTTGGGGGGTAGAATCTACAAGTGGCTCTTATTGCTCCAGGAGTATGATTATGAAGTTATTGTGAAGCCTGGACGACTGAACGCAAGACCAGACCATCTGTCGTGCATCGAAACAAGAGAAGAACCCACTAACTTGGAAGAAGGATTACTTGACACACAGCTATTTGCAGTGTGAGTCGCAGATGGTCATTTTGAGGATATAGTACATTTCCTAATGATAGGTATTGCACTAGAAGGATACACTATCTTGCAGAAAAAGGAATTGGTGGTGCGCGCGGCAGATTTCTCTATCATTGTTGGGCATCTGTACAAGATGGGGACTAATGAGATATTGCGATGGTATGTACCTGAGTTTAAAAGAAGCAGCATCCTTGCGGACGCTCATGGGGGCACCGTGAAAGGACATTATGCAAGGAGAGCGACCACGCAAAAGATTCTACGTGCAGGGTTGTGGTGGCCAACCATTCATCAGGACTCAAAAGCATATTGCAAGGCGTGCGATGTGTGTCAAAGGACTAGCAGACCATCGCGGAGGGATGAGATGCCTTTAGATACACAAATGATGTTGCAACCCTTTGAGAAGTGGGCGATAGACTTTGTAGGACCCATTCAGCCCCAAGGAAAGACAAGAGCAAGGTATATTATCACCGCGATGGAGTCTTTGACTCGTTGGGTAGAAGCACAGCCGGTGAAGGATTGCATGGGTGCGACTTCCACGAAGCATATTTGAGCATGTACTAACATGATTTGGCTTTCCAAAGGTCTTGATGAGTTATCGTGGTACGCACTTCCTGAATGAGATGATCAGCGCGCTAACAGAGGAATTCCAGGTATACCACCAACAGAGCACGTCTTATCACCCACAGGCTAACGAGATGGTGGAAGCATTCAACAAAGTGCTCGAAAACGCACTGACCAAGGTTTGCAATGCTCAGCGAAGTGATTGGGACCTACGCATACCTACAGTATTATGGGCTTATCAAACGACATGCAAGAAGTTGACTAGACAAACCCCCTTTAGGCTTGTCTATGGGGTTGAAGTGATAATGCATATGGAATACATCGTGCCTAGTCTATGGATAGCAGTGCTCATAGGTATGATGGATCACAGAGCCCTGGAGCAGAGGCTCACATAGCTGGATGAGCTTGAAGAAGAGAGATTTTTCACTGGATTTCACCAACAAGTCCAAAAGCAGCGGGAAAATGCATGGCATGATCGACACATCAAGCTGCACACATTTAAGGCAAATGACCTGGTTTTGTTATATGATAGTAAGTTTGATAAATTTCAAAGGAAGTTCAGGATGCACTAGTTAGGGCCTTATGTTATTAAGGAGATTACCGATGGAGGAGCTGTAGAGCTAGTCAAATTGAATGGAGAACCCTTCCTTGGAAAGGTGAATGGCATTCGCTTGAAGCCATACACTGGTGGTCTGGCCATGTGACTAGATGATGGTAGCACAGTCTTACCGCTCCAGGTAGCTAAAAGGAGGCGCAAGGCTATAAACTACACTGCTTGAGTTGGGGAGCTGCGCGATTGGAAGATTGTGCGAAGCAAGGGAGTGTCACTAAGTCTGTGGCAACGCAAAGAGAGCTACGCTACCCAGGGATAAATTGGGTAGGTCAGTTAGAAAGTGACCATTACAGTCACTATTCATGAAAAGACAACAGAAGTAAGGCCAAATGGAGTGGGCAGCCGAAATTTAAGATGAAATTTATGGCTTAGATCCTTGAAATTTACCGCCAATCCGAAATTAATGAACCTATTTTGAGGGGAACAGTTGGATTTGAATTCAAAATGCTTTATAAATTACAAGTGGTTGTCCAGTAAGAAACACTTGGAATTTTGAGTATTCAGTTATTGAGCTCTCAAACACCTATGGACCCAGAGTTCTTCGAGGCGCTCAAACAAGCTCCTCCATTTGCGAACTTGCTCGAGACATCACGAGCACTAATAGAGAGTGTTATCAGCACTGTTATAGACATTTTTGTGCCCTACAACTCCAAGCATGAAATGTCCATAAACCAAGGGCTCCTAAGTCCCTTAAAGTGTTGATCTAACCCCTAAAGGAACAAGGTCAACAGATTACAGCTTCTCCCAGAAGTTCTCCACCAGAAACTGCTCAGAACAGGTCAAAACAGGATCATTTCAGCTGCTCCACTGACTAGGTGCGTTGCATTTCAAAAGTCCCTTCTGTGGGGTGCGATGGGTGAGAAATGACAAATGGCAGTGTCATTCCGCGAGGTGGAGAGACAATGGAAGCTTCCAGAATCTTTTCCTGTGACACTTGCCTCACTGAATTTGACCAAGGATGAGTAAGAGGCCTTCAGTATCCAAGTGGAAGCAAGAACTGACAGAGAGAAGACACTAATAAAATCACAAGCTGACTCATCCTCCTTACAGATATCTATATATGGATCCCTCATCCTAGAGATCTAGAGGCTGGAATTTTGCGTATTGTAAGGAATTGCTGTTGGTTTTTTGAGACAAACATCAGATTGTTGGGTGATCTATGCTTTGTTTGAGGTGAAGAGGGGATTCTTTGTTGGGAGGTTGATGTTGGGTCAGGAACCACTGGTTGTAACTCCTCCTGGATCTTTTCTTGTTTATCAATAAAAGCTATTTGAGTTTTCCTCCATGCTTTTGTATCATTGATGCTTGTTACATTTGTATGGTTAACTTAAATCTGATCCTAAGTTGTTTATGAATATAGATCCATGTCTTTGTATAGTGTTCTTCTTCTGTGATCTTACAGGTACTTTGTGAAGCTGGGCAAGTAAGGGAGCAGGTAGCTGGAGACTATCAAAGAAGAGAGGAATTGGATCAAATGATTAGCGCAAGACACAGGTTGGTTCTTTCTATTCCTCTCTATCTATAGTTCATAAAGGAAATACAAAAGTAGTTTTTCTATGTTTGTTTCTAAGGCAGCTGTCACACCTTAGTGGGATAGAGCAGTTCTAAATAGACACTCTTCCCTGTAACAAAATGGCGACTCCGCTGGGGACTGTCTAATTAGTTTATTTGTGTATCATTCTTTGTTTTTTGTTTCATAAACTTATAAATAGCTTTCGAACTGCATTTTCCATAACAAATGCAAAGTAGATAACTGTTGCTTCAATCCATTCACTGGATCTGTTTATGATTTAAACAACTGATTCACAAACTATCTGATTGCCCTTGTGATAGCTCTTAGATCCTCCTTAGATCTACCCCTGATTGTTGAATTACTGATTGCTTTTTACTCGGCCAAAAACCAAGGACTGAACTGCAAACTGTGACCTGGAACCCGGACAGAGTCTCGTTTCTGGCCCAGCGCAGGTACTATTCAGAGATCCTGAATTTTAGCGCACTTCCCGAAGGGGCAACCTGCGCTGCATTTCAGATTCTCTGTGTTACAAGTGCGCTGATCAAACTGACTCTGTGCAGTTGTGGTTCTTGTGCTTCATTCTTTCCAGTTCTATCCCTGAATTTTGTTGCCTATGATCAGTATATGTCTGTTTGAAACCCCTTTTCCTTGCTATTATTCTGCCTCCTTTGTACAAAAGAACTATAGATGTTTTTGTGTGTTTGTTAATTCATTTACAGTTCTCCTTAGCAAAAGTAGCGTAATCGTACTGTCGTCCTTTGATTTGAATCTGTCGTAAGTGTCGATTTCAATCGTAGGAAAGAGTTTGATTGATGTTGATGGTTGATTATCCTGTTACTATTGCTTTTCATCTGAATTTGTGATTTTCTAGTGTCAAAAACGAGTATTCATTTCAAAATCGTAAGGTGTCGTAATCATCTCTATTTTTGATTTCGAAAAGAAGCTTGTTTATGTTTGTCGCTTGAAAAGAAATTTAGATTTGTGCATCAACTTTCTTTTTAGCATCCATATACTAAGAAAGTTGAAAACAAATACATGCATGTGCATTTGCATATAGACAGTCTGTTTGGCTTGATTTAGGAAAGTGCATTTACAGTGTGCTCTTTGCTCTTTCTAAAAAGATTCTGTCTTTCTTTTCCCTAGTAGCTAGGATTTTCATTTCATAAAAGAGATAAAAAGTTTGTTTATCATCTTTAGATTGCATTTTAGGAATTACATCTACATCTCGTGGTGAACCCAAAAGGCAAACTTCATAAGCAAGATCAACTTAAAATAAATTCAATGAATCTAACAACGCTTTGGAACTTAACGCACAACATTTAGAGGTCAAGGCTAGAGACATATTTCGGCATCGTAAAGCCTGGTAACTATTGTTCTCACTGTTGGTTGGGTGATTCCTCCACTTTGAGACGATAAGTGCCAGTACCGACTTGTGCTCCCACGTACCTTCGAGTATATTTTGGGAGACCCCTATAGGCTTAAATCCTTTATCCATAGGAAGCCGTGTCTGCCGCCCTATCGATCACAATGCACTGAACACAGCATTCGGGAAGATTGACTGCCATACCGTAAAAAGTATTCTACAGTTTTGCGATTGGTTTGGTACTCCCTCTACCTAGACTTCCAGAGCAGTCCCTTTCGTTCCTTTTCAGACTCCTTAACGGAAAAAGTCCATCTGAGCACTTGTCACTTCAGGCTCATTAAAAATCGAAGGAGACTAGAGTCATCTTTTGTTTTTTCTCGACTCTTAAAAACTAAAAAAACAAGTTGTGTCAAAGCGTCTAAAATTCATTTAATTTGGAAACATACTTCCCCTTTATTTTATTTGATCGAGTAATCCGCAATCGTGGAAGAAATTCAATTGAAACCCCGTCGTTCGCGGAGGCTTACGAGTCAACCGTCTTTGTCTCCGGAATCGAAGCCAGTACGGACAAAGTGAACTCGTTTAACCGGTTCCAAATCTCCTATTAAAGTTAGAACAAGTGTTCCAACGACATCAGAGACTCCGGTTACTCCAAACATTTCTGGAATCCCTGCCTCTACAGAAGAAGTTCAACAGTCACAGAGGGACAGTGATACTGATCCTAGTCTGAGAGTAAACACTTGTGTTACCGAACCAGTTCCATCTACAACCGGTTCGGAGAGTCTTACTCTTCAAACATCTGTCACTGCCGATTCCATACCTTCTTCGGCACCAGAAATATTCTACGGACCTGACGGTCTTCCCCTTCCACCTAGTCTGATTGCCATAGAAGAAATTGTAGAAGATCCTCCAACAACTACTCCAACGCAATTTGGAGTCGGGATCACTCTATATCCTTCTTCGTCAGAAGTTAGTATACCACCAGCGGAAGCTCCTGTAGAATCGCTAGGTAATCTTTTGGATAGACTACAAATGTCTAAACAACCGTCAACATCTAGGACTGTGTCGTCTGACACAGTGACGGCAAAACTCCCTGCTATCACTCCGACAATGCTCGCCGATATACCATCTGTCCCGACTAGCTCTCAACCACTAGAAGGAGCCCACTCAGGGGCTACTTCGGCAGTATGTTCTGTTCTTGTTTGTTCATCCGGAATAATATCCGGAAACTCTTATGTTGAGTCTCAACAAATTGATCCATTTGGAGGTCAATTTGGGCAGTCCGGCCCCCAAGGGCAAACCATTCCCTTGAGTTCTGGATTACCACTGTATGGGGGGCAGTATACCCTTTCATTATCCCCTCCGGGAGGATATCCATACGTGAGTTCACAACAACATTCAGGTTATACTGGAATTACCTCAAGCGGCTGGGTACCAATACTACCTCAACAACCAAGAGTTGTATATTCGATGCAACAATGCTTACCTACGTCAAACATACCGACTACGCCAGCTATTGTGACGGTGTCGCAAGTTCAAGCGCTGCCTGTTGTATGCCAACCTCAGGTTTCTCAGGTTGTAATGCAACAGCCCCTTGACCCTGCGACTCAACCACAGTTGCCGACTGGTGGAATGACACAGGTTCAGACGGGTACAATTACCCCTCATCTTGGTCAAACTGTTAGTATCGGTCAACAGCACATGGCTTCACAACCATGGCTAGTAAAATACCAACAACCGCAAATCCAACAAGTATACCAAGGTTCTGAGCAACAAATCTTTGCTAATAGTGGTCAGCCGTACATTCAAAACAGTCAAAATCAACCATTTTACAATGGTCATGTCCACCAACCTTACTAAACATACCAGCATCATATGCATTATGCCGGTATGCAAAGACCAACTCCTCAGGCAATCCCATCTTATCCTGGGTATGCTTCACCTAACCTGAATCAACAGTTACCCTTTGTGGCAACTTTAGAGTTACCTGATTTAAATTGATTAACAAACGATCCAATCGCTTACGCCCCTTGGTGGCCAGCGATTCCGCATAAGCTTCCATCAGATATTCCTAAATTTAATGGAAATCCGGGTGAAGATCCATCGAATCACGTGATGACCTTTCATCTATGGTGTTCATCGAACACCTTAACTGATGATTCGATAAGACTTCGCCTCTTTCAGAGGACGTTAACGGGTACGGCGGAAAAATGGTACATCGAATTACCTAGAGCTTCGTTCGACAACTTCAGTACCTTAGCCACAACCTTTTTAACCCATTTTCAGTTACCAATAAGGTACGAAACGGGAACAGAACTTCTTACCAACTTCAAACAGACAACGGCCACTCACATATCTGATCATATACATGAGTGGCGACATCGTCGTAGGATGGTAAAAACGTACATCCTTGATCAGCTCTTAGCTGAATGGTTTATGAAGTCATTATTGCCTTCCATCACGGAAGATGTGGCAAAGGGGGGAGTCGTAACAGAAGAGCAAGTTATCGATCGTGTGCAATATCTAGACTTGATTTACACTCAGTCCGGCATGCTCTATGATAAAATATCTGACGCCCCTAGACTGGAATTCTCAATTCCTCCTCCTCCTAAATCGAACAATGACTCTCATGCCGGCGATGGTATGATTGGCACAACAGACGCGAAATCGACAAAGGCTACATCCAAAAAAGCCCGTAAGATTTCAAGTCAAAATGCAAAGGATGAGCTTCTTGCTTCGGAAGTAAATGTCGTATCGACAGATAAAGGCAAAGAAACCAAACAACCAGGGAGCAAGAAGAAAGGCAAAGGGAAGAAGAAAAAAAAGGAGGAATCATCACCTGAAAAATCTTCTTCAAACCCTCCTGGAGATAGGAAACCAAAAAATCCATGCCTCATATGCGATGAGGATCATTGGACCGCAAGTTGTCCACACAGAGCTGAGGTTAAAAAATTCTTCAAGAATTCGAAAACCTCCGCAGTGTTAACCGATCCGTTTCCAAATCCAGGAACAAATCTGGTTGAAAGTGAAAATGCTTCCCCGTCTCAAGTGCTAATGTTGTCGGTTTCAAAACAGCAAAATGATGCTTTGATATCGACAAGGAACAAATATTATGGGAATCCACAGCTGTCGAACAATAAGGATAAAGATCAACCTAGTAGTTCGACAACAACTTCGACGGAAGTTGCGCCACCCATCATTCCTGAATTGACAATAAAACCACCAAAGGGAGTAGTACACAATTCGACGTTTAATCCCCGCGCTAGAGCGAAACAACATTATAATATAGTGGAAGATTTGGCACAATCACCATCCGCTATGTCGACTCTTGAAGTACTACAGAATTGCCCATCCCAAAGGCAGGCTTTATTATCAGCCATTGGTGGGATAGACCCAAAGGATTCCAATCTTGTATCCTTCGATCATAAAGGATACGATCCTCAATTACCAGCTCAACTAGCTTCCTTATTCAAGTGAAAGCCCTCAACAAAACTGTTCATCGAACAATTATTGATGAGGGGGCATCTACATGTATTATGTTGATGAGTTGCTGGAAAAATTTAGGCTCACCACCCTTGTCGCGATCGTCAACGATGTTAAAAGCATTTGATGGACGATCATACACTCCATACAGGATTTTAAGTAACTTGCAAGTTGAACTGGGGGGCAAAACAATAGAAATTGATGTTGAAGTAATCGACAAAAACCTCGATTACAACATCCTACTGGGAAGGCCCTGGATATATGCCATGGCTGCAGTTGTGTCGACCTATTCAGGAAGATTGCATTTCCTTTTCAAGGAAGAATTACAATCGTCGACCAACAAACATTTCTCCCCAACAGTTCACAAGTTACGGGAAGCATTCCAATGATCCATGGAAGCAATCATTCGCTTCAAAATATCGTAGTAGGTCTCCTAAAAGACCCTGCCTTAATGGGTACTTTTTCCCTACCGCCTCCGAGTAATCTGGCGGAAGTGGCCATAGTGGAAACCTACAATATGAAATCTTCTATATCTAATGGATTCAAAAGATTCCTAAACATTTTCTCAGCATGGATCATTGCCATTTTAGAAATATTGTAGCAATCAATTTTCTTAGCTTGGGGGGCAAACCCAAATCAACACTCATCGAGTGTTTGGATAGATAGGTCTAAGGAATATGGCACCTCTTCAGATCCTTGGTCGCATGTACATTCTACAGATGAAGGAATCATTCAAACAATGATGATAGGAGAGGCACCATGGGAAGATTACCACCATCACTCCCATCTTCCGAATTACCACGAAGATTATTCTAGCAACCTTAATCATCCATCAGTTTTTGATTTTCTATCAAATATTGTAAATACAATGGATTTCGAGGATGCTTCTTATCTCGTGTCGACCTCGTTAAAAAATGAAACAAGGAGTCATGAGGATAGTTCTTTTACTGTGTCAACCTCATTAAAAAATAAAACAAAACCCCTTTCCAAATCTCAAAGGTAAACCTTCATTCCAACCACTGTGTTGAATGCAATGAAGCTTGGGGGGCATGCTCCTCGATTTGCGTTATTATGCTGGGGGCATGAAAACGTATCACGAGCAGTGTTACTGTAGGGTTCAAGCTCGTTAAAAAATAAACCCGCCTCGAGCAGTGTTACCACAAGGTTCAAGCTCGTTAAAAAATAAACCCGCATCGAGCAGTTTTAGCACATAGTTCAAGCTCGTTAAAAAATAAACATAAGCCATGAGCAAATGTTTCCCCCCGCGTTTAAGCTCATTAAAAAATGAACTATTTCCCGGTAAATAACCATCGTGAATGTAGCATTTCAGCCTTTAAAAGCCTTGGTCGTGTTCTCATCATCACCTCCACTCTGTATTGGCCGATCATTCACCTCCATCTTGATTGTTTACCCCTTTTTGAGGAATAGCTGCGAAGAGTGATCTCACTAGCAATCCTTGTGACACTGCCGTGATTGGAAAATTCCAAACCTTACCTGGAATCAGCTGCTACCCATGTTATCACTTGTTCCTCAAAAGACGAGTCTCCTTTAAGCTCTTTTCAATTGACTCGTAAAATATGAAAAGATTGCCGAGTCCTTGGCCTTTCCAGCTCGTTAAAGGGACAGGAAGTGCTATCCCTCCTCTAGATTTTAATCTTTTTGGACCTGAGGGATTATTACACAAAAAAATTGAGCGCTTGTTTTGTTCGGCTCGTTAAAAGTAACGAAAATTCATCCCTTCTGTATTGTTTTATACTTTTTCGAACTTAAGGGATTAGATGACGAAAAAGGAATTTTGGAGTTACCTTTACGTTCCTTTTCAGACCCTCTAAAATTGAAAAGGACCGAGTTATCTTTGTCGTTAAACTCGTTAAAAAAATTAATAGCGACAAACTTGTCTATAGACGAGAACGAGTTTCCCTATCACTAGGCTCGTTAAAACATAGCAATGGGTTTGCCCGAAAGGCAAATTATAGAACAAGCATATGTTATCCTCCTCAAGCTTGACAAAAATAAAGAGGTACTGGTCAGCAATGACTGGGGAAAATTGGGAAGAAAACTTAAAGAAACTTTGTTGGTAGCAAGTTGCTCTTGAACATGACACTTCCACTCTGTGTCCGAGTCGGGTTGGGTTGTTTCATTCACCGGTCACATCACCATGGTCATGCCATACCATCCACATTTGGGGTTAATGATACCAATCCATCACAGTAGTGTCGCTGATATGTTCAAGAGAAGTCATTCAGAGAATTCACCTATGTCTCACCCACTACCATACATTATACTCCATTCTTTCATGACCGCCACCCTGAACCTTATATCACCAGATCGTTTTCACCTCCATTAAAATCATTTGCTCCGTTCCATGTCAGTGATGTGGGATTCATTAAGGCCCTCCTATGATGGATCACTTCTTGTCGGCATCAGCTCATTATCCAAGAAGTTGATCTAGGAACACCCCATTCAGTACTTTGAAGCTTGCATGCCTCAATGGCAAGTTTCTCACTTCCGGCGATAGGTTTACGTCAATGGCCTTTGACCGAAAGATTTTGCGTGGTGTTCGACACCAAGTCCTTTATTCACACCATGTGAATTGTACTGCAGTACCTTGAGGATCATTATCATTATCGGTGATTCCTCTCGCGCTTGTTAACAATTTACATCATTGACTGGTAATCAAGCGATGTCTTTCCATGTTCAACTTCAGAACATTTCTCACATGGATCGACTTGTACTTCGAGTGAAGATCGGACGAGATTGAAGACCCCGGATCTAGTTTCATCCATACGGGCTGCCATATATATTCAGGAAAATAAAGACATTAAATGTACATCATTGCTGCACAAATAATCATCCACTCAAAAGGATGATGGCTCTACCAGAATCATCAGTCTACACTCAGACGATTGTCTGTCCTATGTACATGAAAATGAATTTATAAAGCTGAGCATGGGAATGCCCGCCTCAGCTAGATCATGAAAACAGTATGAAGATAATGTATTGTATTGTATCTTATTACAGGTCTCCTCCCATAATTGAAAGAACTTCGGATCCTCATAATAAATCATTTCACCCGACACCAAAAGGTTAACGGCCTCATACTTTAGGGGGAAACTATTATAGACATTTTTGTGCCCTAGAACTCCAAGCATGAAATGTCCATAAACCAAGGGCTCCTAAGTCCCTTAAAGTGTTGATCTAACCCCTAAAGGAACAAGGTCAACAGATTACAGCTTCTCCTAGAAGTTCTCCACCTGAAACTTCTCAGAATAGGTCAAAACAGGATCATTTCAGCTGCTCCACTGGCTAGGTGCGTTGCATTGCACCTAAATACACTGTGAGGGTGCATTGCATTTCAAAAGTCCCTTATGTGGGGTGCGATGGGCGAGAAATGACAAATGGCAGTGTCATTCCGCGAGGTGGAGAGACAATGGAAGCTTCCAGAATCTTCTCCTATGACACTTGCCTCACTGAATTCGACCAAGGATGAGTAAGAGGCCTTCAGTCTCCAATTGGAAGCAAGAACTGACAGAGAGAAGACACTAATCAAATCACAAGCTGACTCATCCTCCTTATAGATATCTATATATGGATCCCTCATCCCAGAGATCCAGAGGCTAGAATTTTGCATATTGTAAGGAATTGTTGTTGGTTTTTTGAGACAAACATCATATTGTTGGGTGATCTATGCTTTGTTTGAGGTGAAGAGGGGCTTCTTTGCTGGGAGCTTGATGCTGGGTCAGGAACCACTGGTTGTAACTCCTCCTAGATCTTTTCTTGTTTATCAATAAAAGCTATTTGAGTTTTCCTCCATGCTTTTGTATCATTGATGCTTGTTACATTTGTATGGTTAACTTAAATCTGATCCTAAGTTGTTTATGACTATAGATCCATGTCTTTGTATAGTGTTCTTGTTCTGTGATCTTACAGGTACTTTGTGAAGCTAGGCAAGTAAGGGAGCAGGTAGCTGGAGACTATCAAAGAAGAGAGGAATTGGATCAAAGGATTAGCGCAAGACACAGGTTGGTTCTTTCTATTCCTCTTTATCTATAGTTCATAAAGGAAATACAAAAGTAGTTTTTCTCTGTTTGTTTCTAAGGTAGCTGTCACACCTTAGTGGGATAGAGCAGTTCTAAATAGACACTTTTCCCTGTAACAAGCACACCCATAAGTTATCAATACCAAGCAAGTAGTAGAGCTGGCACAGTAAATGGACATAGAAATAGAAGTAATTTCTCTGGAAGTGGCCGAAGTATTGGTAGAGGTCCCTAAGTCACCAAGAATGCCAAGACCGAAGCCAACCCAAACCAAGGAAGCCAAGAAGGACAAGAAGGGCAGGCAGCCTACCATACCGGTGCATGCCTTGCCAAGGCGAAACCCACCAAAGCCCACTACATAAGAGAAAATCAAGGCTATAAACTTAGAAGCAGGGGAGGAGAATATCGAAGACATCCCAATGGACGATGAGGATGTGGGAATGGAAGTAGAGGAGGTTGAAACCCAGGGTGAAGACCCTATTACACGGTTGTCGAAGTATGTCCCTCTTTGAAAGCCTAAGTCTAAGGTCCCAAAGTACATTGATGAGAGTAAGACTCCCTGCAAAACCCTCTTCTACCGAATGAAATTGCTTTCGACGGTCTGCACCTGGCATAGGTTCCGATACTGAAGCTAGAAGGCTGGGACTTGGCGGACGACGAGAAGTTCCCACACCTGGCGACCCAGTAGCTGATGTTCCACATCATATACAAAAATACAAGAATGACTACGTTGGAGCCGCGGAGGTGGCTCAAAGGAGTAGAGAAGGCAGGGTTGCTCAACCTGCTCTGGGTGCCACACTATAACCGCACCCCGATGATAGTTTTGGTCATCAAGCAGCTATTGTGCTTCATGCATGATGGGTGTCTATGGCTGGAGGAGCCAATACCCATCACAGATATGTTGATTCACCGCATAACGTTCCTGTCGTATACAAGTGAGAATCCAGTAATGATCTTTTGTGGCAAGGGTGGCGAATAGGCTCTTGCAGAGTCAATGAAGGAAAAATTCAAGCTGGTGAAGAAGTCACATGGGTACATTATATCCAACATCTATGACCTCACTGTGAAGGTAACCACGCAGATCCTTGCAAGGAAGGTGATGCATAAGTGTCGTGCCGATGAGGTGCCAACGCCTATCATCGCGCTCGCACAGCAGTGCGCGAAAGGAGTCCAATTTAGCTGGTTAGACTACCTTCGTGGAGAGTTCTTGGCAAACTGTCGTGAAGCACAAGAGCACAACAAGATATTCCACTACGCGTGGCTCTTGCTATCGATTGTGTTGGTAGCTTGAGAGCTACCAGTAGAGAGCTAGTTCCCTTCGGTCGTGCCAGACCTCCTTGAAGTAGCGAAGTACACTTTGTTGTGGGCAACCAAGGACACGCACCGAGTTCAGAAGAGCAAGATCTTCTGGATATTGATGGAGATGAATATCAGTATGGCCATAAATCTCAAGTCGTGATTGTCTCCCACGACATATGCTAACCTATAGAGCTTTGTCATAAAGCTGATTTCCATCGAGTATCAATCAGGGTGCGGAAGGACCCCGCATAGAAGTGGTACAACTTGCCGTATCTAGGCTGAACCTGGCAGCACTTCCGCGCGAAACACTCCACCTCTTAGAGGATGGAATAATTACATAAATGAGGGCCCGAGAGCATTGCGCCCTCTAGGTGATCAAAAAATAGCGAATCAACAATGAACAGATGGCCCTACGAAGAAATGCTTCCATCGCCGCTGAGACCGAGGCAACCAACCAGAGCAAGAAGATCATGCAGGTTGTTGAGGAGGCATGCAGAATGGTTCCAAAGTTGGTTATTTCGAAGGAAGAGCTAGTCAAGGTCTGCATCCGCAAGTTGGCCACAGGGGTGCACGACACTCGGACTAAGATGGTGCGGGTTCAGTTGGAACTGAACCTGAAAATTACCAAGCTACAGCTGAGGGACCAGCCCTCCACATCGCCAGAAGTAAAGGAAAAGCTGGCGACCGCTGTCACAGAGGTAGTCGCGCCGGAGGAAAGTGCACTAGCAGACTACACGCAATTGTTCAAGCAATAATTTGAGGTCCTAACAAGCTTGCAGGAGGACCCAAATGTACAGAGGCTAGAGACAAAAGCGTGCGAGCTACAACAGTGCTACGATGAAGTTAAGGGCACAGCGCAAACCATCACGTTGACACAGAGGCTAGCCAAGCTACAAGAGGCCAAGCAGCTGAAGGAATAGGTGGACACAGCGCTGCACAAGGAAGCAGTACTGAAGGTGTGACTAAAGCCCTGGCTGGAGGAAGCTTACGCAGTCACAAAAAATATTGAAGGCAAGCTTGTGACTCTACAAGCGACGCAACAAAAGCTTCAGGATGACAGCGCAGGAGCAGTGACTGCGAAGACAGTGGAATATGCGAAGTAGGCGGCAACTCAGTGCACGGCCGAGGTAGTGGTCATATGGGCTGAGCTAGATGGGCTTCGCGTAAAGATCTCCATGCCTACTGAGTGACTCAAGGATGAATCACGATGTTTGTGTTGGGGGTCTATTGGGAGCGGGATCCCCCAAGGGAAGTTTTGGGGCTAAAATCCCATGTTGAAGTTAAATTTTGTAATAAAATAGTTAAGTATCCTCATTTTGTGCTCACAGAGCACAAAGGTGTTATGTTTCATAAAAGTTATTCCACCCTTAGTTTTGTAAAGTAAAGTTGGTTGTAAGACCATGGGATTGTATAAAAAGAGCTAAGCTCTAAGTAGTTTTGGAGATAGAATGATGAATAATGTAAGAGAGTCATAGATCTGAAGTAAGAAGTCTAAGTCTTGGGTAGTAGCGTAGGTAGAGGCTCTGCAGCTGAGTGCATAGAGGCCTATGGTAGAAGACCGTATCTGAGTGCAAAAACCCCTACAGCTGTGTGCGCAGGGTGGATAGAGTCTATAAACATTTGGAAGATATTAATAAAGAGAGATATTCTGCAATTTCTTTGTCTTTTTTCTGTTAATGCATCTGATAGTTTATGTATGAATTTCCTTTATTGTGCTTATATGGTGTGCGAATGACTACAATTACATGGAATAATTGAATGCATTTATGAATATCTTTTTATGCGGTGTTAACTATGATTGTTTGATAAGATAAGTAAGTCACTTAGATTAATTAGGGAATTGTACAGCTCGTTGCCTTAGCAGAGCGAAAGTACCTGAGCAGCAGGCTAGGGCTGCGCGAAGGCTGATAGTACCCTTTCACAAAGGTACTGAAGGCTGGAATAGAGGGCTCGTCTCACAGGCCCTAAAGCGAAGCAACCTATGCGAAGGCAGGAATAGAGGGAATCAAACGACATCACAACCATCTCAGGGTGTTGAAACTTGGCTCCAGCATCCCCCCATACTGCTTTGGGTGAGACTTTGGTCAGCACTTCACAGGATGATGCCAAAATGGCCAGTAGTGTAGGGATTTGTTTGGCTAATTAACACTAAACCTGGGTCAGGCCCCCTCAAGCCAAGACAAAAATGACTCTCTCACTGAACGTGGAAACAAGTCCTGGTACTCATCCCAAGATCAAAAACATGAATTTCACTGCTTCCAAAACAAATGTCGTTGTCATCTTTCTCAAAACCACACTGAGAATAGACTAAAAAATAGGTTTGCTCTAACGAAGAAATTGATGCTTCCACTGCGTCTGGAATGCCTCAAAACCCCTATCTAAGCTCTTGAAGCACTTAAAAAGACCTCCCTATGGCCTCAAAAAGCCAAAAATAGTCTCTACTGCAAATATAAAAAGGCTTGACTCCGCAAACCATTCTAAAAAATGTGTTATAGCCCAATGGTTGGGCACTTGGCATATATAACCCCAGGTCTGGGGTTCGATCCACATATCCCCTGATTTCATTGAATGTATTGTAGGCGGTCATATAACATATATGGCTTGAATATATTTTTAAACAAATATTATGGTGGCATGGTCTAGGGACCCGCTTCCGTTACACGCCACATGTGACCATACCTCATACATGTTGACGTTAACATTGGAGCCGATAGTTATTATAATCGTGGCCCAAAACATATATATAAAACCGTCACCACTAATAACATTAACCCAACTTTTTCACTGCGACATATATATCTCATGAATGTTGTGAGGATATTTCAAGCTCCCGCCATATCCTTTACCCCCAAACTATTGATGAATACATATTAAATATAACTTCCCCACATATATAACAAGCACTATCTATTGGCCTAGCGGTGAGACGTAGAACTTGTCAGCAACATGTCAGGAGTTCGTCCCCCGCAAAGCTCCAACAATATATTGAACAGACAAACAAAGTCGCATGGCCTTTCCCTATTGGGCCACGTGGCACTATGGGATTGACCCATCATCAATGAACCAAAAGCTGTAAAATTTGAACAGCTGTACGTGCCAAGTGTCCTCGACGGATTAGCTTACATGCCATCCATACTGCCAAGTCACCCTACTAACATCACTGCCTAGTTAACCATCGTACTTCCACGTGTCCTCATCCAATTGGTTCACGTGTCGTCGTATAGTCCAGTCACCCAACTGACATCACTACCAACTATTCCTGCCACATCAACAACACATCAGCCCACATCATCTGTCGTACCAATAGTTGTACATACCACATCAATGCCATATCAAATGACACAGCACAGTATGGACTACCATGTCACTATACAGACTTCCAAGGGGCAAAATTTGACTGGTCCAACTCAATGCCAAAAGTCCAAAATTGAGTGACAAGTGTCAGCCTCTCGTGCTACCACGTCACCTCACTAACATCAGTATTCTCACTACTATGTCGACATGCTGAAATTATCATCTACCACATCACCTACCACTTGGCACAGACTTACATCTTGTTGATGTCATCATGCCATGTGTCACATTCCAACTAGTGTACATCGGCCCCTGATGATGTCATCCTGACATCATATTATGCCACATCACACTGTATGGATATTCCAATTCAACGAATGGTTGCCACGTGTCCTCACCAGAAGATGCCACATTTCCCATCCGTATAGTGCCACGTCAGCTTTGTGGGAACCACTATGACCTCCTTTTTACTTGGTCCCAAAAACATTGATTTCCCATATCTTCTTCGTATGGACTTTTTTTTGTGTGCCGTTTGCATTGTTGGATTCATCTCGATGAGATCTATAATCTTATGCTAGTTTCGTGACGATCTGAGATACTTCATTTTTATGCTTTTCAGGATCAATTGTTATCCATCTGGCATTGGAATTTGCCTAAACATGACCATCCTGGTCTCATAACATGACTAGACATAACCATATTGGTTTACAATATGACTAGACTCAATTATTGTTCAACTGATAAGGACCACCTAAATCATGCCTCCCTACTAAAAAGACTTTGGTCCACCAAAATTTTATTACATCAATCACCACATACTTTAACATTATAGAATCTATTAACGACTCAACTAGACTTAGCGATGTGATTTATATCTGACAAATAACTTTATTACAAACTCAATGATAATAGGGCATAAGGCATGAGATCCGGCCATTTCCAAGTAAGAAATCTGTCTTTGGTTGATGATGACTTTCAATCTTCCTTCTAAGCTTATTTTGCTTCCTCTCATCCTAATTGTGTTGCTATCGATTCTCTTGGTAACATCGAACATATAATATTTGAATGTCCTCTCAGTTTACACTGTGAACAAACTCTTTGTCCTAAGTCTGTCATGGTCATCTTCTTCCTCGATCTCTCCGAGCTTTGTCTTGATTATGCAGATTATTCCTTTGACAGTACTTACTGCACTAAAGTCTTGGTCAGACGTTTCTTCACTCGCAGTGTTGCATCATCCTTTCGTGGAATACTCCTTGTTTGATTGACCTTTTCGCCATAGACTTTTTGCTTCGAGCATTTAGTTACACAATGGGTATTACATCTGCAGAAAGTACACTGATGAGTCCTTTTAATGACCTCAATGACAAAATCTTGATAAGAAGATGACTCACCTTCCAAGTCATTGTTGGAGTTACTTGTCTTTTTGCCTTTACGATCTTGCATCTTCTTTGGGATTTGTTCAGAATGCAATGAGAAAAAAAAATCAACTATGTTCCCTTTCTTTCCACAATAGTCACACATTAGTTAATCAAATCCTAATCTTTCATATTGCGGTCTCTCCTAGACTGATATTTGTTGAAGCCTACCATGGCCATGCTTGTCGAGGCCTTGACCTTACTGATACCCCATTTCGCTCATTAACTTAATAGAAATCCTTTGGTATGTTTTTCGAATCCTCCAATCTCATGATCACTTGAAGTGTCTTCTATCTCCATTTCTGAATCAATCTTCTAGGATGTCAGTACATAAGAGAGATCCTTAGATGGCGAGGATAAAGTGCCAATTTCTTCTTCCACTAATTTATCTTTCGGAGTAGCACATGGATATGAAATTTCTTCATCTGACTGCTGACAAAATGGGTAAACTTAATTATCTTCAACAATAGATGGACTTTTGTCTAAGGAACTTCCCCTATTTTGACTTTCGTGCATGGCTTGGATCCTCGCTTGCACTTTGTTTATCTTCTTGCAACACCCGCACCATTCGTGTAATTTAGCTTTCTCCTACCAATATTGTTGGTTAAAATCTTCCATCTCTTGTAACCGAACTTGCTTCATGCTTTTTCCCATTGTAAAATCAACCTACAATACTTTAGTAACACAGGCTCTGAGACCAAAATTTGATCTGAAAATGGATTGATTCATCTCTAGATATTTTGCAAGTATAAAATTTGGGTCTTAAAATGTGCATAAATAAGTTTCAAAAGAACTTAAAGATGAAACAAAAACATTTGAAACTCAAAATGACAAACATGAAAAGAAACAACCATTTGATAACATATTTCACCCCTCTTGGGCTACGTCTCTGGGCTCTACTCCAAAGGCTAGGTCGCTTTATTGATCTCGACTGCAAAATGAGTACATAAAATTATTTGTCTCATAGAGTAAATCTGATGTTGGAGTGGCATTGTTTCCCTTCAAGAAATTTTCTCCTTCAGAGAAATCTCACTCACAATATGACTCCTTTATACAAAGAAAATATGGCGCCAAAACAAAAAGGACTCTCTCACTGAACGTGACAACAGGTCCTGGTACTCATTCCGAGATCAAAAGAAAAATTTCAATGCTTCCAAAACAAGTGTCATTGTCATCTTTCTCAAAACCACATTGAGAATAGACAAAAAAATAGGTTTCTCTGACGAAGAAATTTGATGCTTCCATTGCGCCTGGAATGCCTCAAAACCCCTATCTAGGCTCTTGAAGCAATTAAAAAGACCTCCCTATGACCTCAAAAAGCCAAAAATAGTCTCTGCTGCAAATATAAAAAGGCTTGACTCTGCAAACCATTCATCAAAATGTGTTATAGCCCAATGGTTGGGAACTTGGATTATATAGCCCCAGGTCTAGGGTTCAATCCACATATGGTCTGATTTCATTGAATGTATTGCAGGCGGTCATATAACATATGTGGTTTGAATATATTTTTAAACAAATATTATGATGGCGTGGTTTAGGGACCCGCTTCCGTTACACGCCACATGTGACCATACCTCATACGTGTCGACGTTAACATTGGAGCAAACAGTTATTATAACCATGGCCCAAAACATATGTATAAAACTGTCACCAGCATTAAGGTTAACCCAACCTTGCCGCTGCAACATACATATCTTGTTAATGTTGTTAGGATATGGCAGGCTCCTGCCATATCCTTTACCCCCAAACTACTGATGAATACATATACAATATAACTGCCCCGCATATATAACAAGCACTAACTATTCGCCTAGCAGTGAGACGTAGAACTTGTCAACGGCATGTCAGGAGTTCGACCCCCAGAGAGCTCCAACAAAATTTTGAACAGACAAACAAGGTTGCATGGCCTTTCCCTATTGTGCCACATGGCACCCTATGATTAGACCACATGGCACTATGGGATTATCCCATCATCAACGAACCAAACACCGCCAAATTTCAACATCCGTACGTGCCAAGTGTTCTCAACAGATTGGCCTACATGCCATCCGTACTTCCCAATCACCCTGCTGACATCACTGCCTAATTAACCATCGTACTTCCACGTGTCCTCATCCAATTAGTTCACGTTTCATTGTATATTACAGTCACCTTGTTGACATCACTACCAATTATACCTTCCACATCAACCCACATCATTCGTCGTACCACCAATTGTACTGAGTGACACATGTCAGCCTCTCATGCTCCCACGTCACCTCGCTAACATAAAAAATCATACTACCATGTCGACATGGTGACATTATCATCTGCCACATCCCCTACCACTAGGAACAAACTGGCATCATGTTGATATCATCATGCCATGGGTCACCTTCCTACTAGTCCACATCGACCCCTGATGACGTCATCCTGACATCATCATATGCCACATCATTGTATGGATTTGCCAAGTCAATGTATGGTTTCCACGTGTCTTCACTAGAAGATGCCACATTTCCCATGTGTATAGTGCCATGTCACCTTTGTGGGACCCACTTTGACCTCCTTTGTACTTGGTCCCAAAAAAATGATTTCCCATATATTATTTATATGGACTCTATTTTGTGTGTCATTTGTATTGTTGGATTCATCTCAACGAGCTCTATAATCTTATGCTAGTTTCATGACAATCTAAGATACTTCATTTTTATGCTTTTCAGGATCAGCTGTTATCCATCTAGCATTGGAATTTTCTTGGACATGACCATCCCGGTCTCATAACATAACTACACATAACCATATTTATTTACAATATGACTAGACTCAACTGTTGTTCAATTGATAAGAACCACCTAGATCACGCCTCCCTAATAAAAAGAATTTTGGTCCACCAAAATTTTATTACATCAATGGACTTATTACATCAATCATCAGATACTTTAACATTATAGACTCTATTACATACTCAACTAGACTTAGTGATGTGATTTCTATCTGAAAAATCACTTTACTACAAACTCATTGACAATCAATCATAAGGCATGAAATCTACCCATATGCAAGTAAGCAATCTGACTTTGGCTAATGATGACTTACAATCTTCCTTCTAAGCTTCTTTTGCTTCCTCTCATCCTAATTCTGCTCCTATCGATTCTCTTGGTAACATCGAACATGTAATCTCTAAATGTCCTCTCATTTTACATTGTGAACAAACTCTTTGTCCTAAGTCTGTCATGGTTGTCTTCTTGCTCGATCTCCCCAAGCTATGTTTTGATTATGCAAAGTCTTCCTCTAACGGTGTTGACTACACTAAAGTCTTGCCCAGACGTTTCTTCACTCACATTTTTGTGTTATGCTTTCACGGAATACTCCTTTTGCATGGACCTTTCTACCATAGACTTTTTTCTTCAATCATTTAGTTACACAATGGATATTACTTCCACAGAAAGTGCATGGATGTGTCCTTTTAATGACCTCCATGAAAAAAATTTGATAAGAAGATGACTCACCTTCCGAGTCAGTGCTAGAATTACTTGTCTTTCTACCTTTACAATCTTGCATCTTCTTCAGTGTTTGTTCGGAATGCAATGAGAAAAAACAATATGTTATGTTCCCTTTCTTTCCAAAATAGTTGCACACTAGTTGATCAAATCCCAATCCTTCATATTGGGGTCTCTCCTATACTGATATTGGCTGAATTCTACCATGGTCATGCTTGTAGAGGCCTTGACCTTGCTGATACGCTATTTTTCTCATTAACTTAATAGAAATTCCTTTGGTATGTTTCTCGAATGCTCTAATCTCATGATCACTTTAAGTGTCTTCTATCTCCATTTTTGAATCAATCTTCTGGGATGCCGGTACATAAGAGAGATCCTCAGATGGTGAGGAAAAAGTGCCAATGCTTCTTCCACTAATTAATCTTTCGGAGTAGCACATGGATATGAAATTTACTCATCCGACTGCTGACGAAATGGGTAAACTTAATTATCTTCAACAATAGATGGACTTCTATCTAAGGGACTTCCCCTATTTCGACTTTCCTGCATGGCTTGGATCCTCGCTTGCACTTTGTTTATCTTCTTGCAACGCTTGCACCATTCGTCATAATTTAGCATTCTCTTACCGATACTGTTGGTTAAAATCTTCCATCTCTTGTAACTGAACTTGCTTCATGCTCGTTCCCATTGCAAACTCAACTTACAATACTTTAGCAATGCAGGCTCTAATACCAAAATTTGATCTGAAAATGGATTGATTCATCTCTAGATATTTTGCAAGTATAAAATTTGGGTCTTCAAATGTGCATAAACAAGTTTCAAAAGAACTTAAATATGAAACAAAAACATTTGTAACTCAAAATGAAAAAATGAAAAGAAACAACCCTTTGATAACATATTTCACCCCTCTTGAGCTACGTCTCCAGGCTCTACTCCAAAGGCTAGGTCTCTTTATTGATCTCGGCTGCAAAATGAGTACATAAAATTATTTGTCTCATAGAGTAAATCTGATGTTGGAGTTTATTTGTTTCCCTTAGAGAAATGTTCTCCATCAGAGAACTCTCACTCACAATCTGACTCCTTTATACAAAGAAAATATGGCGCCAAGCCAAAAAGGACTCTCTCACTAAACGTGGCAATAGGTCCTGGTACTCATTCTGAGATCAAAAACATAAATTTCACTGCTTCCAAAGCAAGTGTCATTTTCAGCTTTCTCAAAACCACACTGAGAATAGACTAAAAAATAGGCTGCGAAAATGAAGAAACTAATGCTGCAAATGCACCTGGAATGCCTCAAAACCCCTATCTAGGCTCTTGATGCACTTAAAAATACCTCCATATGGCCTCAAAAAGAATAAAGTAGTCTCTACTGCAAATATAAAAAGGCTTCACTCCGCAAACCATTCGTCAAAACGTGCTATAGCCCAATGGTTAGGCACTTGGCTTATATAGCCCTGGGTCTCAGGTTCAATCCACATATGGCCTAATTTCATTGAATGTATTTCAAGCGGTCAGATAACATATATGGTTTGAATATATTTTTAAACAAATATTATGGTGGCATGGTCTAGGGACCCGCTTTCGTTACACGTTGCATGTGACCATACCTCATATGTGTCGACGCTAACATTGGAACCAACAGTTATTATAACCATGGCCCAAAACATATATATAAAATTGTCACCACTATTAACGTTAACCCAACCTTGCCGCTGAGACATATATATCTTGTGAATGTACTAAGGATATGGTAGGCTCCCGCCATATCCTTTACCCCCAAACTACTAATGAAAACATATCAAATATAACTTCCCCGCATATATAATAAGAACTAACTATTCGCCTAGCGGTGAGACGTAGAACTTGTCAGCGGCATGTTAGGAGTTTGACCCCCAGAGAGCTCCAGCAAAATTTTGAATGGACCAACAAGGTTGTATGTCCTTTCCCTTTTGGACCACGTGGCACCCTATGATTAGGCCACTTGGCACTACAAGATTGGCCCATCATCAACGAACCAAAAACTGCCAAATTTGAACATCGGTATGTGCCAAGTGTCCTCAATGGATTGGCCCACATGCCATCTGTACTGCCAGATCACCCTGTTGACGTCACTGCCCAGTTAACCATCGTACTTCCACATGTCCTCATCCAATTGGTTCACGTGTCATCATACAGTCCAATCACCCTGCTAATGTCACTGCCAATTATACCTGCCACATCATCGCCACATCAGCCCACATCATCCGTTGTACCACTAGTTGTACCTACCAAGTCAATGCTATATAATCTGACGGAGTATAGTATGGACTACCATGTCACTATATGGACTTCCATGTGGAAAAAATTGACTAGTTCAACTAAATGAAAAAATTCCAAAACTGAGTGATAAGTGTCAGCCTATCGTGATGCAATGTCGCCTCGCTAACATCAGTAGTCGTACTGCCATGTCGACATGCTGACATTATCATCTGCCACATCACCTTCTATTGGGAAAAAATTGACATCATGTTGATGTCATCATGCCACGTGTCACCTTCCAACTAGTGCACATTGGCCCTTAATGATGTCATCCTAATATCATCCTATGCCACATCATTGTATGGATCTGCCTAGTCAACGTATGGTTGCCACGTGTCTTCACCAGAAGATGCCATATTTCCTATCGGTATAGTGCCACATCACCTTTGTGGGACCCACTTTTACCTCCTTTGTACTTGGTCCCAAAAAATTTGATTTCCCATATCTTCTTCATATGGACTCTGTTTTGTGTGCCGTTTGCATTGTTGGATTCATCTCGACGAGCTCTATAATCTTATGATAGTTTCATGATGATCTGAGATAATTCATTTTTATGCTTTTCAGGATCAACTGTTATCCATCTAACATTGGAATTTTCCTAGACATGACCATCCTGGTCTCATAACATAACTAGACATAACCATATTTGTTTACAATATGACTAGACTCAATTGTTGTTCAATTGATAAGAGCCACCTAGATCATGCCTCCCTACTAAAAATACTTTTGGTACACCAAAATTTTATTATATCAATGGACTTATTATAGCAATCATCAGATACTTTAACATTATAGACTCTATTATAGACTCAACTAGACTTAGTGATGTGATTTCTATCTGACAAATCACTTTATTACAGACTCAATGACAATCAAGCATAAGGCATGAAATCTACCCCAGGTCTAGTGTTCGATCCACATATGGCCTTATTTCATTGAATGTATTGCAGGTGGTCATATAACATATATGGTTTGAATATATTTTTAAACAAATATTATGATGGCATGATCTAGGGACCCCCTTCCATTACACGCCACATGTGACCATACCTCATATGTGTCGACGTTAACATTGGAGCAAACAGTTATTATAACTATGGCCCAAAACATATATATAAAATCATAGCCACTACTAACATTAACCCAACCTTGCTGCTGCGAAATATATATCTCGGGAATGTTGTGAGGATATGGCATGCTCCTGCCATATCCTTTACCCCCAAACTACTGATGAATACATATCAAATATAATTGCCCCATCATATATAACAAGCACTAACTATTATCCTAACGATGAGACATAGAACTAGTCAGCAGAATGTCAGGAGTTTGAACCCCCAAAGCTCCAACAAAATTTTGAATGGACAAACAAGGTGGCATGGACTTTCCCTATTGGGCCACGTGATACCCTATGATTAGGCCATGTGGCACTACAAGATTGGCCCATCATCAACGAAACGAAAACTGCCAAATTTGAACATCCATATGTGCCAATTTTCCTCAACGGATTGGCCCACATGCCATCCGTACTGCCCAGTCACCCTACTGAAATCACTGCCTAGTTAACCGTCGTACTTCCACATGTCCTCATCCAATTGGTTCAAGTTTTGTCGTATAGTCCAGTGACCCTGTTGAAGTCACTTCCAAGTGTAACTGCCACATTAGCACCACGTCTTCCATCATACCTCCATATATACCTACCACATTAATGCCATGTCAGCTGACACAGCACTGTACATACTGCCACATCACCATACGGACTACCACATGGCAAAATGTGACTGGTCCAACTTGATGCCAAAGGTCCAAAACTGAGTGACATGTGTTAGCCTCTTGTGTTGCCATGTCACCTCACTAACTTCATCATTTGTACTGCCATTTCGACATGTTGTTGTCATCATCTTCCACGTCACCTTCCATTGGGCATAGGCTAACATCAAGTTGTTGTCATCATGCCACGTGTCGCATTCCAACTAGTCAACATCGGCACCTGATGATGTCATCCTAACATCAGCATATGCCATGGTCATTGTACAGAGCCACCAAGTCAACATACCACTACCACGGGTCTTCACTAGAAGTTGCCACATGTCTTAACTAGAACCTACCACGTGTCCTGTTCGTACAATTCCATGTTACCTTTGTGGGGCCCACTTTGACCTCCTTTCTAGTTGGTCCTAAAAAAATTTGACTGCCCATATCTTTTTCATACGGACTCTGTTTTGCGTGTCGTTTGCATCATTGGATTCATCTCGAAGATCTCTACAATATTATGCTATTTTCATGATGATCCGAGATACTTCATTTTTATAATTTTCGGGATCAACTACTATCCATCTGGCTTTGGAATTTTCCTAGACATGACCATCCTAGTCTTAGAACATGACCAGACATAACCATCTTCGTTTACAATATGACTAGACTCAATTGCAGTTCAACTGACAAGATCCCCATAGATCAATGTCTTTTTCAGTGCAAGTCTTAAGTGATGGGAAGGCTAGAAGTTATGTTAATAATGGTGAAAGTGAACTGTTGAAAAGGTACATGGTTCTACAAGAGTATGTAGATTTGTTTCCAATGGAAGTTACTAGATTACCTCCCCATAGAGAGGTGGATTTCTCTATTGAGTTGCTACCTGGAGCAGCACCATCATTGTTGGCTTGTTGGGGCCTAACCCAGGTTCAGAGGTGAGTTAGCTACACAAATCCCAGTACTACTGGACCTTTCGGAAATAGTTCACGGAGCGTGGACTGAGGTCTCACCTGAAGTAGTATGGGAGGGTGCTAGAACCAGGTTTCCACACCCTGGAGATGTCTGATGAGTTCAAGTGGTCCGCGGTTCGACCCTGTGCGCAAGTCTCTTCACACACTTTCCTGTCCCTTGCAGCTTGAGGTACTACCTTTGCACAGCCCTACTCAAGGGTTGAATGTTGCGCTTCTGCGTTATTACCCAATATGTCACACGGAATGAGTCGGTCTTGCGGACAAGATTGACCTTCCTAGACTCTAACGATATCTAGTGACAAGCAAGCCAATCAAAAACTATCTTTCTCTAAATATGCAATTTATAAAAAAAGGAAAACAAGTGTTTTAGGCCTACCTTGGGTCCAATGCAAGTTTGTGGAAGCCTCACTCCTTTGATCCAAATGAGCTCCCTTGTAGCGAATCTGAAAACACAAACAAGCACACAAATTAAATAGCACCTGAAAAGTCAATATCATAAAAGCATACTCATCATGATGATCAAGGAATTCATGAAACAAATGACATAAGACAATTTGTTGAGAAAAATGAATCTGATTGTATTAATTCAAATCAAAGAAGAACTTTACAACCTGTGCCTTGATGTTGTACAAGCTCCTCCCAGGGTCCAACAGGAAGTCTCCTCTACTTTGACAAGTTTCACTCTCTTCCCAATGAAGCCAAAAGGTATGTGATCTCTCCTCTCAAGCTCAAGTAGGAAGTCTTAATTCCACCAGCATTTACCCTCAAAAAATTTCAGCTTCTAACCTCTCTAGCAACCAGCCCAATGCCTTAATTTATAGTGCAATGGAGGGAAGTTACTAGGTCCTCCTTCGAAGGGATAAAGCCCTCCTTCAAAGGGATAGCTCCTCTCATCAAGGGATTAGCTCCTCTTTTGGGATGCATGAACCACCTAAGAGCGAACCATCCATGTCAAAATTCCTTCTAGAATCATCTAGAATTAACCCAAAGTGAGTTTTTTAGAATAAACTTGCGCCTTTTTGACTTTCACAGGGGTCCACACCCACTCCTTTAGGGACAGAGCGGGCAGGTCCGTAAGTAATGTGAACAGGGGGTGCGGGACCACAAGCAACAGTGAGAGAAAGTGCGGAACCAGAGCTTTGTTTATTTTTAATGTCTTTCTCTCATTTTCAAAGCTTGACATGAAGAGCTGAGGTCTGAGACTTGCTTAGGAGGATAGTATAAGTGATGATGGACCCATACTGACTACAAATAGTCATGGTGACGATATTTTTGTGTAACATATTTCCCCCTAAAGTGCGAAGTCTGTAGTAGATGAGGATTTCATTTATCATTTAGGAAGAGTGAATTACTTTATCATTTCGAGGATTATCTTGTGGAGAGCTCGGTTGGAACCTGTAAAAACATTCAATGCAAAATATATATATGAGATCATATCATCACTGAGGTAGGCATTCCCATACTCAGATCAAAACTGACTAGAAAACTAACTACTGCTCCGATATAGGAATGATATTGTAATACATCACAAGTATAGACACATGTAGACACAGTATGGATGCAACCATCTGTTTATGAATAGTCAATAGTATAATGAATACAAAATTCCTCGCAGCCTGGATGGCGGAAACTAGATCCAGGGTCTTCATTTCTACATCCTGAAATAGTACGATTCTATCCATGCGAATGAATGTGTTGAAGTCGAACATGGTAGAAACCACTTGATTACCAGTCAATGATGTAAACTGTTAACAAGTGTGAGAGAAACCACCAGTAATGTCAATGGCTCTCAAAGTACTCAGTACAATCCATGAGATGTGAATAGATGCGTTGATGTCGAACATGTCATGGAATCCTTTGATCGAAGGTCAATGATGCAACCTATCATCGAGGGCGATAAACCTGCCATTGAGGCATGCAGATCCCAAGGTACTGACGATTTCTAGATCATGTTTCTAGATAATGAGCTAAAGTCGATAGAAAGCAATCCGTCGTAGGCAAGCCCACAACACGAAATCATAGATCAAGTTTGAAGAAATTTAGTTGCAAGGACTAACTTAGGGATGGTCAAGATGGATGACAGATATTTTGCAGATGAATGGCTTATTTTCACTGACCTCTTGAACACATAACGACACGGCAGATGGTTTGGTGACAATTTACCCAAAGTTAATATCCAGAAACTGGCTGAAGACTTTCAACGTGGTTTGATCAACTGTTAGGCAAAGGATTTCCCAACCCAGGTGGATAAAAGTGTCGTGTTCAAGAGTCGTTACAAAGTATGACAAACAGGCTCATTTTTCTCTCTTTTCCCCCACCATTTCTGGCAAGTACCTCTTTATTTTTGACAAGCTTGAGGAGGATAACATTTGCTTGATTATAAGCTCATCCTTCAGATGAGTCCAACTTAGTTTAAATTCGAATCCTAAGAAGGAGTGTTCTGTTCCTGTTTGTAATTGAACAGGTCCTTTACTGTTAAATTTTAACGAGTCTAGTATAGGAGAAACTCGGCGTTTTTCAATTATAGAGAGTCTGAAAAAACTTAAGAAGAATCCATGGTTGTCCTTTTTCTTAAATTTGTGTCTCCCAAGCCCGAAAAAGTATAAAATAATACCTAAAAGAACCGCTTGATCATCATGACCAAGGAGTACTTTTCGTAATTAGTGCCTCTGATCCGAAAAAGTAAAAAAGCGATCAATGACACGTCGTTTTATAACCAATATCGAATTTGAAACGACAAAAATCCGGCAATATTTTCATGTTTTTACGGTCAGGAAAAGAGTTGTAAGTGGACCATCTTTTTAGTTCCGTTTTAACAAGTTTAAAAAGAAAAACTTGGCGATATTTTCATGTTTTAGGAGTCAGAAAAGAGCTTAAAGGTGACTCTAATGTTTTTTCGCAGAAAATGACCGATTTCGCCTGAAAAATCCGTTATCCTAAACAAAAACTCAAACATTACTCATACCTATTTAAGATGGATAAAAATGCTGCAAAATTTACCTTTCTAAAGTGAAACATAAACAAATTGACAATTCATTTATTCAAAAAACTTGTAAAAAGGGCTTTCTTCAATTCATTTTTACCATTTGAGATTTGGGTGAGAAAATAGAGCTTTTGGTCAGAAACTTCCCGTGAAGATTGCGGAAAATCCGTCCGTCGGAAATGAGTGATGTCTCCTCTAGGTAATCCACATCATCCTACTCTTCAATTTCATCCATTTCAAATTGTTTTTTAGGGTTTCATTTCATTTTTTAGAGGATTTTTAGGCTAGAAACCCATGCGCGAGGCCCGCAGGCACAACACAGGTAGCCTGCGGACCCCAACTTTTTCTCAATGGGTAAAAAGTCAGGGGTCCGCACCTACCGTGAAGGCAAGGTGTGGACCCATGCACTGTCTCTAACAGAGAGGGTGCGGTCCCCGCAGCAAGGGTTTTTAACCCTAAATTTCTCAAAATTTACCCAAAAATTTCAATTTTTTGTATTCTAATTCGCCTTTTTGTTGGATGTAGAGTATACATCATGCTTGATTGGCGAGAACGGGAGCATGAGGACATAGATCTTGCCGCCATAAATCATCAACCTTCGATCGATGCATTGAAGGCATGCGACTTGTACAAATTCTGGGCCATACCTGGCATGAGGGCCCAGGTGGACTTCTTGCAGTGGCTGGTAGACAGGTGGAGCATACAGGACCAGTGCTTCTTCATTGGTGGTCACCAGCTCGAAATGGAGCCGGCAGACATATACTTTTTGACTGGTTTGCCTAAGAGAGGTGAACATTTGACTCTATTCGGGACTAGGCAAGGTGGCCAGTCTGTCGATAGGCTCCGGCTAGAGTTCTGTAACAACCAGACTAGAGACAAAGGGAAAGACATCAAAACCATATCCCATCCTGAACTCATGGTAATCGTGTTTACTGTTACCAGGCTCTGTGGGAGCGCCACACTACATGTAGCCACTGGATCCCAAATTCGGATGGCAGTTGACTGCTTTCGAGGCACCATCTTTAACTGGTGCGATGTTGTGTTGGCTAATGTAAAAGGCCAACTGACTAGAGCCAAGAACGGACAACTGAAGACCTTTGGATATGGTGCTTTAGTCGTGAGCTTTGGTCTAGAGAGGGTTCCAATGTTGGTCCCACAGCACCTCACTGTTGGAGGTGGACTTCCTCGAGAGCCCAAACTGATGCGATGGGTTGCAGTTATGGCCCTTCATCCTGATGACGGGACAAAGGTTGTTTGATTCAAACCTGAGTATTTCCATTGGTTGGAAAACCAGGTTTTTGCTATTCATGACTTTCCTCACGTTGGGGTAGATTTTCGCGGTGACCCAGGCATGGCTCTTCCACCAGGAGAGCAATGGGATGACTCATGTAAAATCATTTTCAACATTTTCCCAATTTAATTTTTTTTTTTTTATCTCGTCCAAAAATTGATATTAAAAGTTTCAAATGCAAATATGGGTCCACAGCGACCAGCTGCTCTCCGGCCTTACGAGAGGAAACAACTAGCTGCAGCGGCGCCAGCCCCACAGGACGAATCAGCAGAGACCTTGGCCGAATTGGAGAACCATCTAGAGCGTTTGATAGGAGACATTCCGGAGACCAGCATAGATGACATTCCTTGTCGACTACAGCGCTATGTGATTGCGGTCCCAGGACCTTTCAGGAGGTTCCTTTGTAAGGTGGCCCGTATAGTGGTTTCTTATCGAGATCATCACCAGTGATAGGATGATCACCTATTGTAGACACATATGACATTTTTGCTTTTTGTACTTATCATTTTTGCCAATCATAAGGTGTTTTCACCTATGATCGAGGACGATGTATATTTTGACATACTCCTATATTATACTATATCACTATTACCGGCTTATCTTCTAAAACATGTTATGGAATGTTTTTAAATTTATTTGTATGATTATTGAAAATGTCTACTTAACATTCAAGAAGCAATTGCATCTGCTAATGTATTTAAAGATCTTGGAATATGCTGATATTCAATATAATCAAATTCACGTTCCAAGAGACGCATTCTCAAAAATAATCTCAATAACACTGGATTTCTAATGGCATATACTCTATTAAGTTGTAATACAACGAGTTCAGAATCTAACCTCACTATAAAACTCTGAATCCCAAATGAAATAGATTCAGATAATAACTCAATCACTGCACTATACTCTGCAATGTTGTTCATTGTTTGACCGAGGCTTACCCCATGCATAGATACCAACTCGTCAGAGGGCGAATAGATAACCCAAGCTACAGAATAAATGTTCTGTGTATTATGACAAGCACCATCAGCAAAACCAATGTATGTTTGGAGAGGCATCGACATCTGCAATATCAAGAGTAAAACCAAGATAAGCAGGAATAATGACGAAAAACACTCTCTAAGCTAAGCACACTTTTTAAACTAAAACACACCAGCTAGAAAGAAAACTAACCTAACTAAAAATCTCCACACCCATTTTTAAGCATAATACCTCTTCAGGTAAAGACCATTTCTGGGTTTACCTAAAGAGTCTTCGTCGAAGTCTACCAATTCATAGGCCCCTTTTTCCAGCTTTCGCTTGACAACATAGGGACCATGCCACATAGGTACAAATTTTCCAGTGCATCATTTATCATTTGCTTGATCGTACAATAAGACTAGGTCTCCTTCGAAAAATTTCGAGGGGTCACATTTCGATCATACTGAGCTTTAATATGTTTTGCATGAGTTTCGATCGCTAATGCAGCATCGCATCGATTCTCATCTAGCTGAGCCAAGTATAAAAAATGTCTTTCCTCTTCGAAAGTGGCTGGAAGTAACTTGATGGCCATTTGCAATGATGGGATTTCGCATTCAATGGGTAACACAGCTTCCAGACCATAAACTAGTTGGAAAGGAGTGAACCCTGTTGACATTTTTAGTGAGGTTCGATACACCCAAAGCGATGAAAATAGCATGTTATGCCAATTCGACCGATGAATCCCAATGATTCTTCGGATCATGATGACTAGAACTTTGTTGATGGCTTCAACCAGACCATTAGCTTGTGGATAATAAGGAGTTGAACTATCATGACGCAAGCCAAGCTGGCCTGTAAGTTCAGTCATCATAACGTTTCGAAAATGACGCCCATGATCAGTGATAATCGCTTGTGGAACACCAAACCTAGCAATTATATGATTGAACACGAAAATCGCAGCTGTTTTGCCGTCTGCCTCAAATGTAGGCATCGCCTCGGCCCACTTGGTAAAATAATCTACCGCAAGGATGATATACGCATGCCCCCCGACTGAGTGAGGGTTACATGTAATAAAATCGATACCCCATTTTGCAAACAGACCGACGGAAATTATAGGGTGGAGAGGAGCAGGTGGAGCGCGCATCTTTCGATCAAAAATTTGGCAGTTGTGGCATTTTCGGACCGCATTAATACAATCTTTAAACAAAGACAGCCAAAAGTAGCTAGCGCGCAATATCTTTTGGGTTGTGGCATACCCAGACATATGATCGCCACACACTCTAGAGTGATAGTGATTTAGAACCATTTTAGCTTCCTCATGAGTTAAACAATGTCGAAAAACAAAGTCCACCCCACGACAATAAAGAGTATCTCCAATAATTATGAATTGTTGGGACTGGAATCGTATTTTTCAACATTCCGACCTTGAAATTTCTGGCCGAAAGGATTGGGTCTGGAGATAAATGATGATATCCCCATACCATGGATCTAAAGTGCTGATTAGAAACAAGGATTCGTCTGCAATGGGCTCCTCTGCCACAATTTTCGTGTCAGCACGCGGGAAGTCACACATTAACTCCGCAAAAACTAAAGATTTCTTCGACTTATACTTTTCAAATTCCAAGTCAAACTCTTGTATGATGACAATCCATTTGGAATACTTGCCCCCTAGCAATTTCTTGGTCAAAATATAGATCATAGGGTTGCAATCAAAAATTACTGTAGTTTTACGTAGTAAAATGTAATGACGAAAACGTTGGACATCCTGAACAGCTGCCAATGCCAATTTCTCCACATGTGAGTATTTTAGCTCAGTTGGATTTAAAGTTAGACTAAGGTAATATATCACATGTTTAGTACCAAATTCATCTTCCTGAACTAACACCATTCTGATCGTGGAATGGGAGGCGGCGAGATACAAGAAGTAGTCCTGGTTGTAGTTAGGAGGATGCAATAACGGTGCATGGGTCAACGCGTGTTTTAGTGCATCAAAAGATTTCTCAGCTATCTCATCCCAAAAGAATGGAGTATTATGTTTCAACAACCGGGTAAAACCCTTTGTAATCTCGGCGTAGTTAGGAATGAATCGACGTAAAAATTTTGCTTTCCCTTGCAAACTTTGGAGTTGGCGAAGACTCGAAGGAGGAGGCAATTTGACAATAGCTTCAACCTTCGAGGGATCGACGCGAATGCCGACTTTCGAAACAACAAACCCCAGTAACCGACCCGTTTCTATATAGAAAACACACTTTTGTGGATTCAACCTAATCCGATAATGCCTACACCTCATAAAGATTGCTCGTAAATGGATGAGATGATCAGCTAGATGTAATGAATGAGCAGGAAAATCATCGAGATAGGGTTGCACAATGTGCTTGATGTCATGAAAAGCATAAAACATGGCCCTTTGAAAAGTTTCCCCGGCGTTCTTGAGCCCAAAAGGTAATTTGCAATAAGCAAATGTCCCCCATGGACAAATGAAAGTCGTTTTTGGTTGATCAGCAGGTAGAATATTGATTTGATTGTATCCGGAAAAACCATCCATGAAAGAGAATATTTCGCTGCCGGCACAATCATCAATGATTTGATCGATATAGGGAGTTGGGTAATTGTATTTTGGACAGGCTCGATTAATGTCCCTATAATCAATACATATTCTTATTGTCCCTTGCTTTTTGTTAATTGGAACAATATTCGATACCCAATCGGTTAACGGAATTGGATAAATGAAACCTGCTTTCAGTAATTTTTCAACTTCTGCTTTAATAGCAACAGCTTATCTCGAGTGGATCTGACGCAAACGTTGCCAAACGGGTTTAGCGTCCAGGTAAGTTTTGATTTCATGAACAACAATTGCGGGGTCAATTCCTGGCATTTCCTCATATGACCAGGCAAACACGTCGCGGAATTCTTGAAATAGGGCCTTATATATTTTAATTTCATCTTCCGTACACGAGGCACCTATATGAATGTTTTCAACAATTCCAGGCTTAACTGAAATATCAATAAGAATAGTTCGAGAAATGTTTCCCAAATTTAACTCTGAAGCGGGATTTTTCATTGGATTCTAAGCTTCCTTGACATATTCAGTCGTAAAAATTGATGAAAAATCATTTTCAAAACGATCACTCTCGGGTAAAAACGAAGATCTATGATGAAGATCTTCCCATGGTAAATCATCGACACATAGGATTTCACGAATTTTCTCATTAGTGTGAACAAGTTTAGAAAATGTTGTTGTATCTGAGTTTGATGTGAAAAGTGATTCCTCATGGACCACATTCATTAAGTCAATTTTGGTTGAATATGGGTCAGAAAACGACTGCACGGCCTGATACGCAATTTCATATGGACTCAAAGGCATAACATCACCAAATGAGTCTATCTCAGATTCGGAAGGTATGATCCAAGGATCATCATAAACAATGGTGTTTGACGAAATCATATGAATGGGTGTAGTAGAAGACGATGTGTTGATAGGAGGAAAAGGAAAAGTTCCCAGTAAGCCAACATCTTTAACTAGTCCTACTCCAACATCCTTATACAGGATAGTCGTTTTGCAGACATGCTGAATACTTTCAGAAGAGGCTGGGTTGGATGAAAAGTAAGTTAGCTAGTCTATAGTTACGACCTTTCCATTGTGAGGGAACTTTATAAGCCGAAAGACCGATGAAACGACAGATGTGATAGCGTAAGACCAACTACGACCAAAGAGAAGGTTGTAATTTAGAGGGGCATCAACCACCTCTACATCTAGATTAACATTTTTTCCTTCTACCCCTATAGGTAAATCCTATAGAATGCCAAAAGGATGAAACCCACGGCCATCAAAGGCCTTTAGAATCATCGAGGATTGATTTAGCGAAGGAGAATCAAGCGATCTCCAACACTGTATTGACATAATACACGTTGAGGCTCCCTCATCAATTACAGTCCTATAAATAGGTTTGTTTTTTACTAACACTGGGATCTGGAAATCCATTTGATGAGGTTAGCGCGGTGTACTATTTTCTAGATCGAAAATTATAAGGTTCGAGTCCTGAATGTCAACAGATCCTATAGCCGACAATAGTAATTTACGCTGTGCTGGACATGATTGCAGCACTTCCAAAGCCAACATTGCTGAAGGTGAAATAACCAAATCTTCAACAATGTTATAGTTCTGAGCCGCTCTCGCATGTGGATTGAAAGCTGACTTTCGAAGTATACCCTTGGCGGGTGGTTTCATTACTAAGTCTGGATTAGGTTTCTCGATCTGTAGCGGATCGGAACCGGGAGTTGAGGTTGATGGGTTAGAATGAGAAGATTCTGCTTCTTTACCATCAACAGGCCTTTTACTTCCATAATCATGCGATCGAGTCGCAATCCTAACATGGGACATCATCAGTATGGGTTCTTCATTGGCATTTGAGGAAGAACCTATCATCTTACTGTCTTGACTTGGAAAAGGATCCTTCAAAATAGCAGGTGTTTAGGAACCTTTGACAATCTTCGCAACCTCTGCACGATGAGGGTAGTCTCTTATAAAATGCTCTTCATCACAAATGAGACAAGGATAACAAGGTTTGCGTTTCTCATCAGTTGATTCCGCTTTTTCTGGTTTCTCTTTCGAATTTTTATCTATTTTATTTTTCTTCTTCCCTTTCTTCTTACCGTTGGATTTTGATTTGGCTATAGATGACTCTACAACATGAATATCGGCGGAAATTTCCATGGAAGAATCTCATGTCGGGGAATCTGGCAAGGTTATGATAGGAGAAGAATTCTTGGAAGACTTCTTCTTACTTTTGGTATTAACCGTACCAATCATACCATCAGCGGCATGAGACCCTGAAGGAGCTGCAACGATTTGATTTTGCTTAGGAAGATCAGGGATTTTCTCATGTAACGTACCTAACTGCGTATAAACTAAGTCAAGGTACTGTGCTTGAGCAATTACTTGCTCCTCAGTAACGACTCCGGCCTTAGCTACATCTTCAGTGATCTTTGGCAATAAAGATTTTACAAACCATTCAGCTAAGATCTGATCCAGAATAAAAACTTTCACTAAACGCCGTCGACGTCTCCATTCATGAATGTGATCTGAAATGTAAGTGGACGTTGACTGCTTTAATGAAGTTAGTAATTCCGTGCCATTGTCATATCTGATAGGCAACTGAAAATGAGTTAAAAACGAAGTAGCTAGCTGACTGAAATTATAAAAAGTGGCTCATGGTAACTCAATGTACCACTTGGCCGCAAGACCAATTAGAGTGCGTTGGAAAAGTCTTAAACAGATTGAATCATCTAAAATGGAATTAGACGCACACCATAGGTGATAAGTCATCACATGGTTCGACGCGTCCTCTCCTGATTTGCCTTCAAACTTAGGAATATCACTAGGCAACTTATTCGGTATTGGCGGCCAAAACGAAAGATAGTTAATTGGATCGTTCGTAAGGCGCGACAAGTCAGGCAAGTCCAAACTTGCGATAAATGGTAACTGACGATTAGGGTCCCTAAAACTCTGAGTCACGAGACCAGCCCCAGGAGGAGGATATCCAAGATAACTAGGAATTGGAATTTCATTTGGGATATTATATCCTCCCGGAAAACCAAGATTAACCGGACCGTATTGGGGTTGTTGAGGTTGTTGATATGTATACCTAGGGTACAGTTGATACTGATAGACTGGCTGCTGCACAGCAGGACCAAATTGGTATTGTCCCTGGTACAGTTGATAAGTAAATTGAGGTTGACTTGTGACAATCGTACTTGAACCAGGTTGTCCTGCAGGCATCTGAACCGAAGTTTGAATTGTGGGTCCAGACTGAGGTAAATATGTCTGAGGAGTTGATACAGGAACAGTAGAAATTGGAGCTGCCGATACTCTAGAAGTAGGTGTGGTAGATTGAACAGATGTTGCAACAGTTGCAGTAGCCGTTTGAGGCGGAGTACGAGGCATACTGGGCCCAGGCTGAGAAACTACAGAAGGTGCAGAAGTTTGAATAGTAGACTGGACAGGTTGTTGGGGTGAACCAGAAACTAAGGGTTTTCCAATTTGAGATGACAACTATACATTCGGTTGCAAGACCTATTGAGTTTGAGATGGATCCCACACTAATTTCATTCCGGGGTACGAACCCATAACAGGTTGAGAATATTGAGGACCATAACCAGGTTGAGGGTAGGGTTGATAATTCAGAGGTACATTTCCAGTTCCTTGAACATATGATTGACTGAAAGGTGGTTGGAAACCTTGGTTTGAGTACTGACCTTGAGGTTGATAACCCTAAGGCACGTATTGATACTGGGGTTGACCTTGAGGTACATATTGACACTGGGTTTACCTTGAGGTACATATTGAGTCTGGGGTTGACCTTGAGGAACGTACTATCCCGTAGGTATGTACTGTCCTTGAGGTTGCCCCCAGGCGCAAATTGGGTACCTTGAGGTTGCCCCCAAGGCGATATTGAGGACTTTGAGGACCCGAGAGGGTAAAGCCCGACCGAGAGTAGATAGTAGCCACACAGATAAATATACTACACTCAGACTATATACCCAATCTCACTATTAACCATTGTTTAGATACCGATTGATTCACGTGTAATGATAGTTCAATGGAGAGTATCCCGAAAAAGTACCAGTAAGTGACTGATACCCAGAGGGAAACGAAGGACCGCCGTACAAAAAGGTTTCTGGAGATTGAGAAAACATGGATGACTGCCTTGACATATTTAACGAAGGATAGTAACCTCTGGGTGTTGGGTGAAAAGGAATACGAGGTGGTGAAAAACTTAGTCCTAGGTTTTCTAAAAAATTGGTCAATGAAAGATACCAAGCACTGCTCCTAGGTGGACTGTAAAAGATTGATTCACGCTCCCTAAGTTCTATAACAGGTCGATTTTTAGGGATAGGGATGCCTTCTTCTTCTTCTGAAGTAGCAAGTTCTTCAATAGCTATAAGTCCAGAAGGGAGATTTTGGGTAATTATTCTTTCTACCTTGGGTGAACCAGGACCACTAGAAGTTGGAGAGATAAACCCGGATGTTAGAGTAGCAGAAAATTCAGTTTCAGGTTCGGATATTTCAGGTTCCTCACCTAAATCACTAGTAGATGAAAAGATACCAGTAATTTCAGAAACAGACACAGACTGTGGATTATAATCTGCTACTAGAGCTTGAAAATCAGGATGTACCACCAAAGAAGACTCTCTTTCTTCAGGTGACCCAACTCTACTGTCTCTAGGAGTTACGAGGGCTCTTAACCCTTCAGGCTGGCTCAGTGAAAAGTCAGGAGGTTGGCCCCGAAGTCTACAGGACTTCCTCGATAATTCAGCCACGATTAAATATTTTAACTACTTCACACGAAAACGAAGTAAAATCTCAATGAAAACCACCTAAAGCCTCTAAAGAACCAAACAAATTTGAATCACATGCCTAAAGAATCTAGGAGATCAAACCACACACAAACAGTAACTTTCCGTACTGAAAACACTAGTTGGTGATGAAATCCAACGTCACAGAGTTCAATACAGAAATGGCGGTTGGAACAGTTACCTCGGAAACCTGCTTAATGAATATATTGGCACAAGTTTCTCCACTAAACCGTCTCGAGTGAAGAGAACCCCCCAGAAAATCCAAGTGAGTCTAGCCGACGTCTGCTCCAGGTACAGTGGGATCTTCCCTCCACCGTCACCTTAAGAAGAATCCTATAGAATATGGTCACTATGGTTACCAATGGAAACAAATATACCTGGGGTAACAGTCTACGATCTGATACGCACACAAGGGCAAAGTAACAAGCTCAATCCCCTTGAAGGCTCCTTGACATAATCCAAGGTTTACCAACAATTGACCCCAGGCACCTCGACAATGGGTAATCCGAGGTTTACCGCTTTTAATACGTGAATATCTAGCGTCGTTCCCAATGAGGAAGGATTGATTCACACACTGGTTCGGACACGATCTTTTGCTTCTCCTTTAAGAGGAGCTTTCCCAGAGCATAGATGCAACAATTGGATTTTTCCCCTACCGCAAGATACAAATACTTGTTTGTTTTACTGTCTTGGAGAGTTAATTACTCCCTACTCCAAGACACTAGCCTAAGCTATGTTGGTGTAATACTGCCCTAGAAATAAAAAGATTACTAGATAGATTTTACTTTAAGCGTTATTTTTATTGGTTTTTGTTTAAGTCAAGAGGTGCGGAGATGAAACTTGTGGTGTGAAGACTCGACTCGAAATCACTAAAAAATGCACTTAAGATGATTAAACAATCTTTTCCCTTCAATGAATTTCTAGCTAGGAAATAGTTTGAGAATGCAAATGCTTGTAAACACAAATCTTTCTTAACAAACAAATCAAAAGAAGAGCTTTTTGTCTTTTCCAATGCACTCAAAATGATACAACTAGTTATTTTCACAAAAATTTCCCTTTTCTTTCAAAAACTCAAATACTACAAAAACAAACTTTTTCCAAAAGAGATTTTTTTTATTTTTATAAAACACTCAAAACTATGGAAATAACTAATCTTGAGATCTATAAACTATAAAAACTATTTGAAGTCAAAGCTTACAAGATGTTTTTTCAAGGATGTTTTACTTAGCTATAAGCAAACTAAGGACCAATTTGTCCAGAATCACAAATTAGTCAAAAAACAACCAATTTTTGTTTTCTTTTCTAAAAATGAAATCCAAATTTTTAACACAAGCCTTTTCGAAGTTTCGCAAAGAGAAAACACAAGATGGGTTCCTCAACAAAGGTAGATTTTGCAAATGGTCAGACTCATAAGAAGGCCAGTAAAAACCAAGGTGATCTGAGGCTTCTAAGGCTTCTAAGCTCTGAGCTACTATAAGACCAAAATGAAAACCAAGCCCGGCAACCAAAACTTCTAGGAATTTCACCTAAAACCATAACACAAATGGAATTAACCTAAGGAAAGTTCCTGACAAGTCACATGTAGGTCTAGGCAGGGGATAACAATACCTAAACAAAAACTAAGCTGACTAAAAGAGAAAATCTCAAGGTTTCCAAAATTTTGACAGGGTCCGCAGGCCCACAGTTCACACAGGTGTGGTACCGCTATGTGCGAAAAGCAAAAGTGCGGATAGGTCCGCACTGTGTTGCAAGCTGAGGGTGCGGTCCTCTCCCAAAGTTATGAAAAAACAAAAAAAAATCCTACATCTACTAAATCTACCCAATTCCACACAAAACACGCCAAAAACAGAAACAAAAACACAGTTTCTCAGGTTAAAGTAAAAACAAGGAAAAAACCAAGTCCCCGGTGGAGTCGCCATTTTGTCACACGGAATGAGTCGGTCTTGCAGACAAGATTGACCTTCCTAGAATCTAACGATATCTAGTGACAAGCAAGCCAATCAAAAACTATCTTTCTCTAAATATGAAATTTATAAACAAAGGCAAACAAGTGTTTTAGGCCTACCTTGGGTCCAATGCAAGTTTGTGGAAGCCTCGCTCCTTTGATCCAAATGAGCTCCCTTGTAACGAATCTGCAAACACAAACAAGCACACAAATTAAATAGCACCTGAAAAGCCAATATCATAAAGCATACTCATCATGATGATCAAGGAATTCATGAAACAAATGACATAAGACAATTTGTTGAGAAAAATGAATCTGATTGTATTAATTCAAATCAAAGAAGAACTTTACGACCTGTGCCTTGATGCTGTACAAGCTCCTCCCAGGGTCCAATAGGAAGTCTCCTCTAATTTGACAAGTTTCACTCTCTTCCCAATGAAGCCAAAAGGTATGTGATCTCTCCTCTCAAGCTTAACTAGGAAGTCTTAATTTCACCAGCATTTACCTCAAAAAAGTTCAGCTTCTAACCTCTCTAGCAACTAGCCCAATGCCTTAATTTATAGTGCAATGGACGGAAGTTACTAGGTCCTCCTTCAAAGGGATAAAGCCCTCCTTCAAAGGGATAGCTCCTCTCATCAAGGGATTAGCTCCTTCTCTTTTGGGATGCATGAACCACCTAAGAGCGAACCATCCACGTCAAAATTCCTTCTAGAATCATCTAGAATTAACCCAAAGTGAGTTTTTAGAATAAACTTGCGTCGTTTTGACTTTCACAAAGGTCCGCACCCACTCCTTTAGGGACAGAGCGGGCAGGTCCGCAAGTAATGTGAACAGGGGGTGCAGGACCGCAGGCAACAGTGAGAGAAAGTGTGAAACCAGAGCTTTGTTGATTTTTAATGTCTTTCTCTCATTTTCAAAGCTTGACATGAAAAGCTGAGGTTTGGGACTTGCTTAGGAGGACAGTATAAGTGATGATAGACCCATGCTGACTGCAAATAGTCATGGTGACGATATTTTTGTGTAACACAATACTTTACTGATATTCCAATGTTAGTTGATTATCTTAGCCTACTTGCATGCTTTAAGTTATACTTAACAATATAAACCATTCATACAGGTGCGTGCAGTCAATAAACAGTATATTTGCAAATTATATCAAACATGCATTAACCCAAGAACAGATACACAGAATTATGATAAAACTTATCTTTATTAATCCCTTCCTCGGTTACAGACTCGACTCCACCGTGCACACTCAGTTGCAAGGGTCCACACGCACACTCCTACGGACTACTAGGCCTCTGCGCACTCAGTTGCAGAGCCTTCTCCTACTCTACGACCCAAAGACACACCTTACACTTAGTCACTTAGACTCTTGCTTCTCTACTCTTTATTACTTCGCTATCTTTTACACTTAGAGCCTTGCTCTATTTATACAATCCCATGGTCCGCGGACCATGGGTAGGCTGACATTACATTACAAAACTAGGGTGGACAACCCTGTGACTCTATCATACTCTTCGCACCCCGTGCCCGCAATTCACGGAACTTTACAACAAAATTCGGTCAAAACTTGGGCTTTGAGCCCCAAAACATGCCTTGGGGGGATTCCATGCCCAACAGGCCCCCAACACAAACATTGTGACTCGCCCTCGAGTCACTCTGTCAGCACTGCGATCTTTGCACGGAGTCCCTCCAACTGTTCTCAAACTGTGCGGAGGTTAGTAGCGCACTGAGTTGCTGCTTACTGAATCTGCTGCATATGTTGTTCCGAGACCTCTGTATCTGAATTGCTTCTTTGCATCTGTGCTACTATCCCTTGCATTTGTTTATAGTCCTGCGCCTTTGGCCGAATCCTTGGAGTGCGAAGACTATGCTTGTGCCAGATAGTCAGATAGCCGGCCCACCTGTGTAGGGCTTCAAGCGGCTACCATTTACTTTGCCTGGGAAATGTTCTCCATGTAGTTTGACTAGCTATACTGTGCCTCCCTCTGTGACCTCTTTAACCACGTATGGTCCTAGTTAATGCATTCTGAACTTTCCTGGGATTTTTTCAAACTTACTGTCATATAGCAGCACTAAGTCATTTACCTTGAAGGTGCGCAACTTAATATGGCGATCGTGCTAGGCCTTTTCACGCTACTTTTGTGCCTGTTGATGAAAACCTGCCAAGAAGTGTTCCTCCTCAAGTTATTCCAATTGTGCAAGCCTTTCTTCCAGAGCCTCGTGGTCCATCATACCTATGAGCGTTGTTATGCGCAGACTAGGTACAATATACTCCATTGGCATGACAGCTTCCACACCATAAATTAACCGGAAAGGTGTTTGTCCCATCAATTTCTTGCACATTGTCCTATAAGCCCATAATACTACAGGTATGTGTAGGCCCCAATCGCTTCACTGCGTGTTCCACACTTTGGTTAGCGCAGTCTTCAGTATTTTGTTGAATGCTTCTAGTGTCCCATTGGCTTGTGGGTGATACAGTGTGCTTTTTTGATGATACAGCTGGAACTCTTTTGTGAGAGCGCTGATGGTTTCGTTCAGGAAATGTGTACCGCAATCACTCATTAAGATTTTCAGATAGCCAAATCGGGTCAACACATTTTCAAACAAAAAGTTTGCAGTCATAGCAGCTGTGCAGTCTTTGACCAGTTGCGCTTCCGCCTAGCATGTCAGGTACTCTGTCACGGTGATGATGTAGCGCGTGCCCGTTTTCCCCTAAGGTTTGATAGGTCCAACAAAGTCGATTACCCATTTCTAAAATGGTTGCAGTGTCATTTGTGGATTCAACATCATCTCATCCCTTTGCGATGGTTTTCCAGTCCTTTAACATATATCGCAGGCCTTACAGTGTGCTTTTGAATCCTGGTGAAGGGTTGGCCACCACAACCCTGCGCGAAGAATATTTTGTGCATCGCTCGTCCTGCATAGTGTCCTCCTACAGTGCCCCCATGTGCTTCCGCGAGGATCTAACTTCATTCAAATTCAGGTACGTACCTTCGCAATATCTCATCATTTCCAATTTTTTATAGGTGCCCCGCGATGACAGAAAAATCCATCGCGTGCACCACCAATTCCTTCTTCTGTTGGACGGAGTATTCCTTTGGCGCAGTCCCTGTTGTCAGAAAGTGGATTATATCTTTGAAGTGTCTATCCGCAATGCGCACAACAAAGAGTTGTGCATTAGGTAATCCTTCCTCCAAACTAGTAGGTTCCTCACCTGTCTCAATACGCGACAAGTGATACGGTCCTGCGTTTAGGCATCCAGGTTTTACCATGACCTCAAAGTCATATTCTTGGAACAATAAGAGCCACCTACATATGTGCCCCCCAACACAGGCTTATTGACCAAGTGTTGTTTGTTGGGCAGCCCTTTGTATTTTATAACGCTTTTTGAATTCAAATTCGACCATTCCCCCCAATTCCAGTTCATTAAGGCTCCCTTGGCGGCAGATTTTCCAAAATCTTGCCCATAAATCGCGTGTTAAATGCCTACCGCCTGCTCCATTTGGCCTCAAGTCGAGCATCCCATCGTGAATAGTGACTTCAACGGTCACTTTCTGGCCAACCCGCATGGTAGCGCACCCCCCTGTGCACAGTCATGGACGTGTGACTCTTTGCTTCTACGCGCATCTCCCATATCCCACAACTCCTAGGCAGAATAGTTTATAGTCATGTGCTGCCTTCCGAATGCCTGGAGCGCTAAGACTGTCCTTCCCTTGGCTAGTCAGGTGGTCACACCACCCGTGTAGAGCTCCATCTTGTCCTCCATCACGGTTCTTAGAGAACCCCCCCCTTCTAATATTGTAGTCGGCATTACGCACTTCACTATTTGCAACACACTACCCTAGTCACTATGTTTAGCGATATGCGGTCCAAGCCAAGGCATCAGACTAACCAATTTGCGGTGATAGTTTTCAAACTTGTTAGCATGGTCGTACGCACCTTGCCTTACCATCCTAGGATTTTCGGCGAGAAACTCTTCCTTTATCTTGTCCTCCAACGTCTTGACCTCCACGTCCATCAAAGCGCTTTTCTTCCTTAACCATACCCTTTCTTTTTCAAGTTCACAGAGTCTAAAGTTTCCCTGTTGGATTTCTTCCTCAACTCCCATGTGTTCTGTTTCTTGCGGTTGTATGATTCCTTCTTTCTGAGCTTCGTGAACTGTCGTATCTATGGGTGCTGCTATGCGCGGACTATGCTTTGTATGCTCCATAGGGATTACATCATCTGCTTCATACGTCAGCGTCGGAAGTGCCCGCGTGGTCAGGTTTTGCACATGGTCCTATAAGCCCATAGAACCACTGGTATGCGCAGGTCCCAGTCAGTGTGTCTCACATGGTGGAAAGCATTCAATGCTTCACATACTTTGTCAAAGGCTTCCACGTGGATAATCTTCGACACAGTAGATCTCATCATACTTCATCATTCGTGCCCTCGTCTTGCCCGCTCTTGCTTGTTGGTCCTGTTTCCTATCACGAGGACAGTGTGCGTTCATGCAGGTTGCGTACCATATGCTTGTACCCATCTGGAGAGGTGGGCACGCAGGCTATTTTGTCCATCATACCTGGTTTTCATCCGCATCTGAGGCTTTCCAAACCACATGAGCATCATCCTTCTACATTCGCGCCAGTCCTCAAAATTCCTTTGATGTGTATCCCACCATCTTGCAGGCGTTGCGCATAGTGCCCATTTCAGAGCATCGAAACGCTACTGTTCTGGCACTTCTCTTTCAAATTTGTTTAGGAAATCATCCACCGCTGTCAACCCATCATACATAGGTAGATCTCTTACCTCTATTGCCACGCAGTGCAGTGACCTTATCATCATGTTGCAGTTGAGCGTGGTTACCTCATGTAACCGGTTCTGCCATCATTCTATCTCCTCGTCTGAATCTAAGGTGCAGGAACTTTCGCGCTCCCACAAAATCCTACCATCCACTGTTGGATTCACCCAGTCCTGCTCCTGCGTGGTTATCTTGTAGATACAGTCTATATCGTCATCGATATCATAGTCGCACACCAGCTCTGTGTAGCACGATCCTTCCACAAGGTCTAAAGGTACCACTACGCGCAGTGACTTTTTCTCAAAAATCATCTTATGCTTCTTTAGATTTATCACTCCATTCATGTCAGTGGCCCAATCTATTCCCAGTAATGTGGGATATGGATTGTTGTCATCAACAATCTCTATCACTTTGAAATCTGCAAGCATGCTCACACCTTCAATATCTATCGTTATTCCCTGCAATCTTCCCATCGGTAGGATCTTTTTCTGGTTTGCCATTCGCAATTGAATAGGAGACAATTGCAACGCGGGCCTGCCCATGCACTCCCATGTCTTCTTTGGCAGGATGTTCGCGTCTAATCCTAGATCCAAAATCACTTGATCCATCTCATATTCCCCGATCTGCGCGGTCAATCTCATCTCCCTTCCTGTTCGCGTTGTGTGCTTCCTGAGCTTCTAGACTACGCGTGGTTCTCCTGGTCTAGCACATTTAGTGATGAGTTCTTGCAGCCCCTTCACAACCTTGCTGTCATGCAGCAGCTTCATGCATGTCTCCAGAAAGGTAGCGAGCATTGATGGGTCCATTTTCGGTTCTAGTTTGTCTTTACTACCTGAAGTGGAGGCCTCCATGAAGCTCTTCTTAGATTCCATGAATGTCTCCTTAGCGCGCTCCAAATCAAATTTTGGTTCCTTTGTTGGAGCCTTGCGAAACCAAAGCACTCTCTTCGGGTTGCTTGCCTTTGTCATCTTCTATCATGATACCACTTCAGAGCACAATATTTACATTCGAGTCTTCCTCACGCAGCTCAGACCTCATCATTTGCAGGTTCTGAGTCAGGGGAGGTTGGAATGTTCCTTTATCACGCAACCTTGCTATCAGCATGGGACAGTCCTCTCTCTCATGATCAAACTGGGTACAATATAAACATGATGCTCTCGTCAGGTTTGTACAATCGCAGGCATAATGCCCTGGTCCTCCCAATTGTAACAAATCAACTCGTCGCAACCTCTTCCTAGTCCCATTGCACCTCGACCTCATTCGCGCCCCCGAAATCCAGTGCATGCCATCCCTGCATTTTGATAAAGGGCTCATGTTTCGGTCTAATCTCTGTAGGTAGGAGTCTGATCCATCATCAGTTCATAACTTCTACTGGTACGCACATCATGGCCTACTGACATGCAGAAATTATAGTACAACTGTTGGGATGTCTGCGTATACTTTTGTAATAGATCATAGTGATCTGTAGCATTATTCCCTCCTATCTGACAAATTGCGCACCATAACGCAAGCGCCACACTCGGTCCTGCTTGTGCCTCTGGTCTCAATGGCATTGGCCCTCATCCCGCCAGGTAGTTCGCGAAGACTGGACAATGGTCCTTGTCATATCCCTGGCCTTTGCACTTTATGCACCATACCTCCTCGTGCGCTTCTAGGCGAGATGTCATGTCTTGTTTCAGCCTATGCATCTCAAGACACAAGTTTTCCAACTGCATGTGGATTTGTTGGACTCAAAAGGTAGGATCTTATATTGGGCTCTCGTGCAGTCTCATTGTGATCTCCAAGGACTCGGCCTGAGTGGATAGCTTCTGATGTGACATCGCAGTCCTTAGATGCGGCGTTAGCGATGCTACAAACCATGCATGGTGTTTCCCATCTATCAAGGTCATGTTGGCTTCACGAATCATACACTTCAGTCTCTGATCTAGCTCCCAAGGGGTCTCAGATGGAAGCATCGCAATTTCCTTAAATCCGATAATCTATTGTGTATCTAATTTTGGCCTGCTAAATTCCCTGTTTAGCACAGCTTGGATATCCGCAATCCCTGTGTTTGTATTTTCATTGGAATGCTTAATGTACCACGTCAGTGCACGATCCTGCAAGGTGCTAACCAGCATTGCTTTCTTTATATTGTCATCCGTGACTCCCTGTGCTTCCCATATAGCCTTTACCATGAACCAAAATTGGTCCAGATCTTCATTCCCTACTCCTTTGAACACGACAATTTTATTGCTCTTGCATATTGAACTGTAGTGATGGCAAAGGTGGTGTGGACGAAGACGGGGGTGAAGATGGTGAAATTGGCAATGGTGTAGGTGGAAATGGTATGCACGGAATTTGCTGCCTTATCAGACTGATCACACTTCTTGGGGAAACCTTTGCGAGCTCTTCCTCGCTTTCTCACAGAGGTGAAATCAAAGGGCTAGTTTCTAATTCCACACTACCTTTGTTTCTGTAGATCCTCCCACTTCGTGTAGCCCCAAACATCAATTTATTCACATAACCCACTTTTCACATAGTAGCATCTTAATCCAAGTGTTCAAATATTTAACGTACTTACCTCACGGTCCTTTGAGGAAGCATCGTTCCGCCTCGCTATAGCTAACTGAAGTATCTACCACAAACTCGGTGATAAACCCTCCTATAATTCGATCGAGCCAATGGTCCACAACGTGCACAATTTTATCTTCCGATGCTTCTAGTCTGCGCACCAGCTCTGGAATCACACAATAGGTTTGTCGAGCCTACACCTTCCCTAACTGTTTGCTAACTTCGCGATCCACTCGTACAACTCAGAGGGGAAGGATGAAAAGAAAATTTCATGGATTTCTGTATATAAGTAGTGCTCTAACCACTCTTCCTTCGATACTCGTGGATTCTTGTTTTCCTGCACTGCGAACTCGTGAATCTTCCTGTCCAGCCCCTCTTCAATTCCTTTCTTTGTCAGATTTCAGTGATACGAAATCAGACATCTCTTATGCAGATCTCGGTCCTAGAAACAGAACCATTTGTTGGCTTGTTGGGACTTGACCTAGGTTTAGAGGTGATTTAGCCAAACAAATCCCGGTACTATTGGCCCTTTCGGCAACAGTCCATGGAGCGCGGACTGAGGACTCACCCGAAGTAGTATGGGAAGGTGCTAGAACCAGGTTTTTGCACCCTGGAGATGTCTAAAGAGTTCAAGTGGTCCACGGTTCGACCCTGCGTGCAAGTCTCTTCGTGCACTTTCCCGTCCCTTGCAGCCTGAGGTACTACCTTCGCGCAACCATACTCAAGGGTTGAATGCTGCACTTCCGCGTTATTACCCAAGATTTTACTGATATTCCAATGTTAGTTGATTAACTTAGCCTACATGCATGCTTTAAGTTATACTTAACAATATAAACCATTCATACCGGTGCACGCAGTAAATAAACAGTATATTTGAAAATTATATAAAACATACATTAACCTGAGAACAGATACACAGAATTATGATAAAACTTATCTTTATTAATCCCTCCTTGGTTACAGACTTGACTCCGCCCTGCGCACTCAGTTGCAAGGTCCGCACACTCAACTACGGACTACTAGGCCTCTACGCACTCAGCTGCAGAGCCTTCTCCTACTCTACGAACCAAAGACACAACTTACACTTAGTCACTTAGACTCTTGCTTCTCTACTCTTTATTACTTCGCTATCTTTTACACTTAGAGCCTCACTCTATTTATACAATCCCACGGTCCATGGACCATTGGTAGGCCGACATTACATTACAAAACTAGGGCGGACAACCCTATGACTCTATCATACTCTTCGCGCCCCGCGCCCGCAATTCACGGAACTTTACAAAAAAAATTTGTCAAAACTTTGGCTTTGATCCCCAAAACATGCCTTGGGAGGATTCCATGCCCAATAATCATCCAATGCATCATACAGGATGAGTACCCCTAAGTTGGTTGAGCTAAAATTGCAGCTAAAGGAGATGCTTGACAAGGGCTACATAAGGTCGAGTGTGTCTCCATGGGGAGCACTTGTATTGTTTGTAAATAATAAGGATGGAACCCTTAGATTATGCATTGACTATAGGAAACTAAACAAAGTGACCATAAAGAGAAAGTACCCCTTCCAAGTATTGATGATCACCTTGATCAGTTGAGGGAAGAAACAGTGTTCTCCAAGATTGAATTGAGGTCAGGATATCATCAAGTAAGGATCAAGGAGGAGGATATTCACAAAACTTCTTTCAGAACAAGATATGGGCACTATGAGTTTGTAGTGGTACCCTTTGGGCTTAATAATGCCCCTGCCACGTTCATGTGCTTAATGAATAGTGTGTTTCATCCTTATTTAGACAAGTTTGTCATTGTGTTTGTTGATGACATATTAGTGTACTCCAAGACAGAGGAAGAGCATGAAAATCATCTGCCTGCAGTGCTACAATTGTTGGGGGAGAACAAGCTCTATGAAAATATCAACAAGTGTGACTTTTTCCCATCACAGACACACTATTTGGGGCATTTTATCTCCAAGGAATGGATCTCAGTTGACCCAGAAAATATCAAGGCCATAATGGAGTGGCCAACCGCAAGGAATGTGAATGAGATCATATCATTCATGGGATTGGCAGGTTATTATAGGAGAATTATGAAAAAAATCTCCAGGATAGGCCATCCTATCACATCCTTGTAGAGAAATGGAAATAAATTTGGGTGGACATCTCAGTGTGCAGCAAGCTTTGAGCAATTAAAACAATTGCTCACAAATGCACCAGTGTTGAGGATTGAACATCCTGACAAGGATTTTTTGGTGTGCACAAATGGATGCAAGGAAGAGATCGGTGGAGTATTGATGTAGGAAGGGAAGGTATTATGTTATGAGTCAAGGAAATTAAATGATCATTAGTTGAATTATGTGACTCATGATCTAGAGTTATCTACCATCATCCATGCATTGAAGATGTGGATTCATTACCTCCTTGGCAGAAAAATTATACTTATGACAGACCATAGTGTGCTCAAGTATTTGTTTGAGAAACCCAATTTGAATGCTAGACCGGCTAGATGGTTAGCCATTATTAGTGAGTTTGACTTTGAAATCAAGTACATAAAAGGCAAAGAAAACAAGGTTGTTGATGCACTTAGTAGGAGGATGCAAGTGAATCACTCAACAACTATACGCTCTTACAAAATAGACCTAGTAGAAAGGGTTGAAAATGCGGGACAAAATGATGGGGATGAGGAATATCATCTCACTGGTGATGGCCTAATTAGATTTAATAACAGAGTTTATGTGCCAAATCATGACGAATTGAAGAGGTAGATAATGAGAGAGTTCATGTTAAGCCTTATTTAAGCCATCCAGGGTACCAAAAGACCCTCATGACCATTAAAAGGTTCTATTATTGGACAAATTTAAATAAATAAGTGGCTGATTTCGTAGCTAAATGCATAGAATGTTAGCAAGTGAAGGTTGAATGAAAGCATCTAACAAGATTATTGCAGCCTATTCCCATTCCAGAATGGAAATGGGAGGTAATTTCTATGGATTTCATTACAGGTTTTCCTAGAACCTCCAGGAAACATGATGCAATCATGGTAGTTATTGATAGATTGAGCAAGGTAGCTCATTTTGTGGTAGTCAAATCCACTAACTCGGCTAGTGAGGTGGAAAAAATATTCATAAAGGAGATTGTGAGACTACATGGAATTCCTAAGAAAATTATTTCAAATAGAGATGTTAAGTTCACCTCAAGGTTTTGGAAGGAATTATTTGTAGGTTTTGAGATAGAGGTTGCATTCATTACAACATATCATCCAAAAATGGATGGGAAAATAGAGAGGACAGATAGGATCCTCGAGGACATGTTGCGGATGTATGTGATGCATCAACCCAAGAAGTGGCAAGAGTACCTGCCACTTGTGGAGTTCACATACAACAATGGATACCAAAAATCCCTAAATATGAGTCCATTTGAGGCTTTGTATGGGATGAGTTGCAATACTCCTATTAGTTGGAGTGATCCAATGAGCAATTTCCTTGTTGGGCCTCATATGCTCAAGGAAATGGAGCAGCAAATTCAGATCATTAAGAAGAATTTGAAAATGTCATAGAATAAGTAGAAATCTATGCAAACCAGCATAGGGTGTTGTTGATAGTGTTGGATATTGCCAACATACATGGGGTCTACCTAATGTGAAGTCCCAATTATACCTCACATTGTTTCAAGTAGGAACCCTTCTAAGATATCGACCCAACCACCAAAACACAAAGGTTCATCTTGGTTTCAATGGATAACATAAGAGATTATATACATAAACCGTGAACAAGAAAGTAAGTTGACATTGTGAAACACTGATTGCAATGTATAAAATGAGACTTTAATGGGGGGGAGAGAAAAAGTGAACCTCTAGAAGGAAGTAATAGTACTAACCTAAGAGAGAGACACGATCAAAAAAAGATTTATTAGTTATCTAACGAAATAGTTCACATAGAAACAACAATCATTAAACCACATACAACACACCTTCAACAAGATAAGTATCGAGTCCACTTAAATAGTTCAATTTCCTTGGCACATATGAGCGAAACATATATAGAAATCATATGAAGAATAGTCCTAATACATTCACAATACATGCATGAAAATGTGTTGGATCATCGAGCTTCAATTTTAAGGTGAAATATTCAAGTACATAGTTACAATAGTGAGGCACTAATCCCAATAGTGGAACATTAAGTCACTTTTTCTTCTCCAAAGAATAGTTTTCTCTCTCATTCCAAGTAGAGAAGCCAAGACTAGCTCTCCAAAGCTTAAGCCTCCAAAAGCTCGTTCCTTGAGTTATGAGGTTCCTTTCATAACAAGGGGAATTAACTTTCATATCCCCATGACTCTTGAGTTACCCTCATGACTCTTGGACTTCTATGACCTTTGGAATTTTATGTAACTCTTTAACTTCTAAATGAATTTGGACTTCTCCAAAAGAAATTTTGTCCATGCATGACTAAGTGACTCTTCATGTTCCACATATGACTCTTAGACTTCCACACATTGAATTTTGTCCTTTTCTTGAGAATACATCATTACACTCCACATGATGATGTTGCATGACACATGGAAATACATTAACCACTATGATGACACTTGTACAAGTTACAACTTGAAAATGATGACATGGACTTCATGATGAGGTGGAAATTCCAAGTTGTCTTCCTTGTTGCTTCATCTTGCGTTATTGATTATAGATATCGTCTATGATTCATCTTCATGAAGGATCCACTTTTTTCTTTATATCACTCACCTCAAAGGGTCTTGGATCAACGTTGGAATCCTCTGAGTCATCATGCAATGTATTCACTATGTTTTGGTCCATGATTTGCTTCATGTCTCCATGAAAACTCTCGTTTGTTCTTCTTCTCTGTAGGTTTTTTGTATGCTTCCTCCTTGATATATTCTTCGAGAATTACCTTGTCATGCTAGGAAGGTAATCCTGCCAATCAAAATTATCCATGAAAAAGAAAATTCAATCTTAAAAACATCTATTCTACCATTACCTATCTCATGGAATGATCATCTCATGATAAACCTGTGAGAGGGTTAAAAGAAGAAGGCTTGATTAGGAGGGCGCAATAAAACTCATCAAGAATCACAAAAGGCCTTCAACGTGCACTTGTGCACTCAAGCAAGAGAGAGAGAACTCAAGGGTGCAGGGCACAGATCCAAAGCATGAAGCAGAATCATTAATTGGTTCAATATGCACTCATGTACTCAAGGAAGCTAAGGAGGGTGCACACTGAAGGGACGAAGGGGTCAAGCTTCAATCCTTCCAAGTGCACTCATGCACACAGGAGGAACAAGGAGAGCGCAAGGGTGCACACCTATGGGAAAAAAGGGTGGGGGCTTTGAGCCTTCACAATGCACTTATGTGCTCAAAAGGAACAACAAGGGCATAATTCTTTGAGTCGAAGGAGTGAGCTCAAATGAATGCTTCAGGATTTATGATTTCATTATGCACTCTTTATGAGAAGGATAAAGGCTTCATGATTCAAGAGTGCACCATGTGCTCAAAAGGAAGGATGAAGGCTTTGTGCTTCAAGAATGCGCCATGCGCTCAAAGGCTTCAGGCTTCAAGAGTGTGCCATGCGCTTAAAGACTTCATGCTTCGTCAATGTGTCATGCACCTTAAGGCTTCGTGAGTGCGCCATGCTCTCTAAGGGAAAGCTTTGTGCTTCATGAGAGCACCATGAAATTTTAAAGAGACAAAGGATACTTCGTTGTTTCAAAGTGCACTCCATTGTTTCGAAGTGCGCCACGGAAAATTTTAGGGGCTAATATTTGCAAGTAAGCTAATTTTCCATACTTATTCCAAAAAAAATAAATCTCTAGTTTCCATTTTTTCTAAAAATTATTCACCCAAATTTTATAGTATAAAATTGTTTTAGCTAAAAATTTCCAAATTTGTATATAGAGACTGTATAAAAAATATTAAAATTTAAATATTTTTACAAAAATATTTCCAAACATTTTATGGATTGCATATTATGGAGTAGCGAGATTCACCAATGTTTCTGAACTTTAAAATGATTTCCATCCTTAAATTTTCCCTAAAGTGCACTCAAGCTTGGGAGGGAACAATTCTCTCCAGCATTGGCTACTTACTCATCTGCAATGCGATTTTCACTGATGGAGGCAACACAAGGCTAGGTGACTTATCCTTTGGAATTACGAATGCACTATGAGAGGGAGAATACCTTATAAAATACTTAATGCACAAGTATGGGAGGAAAGATAGGTCAATGAGGCTCATGAATAAGTTGCAATCATCACCTAGTAAGAGGGTTAATGCCTTTAGAACTTGCACTAGGCTAAAAGACAAAGAAGAGCTCTCAAAATGGCTAAGTGTGGGACCAGCAGAGTAGGAGAAAGAAATGCATCCTAACACAACTCAACATGGACCACACACATAAATACCATCAATACAAGCCAACGAAATGTAAAGGACTCATGAACAATAGTCACACCTTAAAACAACAACAAAGTGACACCTTTCTAAGTGTGATAGTTGAAATGACACATTACAACACTTAGAACACAAGTTACAATAGAAGTGACAATTGTGGCCAAAAGGTGTGTTAATATATAGGAATGTGTCTAGCACATATTCCAATGATATGTAAGACCATCTAATGCAAAAGAGTGTGCTAGAACTAACTTTGGTGATACGCAAAGGTGTGACACATGCAGGAGTGAAAACAAAAAAGTGACACCTGTGACAAGAGGAAAACATGAAGACAACACTTGAAAAATGTGAACGACCTTAAAAGAAATACATCCAAGATTGATATAACATGAAAAAAACACTTATTAAAGTAAAATAAAGTCAAAATGATAGTCGTGAATGTGAAAGCGACACTTGTGAAAGTGAAAATGCGCAAAAGATGACAGTTGAGAAAACTCACCAAAATAGAAGTACAAACGCAACAAAGTGAGGGGGACTATCAATAAAAGTGTGCACTAACTATTGATATGAGTTGAAAATTGTATAGGCATTGTCTTTATGGACTGTGTTATTTCATTCCAAGCTTGCATAAAGGAAGTGTTCTCATGAACTCATCGAAGATTAAGCATGTGTGTGCAAGTGACTTGACAGTTTAAAACTAGGAAGAAGACTTAAATACTTTACAAAACATAAAACGACCATGGAGTAACCATAGGATGACAGACTGTAATATCCTCAATAGGCTCCAAAATTCAAGTGTGGGAAAATTTTTGGAGGGTGTTGATCATAGCGACACACAGGTAGAATTCCAACTTCTATGTTTAGGTTTAATTCCCTAAGTGCGAGGTCTTAGTATTTTAGGAAGTATTGATTCAGATTTCATATTAGAGATATAGTCTCCCCCATTCCCTTAATCGGTTAAAAACACATAAAATATATGCCACACCACAATTGTTTCAATCTAGGAAAGGGTAATATGCACAACAAGTTTAATATATTCAAAGTATGAGTTTCATCTCTAGTGTTGCTCCACTTCTAGTAGGCCTGGACAGTACCCTGGCGGAGTCACTACAGAAGCACAAGCGTTGCTTCACTATCACCAAGCCTATACAGTACCCCAATGAAGTCACTTGCTTCACCTCCCTGTGTAGGAGACCTTCCTCTTCTTTCACCCTTTATTTATTTATTTAATAGGATTGTGCTTTGATACTTATTATTTTCAACGGCTAGAAGAGGGATCCTGACTTATTGAGAGTAGAAGAGTTTGCCCCTTTAGAGAATTATTTATATAGCCTTTGAGATTGGTCTTCTCGCTTTAGATTTTCCCCTTATCCTTTCTCTACTTGACTGGATTGACAAGAAAAACATTATTTATTTACAATACCGAGCTGAGGAATGAGGATCCTAGAATAAATACAAGCTTTTATAGTTGGACCAAAGTTTTCACGTTCACGTGGATTGTATTTTCCATTCAAACATCATTGAATTTAAAGATATGTAAACCTAATATATAGAAGAGGTATCAAATTAGCCAAGCATTGTTTGTCATCACAATTTCCATCTTCAAGTTTTTACACATGCGTTTTGAGCCAAACAGGAGCATATTTCATGCAAAGTCTTATTTAACAAAACAAAAGGAACATTCATGGAAAGATAATAAAATAAACCGAAGAAAAAATCAAATGGAGGTAGAACATAAAACATCAGGAAAAATATACAATAATAAAATAAACAAATGTAGAGACTTGATGGAGAGAAAGATAGAGGGTGGATTCAATGGAATGGAAACTAAATTCAACTAAGCCTACTCCTAACCTACTCAACTAGAAGGTTAGGGCTAAATGTAATGGTATCTCCAATAAAGCCACCGTAATTGGTCCCGGCCTGCAAACACAAAGATAAGAGAAATTAAAACCAATATATAATAATGTACAATAGAGAAGATAGAAGCTTGAAAATCTTGCACAAAACATTGAAGGTATTTCTCAAAAGAAGAAATATGTGGGAATATCACCTAACTTTACCCATATTTCCACCTTACCTTCGTGATTAAACACATAATCAAACAAACCTCGATGGCTCCTTGTGAAGTTACCTGTACTTATATTTCCTCACTTAGCAAACACCAGGAAAAAAATGGAACTTGCTTTTAGAAATGGTTTACCTAAGTAAGACCGCTTCTAATTGATGATATATTGGATCATGAAATCCAAACAAACCTCTTGAAAAACTTGAAATCC